>OX578135.1:105717693-106317693 GCA_951213105.1 Amaurobius ferox
TTTATGAGAAACAAGAAACTGCATAAATAAATATCCACTATGAGTTTGAAAACGGAGCCAAAATTTGGTTATTTATTGAAATTATTGAAAATGTGTCTATTTCTACTGAATTAGCTGGAGAAAAAAAAAAGAATCAATTTATTTTTCACTATAGAAACACAAACATATGAGATATGTTTATGTATTTATAATGAAAAATAAATTGATTCACCCCCACCCCCACAACTAATTGAGTAGTACATCTTTATACATTTGTTGTTTATACTTTATTTGTTGAACATAAAGGTGTACAAATAACAAAACAGCAATAAAAACATTTATTGTTTGCTTCTGATTTAAAATTTGAATTTGAAATGCATTCAATTGTTTGTACCTGATTGGACCTGGTACTTTAATTTCATTCGAGCGAGATATGAAATGAAACTTAAAATAAATCACTCACACTGTTATAAAAATACGATGTGGCCAACACATGATTTTCCGTACAGAAACAAATTTATTTTTTTTTTCCTAATCCATGAAATTGAGTTTAATTGCACAAAATAATATGGATAGTTACTTGAAAATGTACTGAATTCGTAGATTTATTTAATTTTCCTTTTACTTTTCCTGCAATACATGGTAATGTATAGGGAAAGTATTGGAATCATGTCGAAAATCGCAACTCGAGTTTTCGACGGATCTACACGTTTCGAGACCTCTAGAATACGAAAAAACTATTTTTAGCGTGACGTCTGTGTGTGTGTCTGTCTGTCTATGTGTCTGTCTGCCTGTGTGTCTATGCAATGTATATATCCACTCAAAAGCTTATGTACCGAATTTCATAAAATTTGGTAGGTAAGTCACTTGGGTATGACCCTGGTGCCGACTAGTTTTTGGTACGATTCGTAAAAACAGAACCCGCATTTTTTTGCAAAATAGCCCTTAAAAATTTCATGTATCCACTCTAGCTAAAATACTAATTGACCAAATTTCACAAAATTTGATAGATAAGTTACTTGGAGGATACTCTGGTGCTGATTAGAAATTGGTATTATTCGGAAAAGAACAACCTGCCTTTTTAACGAAATGGCCCTCAAAATTCGCAAAATCTAAAAACAAGCTACGTATGTTCAAATATATCAATTAAATGCTTGTTTTATACGTAATTTTTGATGACGAAAATAATAAGAACAACTCTATTACTCTAGGGCTAACCATTCTCGAGATATTTGAGATTTTTCGCATTTAGTTATGCCACTTTTAGAAAAATGTCTAATTACCAAATAAAAACAGAAATTGAATTAAAAATGCAAATTTTGTGTTATTTTGTGCAATTAAACTCAATTTAATGAATTATTAAAGAAATGAATAAAAATGAATTTGATTCTGCAGGAAAGGTCATGTGCTGCCCACATCAGATTTTTTATTTGGCGATTGAAAATATTTTCAAATGGGAGAGGTGGTAAGCATGTGAAAAAAAAAAGAAAAGGAAATGTCTCAAGAACGGTTGGTCATAGTGTTATGGGATTGGTCTTTTTATCGTCAAAAATAACGTATACAACAAGCATTTAATCGATTCATTTGAAAATATGTAGTATTTTATTTCAAATTTTGACGATTTTTGTAGGACATTTCACAAAAACAGGCAGGTTCTTTATCTCTAAATCATACCAAAATGTAATCAGCACCAAGGTAAATCACAAGTGACTTGTCTATAATATTCTGTAAAATTTGGTCAATTAGTTTTTCAGCTAGAGTGGATGCATACGATTTTTGTGAGCCATTTAACAAACAAAAAAAAAGGCAAATTATTTTTATCCAAATCATACCAAAATCTAACCAGCACCAGGGTATTCCGCAAGTGACTTATCTACCAAATTTTGTAAAATTTGGTCAATTAGCTTTCCAACTAAATTGGATATATACATTGCACAGGAAGACACACACACAGATATCAAGCTAAAAATAGATTTTTCAGGTTTTAGAGTGCTTAAAATGTATAGATATTTCGAATATATATTTCGTACAGTCGAAAATTCGAGTTGCGATTTTCCAGACGATTCCAATATTTTCAGCATACATTACCATCTATTGTAATGAAAGCAAAAATAGCTATAAAAAAATCTGATGTGTGCAACACATGACTTTCCTTATATAATGTAATGAATTTACTACTTTTACAGTAAAAAAATAGGTTTTTCTTATAGTAGATACTTATATTCTTTCCAAGTTATTGAATTTTCTTCAATTAGTCGTCATTTTCATTGATTCAGCGTCATTTTTATCAATTTGGCGAGATTTTTGTTAATTTGGCAACAATTAAAAATGTCGCCAAGTTGGCGACATTCCGCCAAATTCGTCGCTAAAATCTCGTCAGGCGTTATGGATGGAGAAATAAGTTATTCTTACAGCAGATAAATGAGTATTGGCGTTCAAATACAAAAGTATTACTCAAAGTATCTTTTTTCATGAATGGAAAGAGCTAGATCCACGAGAATGATGTCACCCAATTTATCGCATGGTATTACATATGAAAAGTGAACATGTTTCTCAATAGGAAATATTTTTTTTTATTTTATATAACTTTTTGATAATTTTTTTGAAAAATGTGCAAAATCTCGAGAACGGTTCATGTTAGCGTTCTAAAATTTATGTCAATCGTTTTATAATGAAACATTACATAAGAAATGTCTATCTGCGTAACTTTATTAGCGGTTTTGATTTTTTGACGATTTTTTCAAAATTTCATTCGAAAATTTAGGGGGGTTCTGGACATTCGATTACGTATAAAAACAATAGGCTTCCAGTGTTTACGAACTGTGATTTTTGTACCAAATTTGGTTCAAATCGGTCCATTCGTTCGTCAGTTATCGTCTCCACAGACTCACTGACACACACACACACACACATACATTCACACACACACACACACACACACACACACACACAGACATCACTTCAAAAATGTTTGATTCGTGATCAGGGATGCTTGAAACGTGCTCTCCCGTCGAAAACTCGAATTCGAATTTTCGATCCCGTCACAATACTTTCCTATATAAGGAAATACATTATGTATATAAGGAAAGTAATATAATACTCATTAGAACCACAACATAAAAACAAATTAAATGGGTCATCGACTGTATTTGACAGCAGTTTTGACTCCAAAGTCCAAACTGCTACTTCTTCAAAATAAGAAAAATATAGAAAGCCACACCAACAAAGGCAACAGGTGTGGATAAGACACCTGATTAAATAGAAGCCTTCTGGCATTTGTTGTTGGGTTTGCTCTTTCCATTTATCCTGAAAAAGGAGGCTATTTCTTGCCTCTTAAAAAGATTGATACCTTTACTAAATTGTTTTATACCGTGTATTTTTAACGAAAATGTTACATTTTAGCGAGATATGAAAATTCTAAGACAAGAGTCAAAGCAACAAACAGGAACAATGCCACAAACAATCATTTCCACAAAAACTTGAACCTGAAACGGAAGTTCAACTGCAGTACTATGAGATAAAAAAAAAAAAAAAAAAAAGAAGTATACGAAAATAGATAACTCGGTGTTTTTATCTTCATCTGTGTCTCCTCATGAGCAAGGAGGATAAGACACCAGGAGACGAAGAAACTTTGGACGCAACGCCATTGTCTTCCACGAAACTTTTCGTTATTAATTGCTCCTTTTTTGTTGTTGTTGTTGTTCTTTTTTTGTTCTTTTATAACTCCAACGGGAGTGGCTACGGTAAGCAAGCGACCACGGTTGTTTAAAATAACCCACAACTTACACGCTATTGTGCAACGTGTTTTCTACTAGATTATTTGATACTGCTATTGTTCGAAAAGAGCGGGCAAAGAGATAGATGGCTTCCATTGCAGATAGCAGCAACTCTGGACCGATTTTACACTTATTGTGAACTCGTCAATATGAAATAGCCGATATATGCAATGTGCCACAATTTTGCCAACCTTTATGGAGTTTAACGAATTCAGTTCTACCACAAAGTCAATTTCAAATTTCTCTGAGTTTGAGCTCAGATTTCTATTCGCATATTAATTTCTATTTTATAGCTGCATTAATCCTTCCTATTTTTTTTTCACAGGCAGAAATCGAATATACGTATAAAATGTCCAAATTAGGAATCAAACAAATATACTTTTATGATAAAAAAAAACTAGTTTTTTTAGAAATGTTTTAATTTTAAACTATTTAAAGGAGATAAAATTAATATTGAAAAACCTTGTGATCTATACCACGCAATAGTAACATAATATAAACTATTATGCAACGGCTTGTTATAGACTAAAAGTTGTTGTTCACTGTAACTTTGACTGCTTAAACCTTTGATAGCGGTGTGCAGAGCTAAATAATGACATCTTTACTGGATTCCCCGTAAATATTCCTACTAGAAAATTTATAAAATCTTTTCTTTAAGGAATTTGGTTTTCAGTTACCTTTTCATCGTCTGTTCCATGATAGCAAGCAGCAATGACGGTAGTGAAAGATGGCGGTTAAACATTTACTTACATACTTTCTGGTATATATGTAATTGTAAGCCATTTTATACACGTTTCTTAATTGCGAAAAAGTTAATTTCTAAATAAATACTATTAACAGGAAATTTCTAAAATTCTTGATTTTGTTGCTCACTAATCACAGGTGTTGGGGCTTACTAATCACACTGATCATCTCATCACTTGCTCTACAATGACGAGCGATAATGACCGCAAAACAATGGTAACGAAAGATTAGTTGAGAATCTATCGATGATCTATCTATACAACCACTTCCTAGAAATTATGCCCGTAAGAATAAAACAAAGTTTAAGAAAATTGCTCCATTTATGACCAGGGACCTATCCTCCATGTTCAATGTACTCCCACTTTTATTTTTATTGTGCAAGTTTTATTGGGGAGGGGGGGTTGTTGTTGAGACCCAGACCGTCCGACCTACCAGAAATGTGTAAGGTAACTGTGTTGGACGGCCGGGAAGTGCCACCCAATTTAGACCGGAACCCGGGTGTCGAATTTGATTAATATGGCCCTGGCGCTGTGTAGGTCATTTAACAGAATAAAGGTGTATACTTATGGCCGTAACTTCCGTTCTGGTACGAATTTTTACATGGGGTTTGCTTTAAAAGGCTAGTAAAACACTCATCTGCAATATTAAATCATAAAAGAAAAACTAATTTTTTGAAAATTAAAAAAAAAAAAAAAATCATTCCCTGACTGGCCTGCCCGTTGTCAAACTGCTGATCCATCATCGCGAAAGTTTTATTATTTGCAATCCCGATTTGTATCTGGAGTGGATTTGAATGAAATAAAAGGAACGCATCGTTGGCCGAGGGTTCATTGCTTCACGTCCCAAATCTCCTCGTTCCGACACACTACACTCCAAACAAAAGCGCAAGAGAGTGAAATTTGGCCCACTAACACAGTCGTTGCGCAAACCCGTTTGGGCGAAAAGAAAAGTCTCAGAACCTGTATTCGCCGTTATAGATCACTGGGACTGTGGACGGTTTGTAGCTTTACATAATAAAGGGATGCGGTCATATGCCATCTGGCGCGCAAACAAACATTTTGGCCGTGATTGTTTCTTTTTCTTTTTTTTCTGGTAAATATTGCGTTTAATAGAAAATTTAATTTTTAAATTAAGAGATAAAATCGATGAAATATTTATTGGTGAATTTAGGTTTGAATCATTTCGTTCACAGTGAATCTAAACCTTTTTCTCGTGACGGATCAGATTTTCCTAAGGTACCTTACCTCTTAGAATTATAGTGATGTAGGGGATTCAAAAGTTAGTATAAATTAAACTTGGCTTAATATAAAAGTTGGTGCTTATGTTGACCGTCAAGATCATTGCGTTGAGAAAAAAAAACTTTACATTACTTTAAAAATCAATGCCATTTAGATTACTTTAGAAATAATGATTACTTTAGGAATGATGAATCTCGCTGTAGAAATTTTAACTTTGTATTGCTGCCTGGATGGTGTAGATATGTAGCGACACCTTCATCTATTTATACGTTGTATAATGTCATAGTTGTATACCCCACAGTTCAGTTTTAAAAATAATGTAAAGTTGCTGCTTGCATATTGGGAGACATTTGTTCAAATGATTGTTGTTTGAGATACGACTAAATGTTGCCATTCAGGTAAAATGTTGCAAACAGTAAAAAAAAAAGTATTAAAAAAAAAGCCTTTTAATTTGAAAAAATTAATTTACCATACAAATCTATCGGATGCGCCCTTTAATTTGATATGTGGTTTTAATTTTTACATGGAATATTTGCCGAAATTTCGATAAAAATCCCAGTACAAAATCATATGGAAATAATCTTACATGGTAAAAGGAAATTTTTGCTTGTTTGTCTGTCCTGTGTTTCTGACGCCATCGTCGACTGTAGGGGGAAATCGAAGTTCGGACAGCGGTGAAATTTGCTACGGAGGCGCTTCACGTGCTCGTAATGCGCATGTCGTCGAGATTTTGTTTTTAAAATTCGAATTAGTTTAAATTGTGAATTTTTAAAGTCCAACAATCACATTTTGACAAATTAAATTTATATTTTTCCTTTATCACAGCAGACGGCAGATGATAATTCGAGAGCAGGTGCTTTGATTAAATCTCAAACATCTTCTCTCAAGGAAAAACAGCTGATCACACACTAAGTGCATTTATTTTATGGGCTTTCCAATTTTGCAAAATTAAAATATTTCTTTCTTATACATTTTAAATTTGGTATTATATTATCATTATGAGTATTGTACTAAAATTTGACATAAATTGGATGAAAATTCGCTGAGATAGCAAAAATATTTTTATTTTTACTTCAGGGTTTAAAAGAACTTTTTCTTTTTTTGCGATTTCAAGTGCTTTCATTATGTTGTTCTGCCAACGATCGGTGATAGATCGCTCCTTAAGGTGAATAAAAGGAGCTTATGTAGGGCGTATCACGTATTATATAATTAGCATAGCAGCCCATGAAAAAACGGAGCGATGGAATGATTTAAGTTCAAAACAGATGATTTAGAAAAGAGTGGTGTTATCTGTATCTTTCTTATTTATGTAGCATAAGCTAATCTAAGTCTCGGACAACGCCGGGAAATCCGTTATATATATTATAATGCAAGTAAATTAAATTCTTAATATATATATATATATATATATATATATATATATATATATATATATATATATATATATATATATATATATATATATATATATATATGTATGTATGTATGTGTGTGTGTGTGTGTTCTGTGTGTGTTTTCATTCTTTGAATATTTTAAGTTCATTTATATATATACCATTGCCTTTCTTATTTTTAAAAAGTTTAAATAATTGAATTGCTACAATGGTCCATCGCGATTTTTATTTATTTTCCTGTTATTGAAGTAAAATTCGTTAAATCACTAAAAAGCAACAGAGTAACATTAAACTAGAACATTAGAAAATTATATTTTGAAAATATCCCTTCAATGCTTCAAAATTTAATGTTTCCAAAATCTTTTATATGAAATGCATGTACATACTGAAATATAAAAATTGTTTCTGTCACCAATCCAGCATAAAAAAAAACCCTCACAAAACCATTGTTTGTTTCTCAATCAAAAGCAAACACTCCTTAAAAAAAGACAGTTCTCCAATCCCTGTGAATAAGTGCATCTGCTGTTACTCAGTTCCACTGTATTTAGTTTCACCCCTACTAGTGTTCCAATGCAACAAAAGTAGATTTACAGGGAAGTATTCCAGTAATGGAATTTCTGAAAAAATTCCCCGTTGTGTGCACAGGGTTAAGGCAATTCAAATTAGTTTTTTATATGGCCAAAGACGCGTAGCCGATAACTAGGATAATCCAGGCAGCCCGAGTTCAATTTTCGGTTTACAGCGATTGTTTAAAGGTGAAATTAAGTCCAATATACTCAAACAAGGGAAAACAATCTATAAAAATCAGTGATAAGGTATGTTGTTAAAAAGAAAAACTCTTTATTCTTTCCCTACCAAAATTTCAAATTTAACGTTAATTTCATTTTTATAAAGATTTCAAAAATTTATTTAAAAAAAAAAATCACACGATTTAAAAAAAAATATTGCCATTATAGAGGAATATTACAATGAATATAGATTGGAAAAATTCTGAAAGCGGTTGGCATCATAGAACTAGAAAGAAATTGTTGTGAACTACACTTTAAATTATAGAAGAATATAACTTAAAATTTACAAATCTTGCAATTTTTTCTTTCCACATTCTAAAAAAAAACTCGAGAACGGGTACATCATGCGCAGAAAAAAATATCTTTAATTTGTTTTCTCTATTTATGTACAACTAATTATTCTTGATATATTTTAATTTATAGTTATAGCAGACGATATTTTTACATATTATAATTTAATCTTTTATACAGTTTTTTATTCCATTTTTAACCATAGTAACAGAGTTGCTCTTCGAATACAGAAATCGTCTGCTGGTTATTCTCCTGATACAATTACTGAAAATATTTTTTACAAATGATTGATTTTTAGATTAAAATATCTAAAAATGCTGAAAATAAAGTAACATACAGTGATCGGTGATGAAATATTTTTTTACATACCGCAATTTCCATGTTAACAGAACTGTAAAATATGCGGAATTTTTATGCATTAATATGAAACGGTTTTTTGATATTCAGAACTTTTATTTCGTGTATAGGTGTCACATTTAGTGACCACTAAGCTTTCGAGCGGGAATGGTTAGTACATCATGTTGATTGTTTTAGTAAAAAAATAAAATAAAATAAAATAAATAAGATTAAGCACACAACTTTGATAGAAGGTCTTTTATTACACTTCTTATAAGACGCACAAAATGGAAAAAGGCCAGAGCGCTTTCGAGCGTTAATATGCTCTTCATCAGTGGCTACATGAAAAGTAAAAAGGATCGTTCATATATAGACTAGTAAAGATGACAAATTTGCATAAATACAATTAGTAAATGAACATTCGATTATCTAAGGAAAAATACACGAAAAACATAAAATATTTTTCAACGTATTCAAAAACGAGTATATCTCAAGAAAAGTACAATTAAAAATACTATTTTATTACAGGAATGCAAATTCAGAAAGGACAGTCCAGCCCAATCACCATGAGGATGACGTCAAAGATGACTATGAAGAGACTTGAATTGCATAGAGTCGAGAATGAGTCGCCAAGCATAACTTAAAATTTGAACGGGATCAAAATTACAAATCGACGCACGGTAGATATAAATAAAAAGGGATTCAAAAAGGAGAATATTACGGGGGTTATTACAACGCATTAAAAGGGAAGTTTTTCAAACATAGGCAGAAAATTATCATTAACAACATAATGAGCAAGGGCCGTAGAAAGTTTACCACCTTTGACATCCCGAGAGTGTACTGATAAACGGCTGCCAACATTGCGTTTGGTACTGCCGATATAAAATTTATAGTCACCATCGGTAGACAACAGAGGAACTACATACACCCCAGCATAGCTTTTAAAGTCATCCATATCCCCAAGTTTATCAGAACGAATACGGTTAAATAAAGTAGTAATATTAGAGTGAGCAGGCCTGAAATCAAATTCATGACAGAACTGAAAACAGGGATGGAAAATCTTAGGATGGTACGGAAAACTTGATTTATAAGTTAAACGATCTTTTAAAGCAACAAGTTTAGTATCAATTTGAGTAAATTTATGGCGAACATGGGCGAAAATCTTATATATAAACTCAAAAGAATAGGCAGCCTTGTGGCCAAGATTAAAAATAAAATTAATTTCATACTCAAAGCAGAGATAGAAGAACGAGCATTAAATGCGCGATTAAAATAAGCGTTAAAAGAAGCTTTTTTAGAGGAAATAGTATGGTAAGAATTAGTGGGTATACAGGAATTAGTTAAAGAGGGTTTACGGAAAACAAAAGTGTGAAAACCAACAGCAGAACGGGTAACCAGAACATCAAGGAAAGGCAAGGAACAATTGGATTCATGCTCAACTGTAAAATTAACCTTAGACAAAAGAAGAAAGAGATTATTTAAATCACTATCCCAAATAATAAAAACATCATTCACGTAACGGCACCAATGAATGGATGGGATCGGTAAAAAAGGCAATATCTCATTCTTGAGCTCCGGCAAAACCACCTCGGCCAAAATACCAGATAATGGGCTACCCATAGGTGCACCACAAGTTTGAAAGTAAATAGCATCGCGGAAGCCAAAATAATTTGTCTCCGCAACAATATTCAAAGCAGAACATGTAGCCACTGATGAAGAGCGTATTAAGGCTCGAAAGCGCTCTGGCCTTTTCCCATTTTGTACGTCTTATAAGAAGTGTAATAAAGGGCCTTCTGTCAAAGTTGTGTGCTTAATCTTATTTATTTGAAATCAGACGTGATACCAACTTATTTACTATTAAAATAAAATAAACTCAGTAACTAAACATTGACTGAGTAAGAATGAAAAAAAAAAATGCACTTCTAGTGTATGGAAATCTGTGAACTCTCTATCTCTCGCAAAAACATTGAGGAACCCTTGTCAGATTTTTCTACAAAATTCCAATGATTATGCCTGGAACTTCAAGATAAGATTAACCTATGGTTCCTAAATATACAGGCTGACGCAACCGCCATTTTGACTCCAACCGGTCCAGTCAGTTATCGTCTGCCTGTGCGCGCGCATGTTACATGATTGATATTTGATACACAATTCTGCCGTAAAATTCTTCTTTCAAAAAATTGTACCAGCCATTCAAGAACGTAGTCTAGAATGTTTTGACTTTCCCAAGATCCCAAGAAAGTAACCCTCTTTTTTGGCACATGGACAGCCATTGCTTCAACTGGGAGTCAAGATGGCCGCTGTTGCGCCCAGCCTGCATATGTAGAAGCCTTAAGATAACCTGGCTCCTATATAAACAGGCTGGCGCAGCAGCGGCCATCTTCACTCCTAGTTAAAGCGATGACAAAATATGGTGAAAAGAAAGTTGCTTTCTCATCCTTTTCTCGGAATATCGAGAAAATAAAAACATTCATCACTACTTTTTTGTAATAATTGGTACAATTTTTTGAAAGCATAAGCACCTATTTTACAGTAAAATTGCGTATCCAATACCAATCATGTAACATGCGCGCGCCATTAAAATAGCACAGGCAGACGATAACTTTCTGGACCAGTTGGAGTCAAAATGGCGGTTGCGTCAGCTTGTATATTTATGAGTCTTAAGATAACCGAATCGCTAAATACGTCAATGGAGCGATCTTTACAATTAAAACCGAAAGTCAAGAACCTGACGCCACTGAAAGAAAGCAGACCTTGCGTCTGGTTCCCGTTCACTTTTACTGGCGCGATACAGAGGAGGAAGTACCGTAATCGCGTATCGAACTGCGCAAGGCAGGGTTCAATGCCCTCCGCACGCTCAAAAAAATGTTGGGGGTTGCGAATTGATCGCAGATGGTAGAGAACCCTCAAAGATCGGCCAAGGTCAGTCACACCCTGCGTTCTGGAGGTCAATTACCCCTGGTGGATTTTGCATGGAAGTGATTAGTACAGCATCTAGCACGCAGAGGTAAACAAATGCATGGGATGCAATACTCTAGAAATAATATTGCCACAGCGGTGTATTTATTTGTATAAAGCGAAAAATCTATTTTTTACAGTTACCTGTAGTAACGGAAAATGTAATAAGAAACACATAGAAAGTGAAATCAAAACCGCCTGCACAGAAAGCAATTAAAAGCGATAAATATTGCAATCTGAAAGGCAATTTTTTTTTTAAACTGAAGCTACGTTAATGCAACTGATAATTATTAAGGGTTTTTTTTGTTTGTTTTTTCAGCCCTCTCCTTTTGGGGTGTTAATACCAGTGGCGTACCTGGGAAATTTTCACAGGGTGCAAAATATTGTTTTTTTTAAATATCAAAAATTAATAATAATTACAATTAGTCAGTGTGTTTAATAATTAATAGCAATGAATAAATTATTATTTTATAAATTGCATTAATTAGTAGTTAACGATTAATCATTTGTAAAAATCATGTCAATGATAATAAAAAAAAAAAAAAAAGCTCACGTAATTCATGGGCAAGTTATGTTTTTAATTTGTAAATATTTTTAGGATTTTTTAAGAGAAATTCATAGTACACCGAATAAAAAATATGCATAACATATATAGCATTATAATACATAACCCATTCATTCCATTTAATTGAAATCAGTACAAGGTGCCTGAAAATGATTATATTTCAGAATAAAAATATTTTGACTGATTAATTAAAAATTTTATGTTTTCAAAATCCTCATTTGGTGTCACCTAAACAAATTTCTTAAAAAGAAAATGAAATTAAAATTCCGAAAGATGTATATTGAATATATATATATTAAAAAAATCTGTAAACTATAATAACAGTAGAAAATAATAGCAGTAGTTTTAGTAGAACATTAGAAGATGCATTTGCTCCTCTTTATAACTCCTGTGAATGCGCCATTGGCTAACACCTTCCCATTTCCATTTTTACAACCCCCACCATTCCTTTAAGATTTTTAGACCTCCTTCAATCTTGCCTAAGGAGATTAAATACAGGTTCAAAGATGACTAAGCAATGGGCTACCGCGCCACACCCTATAGTAGTGTCGCGGTAGCCCATTGGTTAGCGCGCTGGAGTTGCACTCGGTAGGCCCGGGTTCGATTCCAGCCACTGCCAAAACTGCCGCCGTGTTCACGCGGAGTACGATCACGTGAAACATGTGGGTCCGTAAGTTCTTCCGAGAGGTTGGTGGTAGGGGAAGGAGGGTACGGTCCCTGTGGATGCCTCCCCCACTGGGTTCCGGTCTAAATTGGGTGGCACTTCCCGACCGTCCAAACAGTTACCTTGCACCTTTCTGGTAGGTCGGACGGTCTGGGTCTCAACAACAAAAAACAACAACTGAATTTGTCCTTATAATTCAATTTTCGTTTTTATTTGGTGACTGGACATTTTTCCAAGGGTGGTATAACAAAAATGCGCAGAAACTAAAATACCTCGAGTAAGCTTGTGAGAAATAAACCATGGTGATAGTTTCCATTTAAATTCATATCTCAAACCTGCGATTTTCAAAAGTTTCTAATACGTTCAATAAACTCCCACAAGCCGATGTGGTGGTCGAGCGGTCAAAGAGACAGGAGTTTTATCGTGATGCTCGGCTGCCAGATTGAGGGTTCGAGTCCCGCCTGCGGGCATGGATGTTGTGATGTCTTATTGGGGCAGAAGTCAGACTTCTACCTTCGGGTGTCCCAGGTCTTTGACTAAACAGAAGCATTGCACACATTCTTCCTTAATAAAATATGTTAGGCACACGACACCTACCAGCAGAGTGCCCATGGGCCTTACTAATGTATTTAATTATTATAGAATCATTAAGTAAATTGTTATAAAAAAAATATTGCACGTGTGTGCATAGATGTAATTTTTAAAGGGAACGTTTAAATAAGTTGTCATAAAGTAAACATTGCATGCCCGTACATAGATTGAATTTATATACAATCATTAAATGAATTGTTACAAACAAAGCATTCTACACGTCCGTACATAGATTTTGAGATAATTTATAGCTGAGGCTTAAAAAAAAATTCCGAGTGATTCAGCAAATGTGTAGGCGGACAAGATCAGCAAAAGAAAAAAAACTTTTTTTTTTCTTTTTTGCCGTTGACTTTTTGCCAGGATAATTCCCAACCAAAAAAGTATGAAAAAATATTTCTATTCCAAAGCAAAAGCATGCTCCCAACTTCAACCTGTCATAAAAATGCATTATCAGCCCAGGTAATGCTGAGTAAAATCTGAAATAATTAAAGTAAGAAAAGTATTGATTTTAGATAACGAAATTGAAGGGGGGGGGGGGGATTTTATCAGTGAAAGAAAGAACATAAAATGTGTTTATAAGTATATTGTTTGTTGAAAGGAATCGTTTCAGTTTAGCATAAGGTGCAAATTTTTACTGTTTACAAGGCTAAAATTTCTATTTTTATTGATTTTAAGAAAAAAAAATATTAGATGCATAAAATGAAAAATCATTTTTTATACACTATATCGAAAAAAAAAATCAGGAGAGTTTCTTAGATGGCTCGAGTGGTGCAGTTGGTAGCATACTTGATCGCATACTACGATCCCAGGGTTCGATACTCAGTTCTGCTCGAGTGCTATTTCCAGCTCAAATTAAGTCTCATATTCTGTAACTGGAGTTAAGATATTTTGTGGCCAGCACCTGGTTTTATTTACAGACGCTAATATTTTTCTTCTTTTTTTATAAGCATTAATTTGTGTTTCATTGCACAATATAACTTACCGCTCCACGATCCAAACCACAAGGCCTATAGGCGTGATCGGAAGGGGGGGGGGGGTGACGTCCCAATTCGTAAGAGATAAAAAGAGCCAGCCGACCCTACTGGACAGCTAAAATTAAAATCAACTCCGAACAGGGTTACAATGTAAAGGATAGCAAGCACCTTAGGCTGAGACAACAAAGCAAGCACAGCTGAGTGTGTATCCAGCACTTATTTTTTTTAACTTAGTTTATCTCTATTTTTGCAGGTTGTTTCTCGGGAAAAAAAGGTAGATTCTCTTCCTTCGATATGTACTAAATTCTAATCGGCACCAGCATAACGTAAAATTTCATGAAATTCAAGAGGATAGTTTTTAAGTTTGGGTGGACACACATACACACACACACACACACATCACGTTAAAAATAGTTGGTTCGCTTTCTGGGGGTACTCAAAGTATAAATCTATTGAAAATTTGAGTAAATGTAGTTGGTTGTATGTATGGAAGTTGAGTAAATGCATAGTAGGGAAAATAAAAAAGCTAATGAGGGCAGCATATAAATTTCCCTACAGACACATATTTGTTTTTCTTCATATATTCCGAAATGTATCAAGTTTTATTCGACAAAGTAAGACGTAAAATAGATACTTATTTGAATTTATATCCAATTTAAAACATTTTCATTATTGTTTAGTAACTTAACGCATTTTCAAACGTTGCCGGTTCTGCCTCCACCCCCCGTAAAAAAAAAACAAGAAAGATCAATCATGCTTAAAGCATTGATTATGAAACACTTTCCAACTTCAATGCAATTTCATTTAAACATGTCTAAAATGCAATGCATTCCTCGGTAATATTTTAAAACTTATCACAATACTACATTAATTTATAATATTTGAAAACTTAAACCTTCATCGAAAAAAAATGAACGTCATTAAAATAACGTCATTGAATTATAAATTGCCTGGTTTAAACATCTCTAAAATGCGATACATTCCTCGGAAATATTTTTAAAACTATCATAATACTACGATAATTTATTATATTTGAAAACTTCATCGAAAACAACTGAAATTCATTCAAATGACGTCATAGAAAAAATAACACGCCTGGATCTCTCTATAAAAACAGCATGTCATTCATAACATTTTCCCATTCATGTCATTCATCAGAATACTATAATAATTTATTTTATTTAAAAATTAAGACCATGGAGCTACACGTAATTAAACTCTATGCGTAAAACTTCATCGAAAAAAATCGTCCTTCTGTTTGTAAAATCAGCGGATAAACATAGCTGATATTTGATTTATATCAGCTATGTAGACTCCATGAACTAAATGATTTTGTGTTAAAGAAATACAGCAATTCTAATACAACTCATTCTACATATTTTGCTGTTTACATTTTACATAAGTGAAAAATAAGCTTCGTTGTAGAAATAATCAAATTTGGATAATCATTTAAACTCAAATATATTGTATTTGCGTTGTTTCAGTATGTAGATGCACAGAATTTATGCAAAAATAAAGTGATTTTAGGACGGATACAACACTCAATATGAATTAAAAAGAACTTTAAAAATCACGATTTTGAGACAAGATGGATGCCATATATCATTTTGAATTGGGTCACGTGATATTTTCATATCATGGTCACGTGATCGCTTCATATAAGAGGTGTTATTATTATTTAAATTTTTATTTAAAAAACTACTGAATATATTTCGCTAAATTTTTTTTTATATATTTTATGGAACAATTTGAATATTACCTAAAATTTTCGAAGCAATTTGTGAATTTTAAATCCGCTTAAAAAATGTTTGAAAAATTAGGTGCCATAGGGCTCAATGTATTTAATTTTTTCAACCCGGGTTCAATCCACAACTAATTGGGTGATATTATTGATTTATATTCCCATAGGTCCTACAGACCGCCTGAACAACATACTAAAATTTCATTTTGATTAAGTCATTTTTACGGCAGTTATTGTGCTAACGGACAGACAGACAGACATACAGACAGAATGAACAAAGTCATAAACACTTTTCAACTTTGTTGTAAAGTGTTAAAAAGACATCGCGACAACGGTTTAGTCTAGAGCAATGACATTTATTTTATTCGTTTTGCCATTAAAAATTACGTATAAAACAGGTATTTAATTAATTATTACATCTAAGCATATGTCATTCTTTTAATTCAGTTTCCTGTTAACTTCTGTGGGCTATTTTGGAAAAGTGCCAATTCTATGGGTTTTTTTTCCACCTGTATCAAAATATATTAGCACCAGGGTAATACATAGGTTACTTACCTATCAAATTTTGTAAAATTTTGTTGGATAATTTTTAAGCTAGAGTAGATAAATTCATTACACATACAGATGCGCACGCATATACAGATATCAGGCTAAGAATAACTGATTCGTATTCTAGTATATCCAAAATATGTAAATCCGTCGAAAACTCGAGTTACAATTTTCATTTTTATTACAATACTTTCTACATTACAAACAATGTATTAGTAGGGAAAGTAAAATTTGTGTAACGTAAAAAATAAAAAAATAACGTTAAAAGTAAAAAAAAAAGTAAAAAGTAAGGTAAAAGTAAAAATGTAACGGGAAAAGTAAAAAGCTTAACGTAAAAAGTAAGGTAAAAGAAAAAATGTAACGGAAAAAGCAAAAAATTTAACGTAAAAGGTAAAACAATGTAAGGAAAGTAAAACGTGTCAGCAGTAGTTGAGTAATTAAAGATAGCGTATGTATAATTTAACTATCTAACGCATACTTAAGTTTACATACAGGTGATGATATATAGGTCAAATCATTTTCCACTCTAAATTCTACGGACAAGGTATATAATTGGTGCCACGCGTAAAGTTGCACGTGACACTAAGTATACCAATCTTTTTATCCAGAAGTCATTCTATAATCACGACAAAAGAAAAAAAAAAGGAGAAAACAAAAATCGAGTTATACACCTTGTCGTTTTTATAGGAGAATTGACAGTGCATCTGCTCCATGAAGCACACGTGAGAGTCGCACCTTGATTTATTCGAATCCTGCCAGCTGCCAGCATATGCGTATAGTTAGTTCTCAACTCCGCTCCATATAAAATGGCGGTCTAGATGTTTTAATGAATATAAACTACTAACTGTAACCACACAGAGTAGCAGAGCTCTAGTGTCTTTTACCGCTCAGTATTTGTTGGTAACTTACTACCCAATCTCTGAAGTGTGAGTCTCCATAAATAACTATTTAAGTGACTTTTTTTTTCATTGCTGAGCAAAAGTCTGAATAATATAATCAATAATTATTAAATAAAAGACTAAAAAAACTAATCAATAAGCACATGCGATATAATTTTTGATGAAGTTTTTAAACTATGGAGATAGAGTTTCCCTTTACCTTCATGTTTTAAACAATGTAATTAAGGCCATTCTCGTTGTTATTCGGCAAACGACAATTAAGCAGACTTTTCGCAATACGTACCTAATCGAAACATAGATACTGATAGCGGCATATTGGGGACAATCGTGATATTATTCAAATGAGTTTAAAAAAAAAAGAAAGAAAAAAAACTGTGTTATTTCACACCACACATGAGTCCGTGTTCATGCGGAGTACGATCACGTTAAACATGTGGGTCCGTAAGTCCTTCCGAGAGGTTGGTGGTAGGGGAAGGAGGGTACGGTCCCTGTGGATGCCTCCCCCACTGGGTTCCGGTCTAAATTGGGTGGCACTTCCCGGCCGTCCATACAGTTACCTTACACCTTTCTGGTAGGTCGGACGGTCTGGGTCTCAACAACAACAACACCACACATGAGTACCGGCCGTCCAACTAGTTACTCTAAGTCCTCTGGACGAGTCGGACGGTCTGGGTCTTCAACACCACACATGAGTTTATCCCCAAACTAACAAATTTCGCACTCACAGAACCGTACTTACATAGTCCATAAATATAAATCGGTAACTACTACACAGCTTATTGCATTCTGGTAGGTCGGACGGTCTGGGTTTCAACAACAACAGCTTATTGCATATGATATCATTGTAATTATTCATTATGTTCAGTATTAAAACGATAAATTATTATCGGAACAAGAAAATCCATATTACAATCAAAATATATGCGAGTATAAATTCCTAGAAAAAAGAAAATTCGAAGACATTTAATGAATAAAAACATATGAAATGTGTGACTCTAATCCACTTACATTTATATTTCAGGCAGTTTAAATTAGATCCACTGTACACAATAATCAATATCAAAATACAAAAACAATCAGGGCTATCTTAACCATTACAGGGGACCCTAGACAAAAATAAATTCTAGCTTCTTCCCCCCTCTCCCCCCCCCCCATAAAACACAGTAAAAACGAAAAAGGGTGTATTGAGGCCGGATAAGATGGGCACCCAGAATTTGCCTACCTTTCCTATGGCCAAAAATGGCCCTGAAAACAACAACTTTCGTTCGCAAAGTATTTCATTTAAATATTTGCATAAAAGGTGTAGCGGTTCTTTTATTTAGCAAGCGGTTCATCCTCATTCCTCTGAAAAATTGGAAGCACACGGCGGATTTGATATGACAGTAAAATACACAGATAATACGCAAGTATGAAGATTCACATTATTTAAAACATAGTAACAACTAATACAGGAAACCGCCCATATTATGGAACCATGATGTAAGACCAATTACTCATCATTGTCCATCAAGACAACAGATGCCTTCCCAATCATAGAAATAGGCCGGTTCTTGCCCCCATAAAACCGTTCCGCTATCGTAGTTCTCTGCCCCCAAAAGAGGCCTTTAGGCAGGGTTTTTTTTTCACGGCCACACAAGGTCGGCGGGCACAATGGCCCTAACCTTGAGCCACCAAACTTTCACAAGTGGCGATGATACTATTGAAGTTCAACGGACGAGTTTCTCGATTTTGTTTATGGTTTCTTTTTTCTGTTTTTAGATCCGTGCTTCAAGCGGTATAGATCTGTTTTTATTCCTCGCGAACGGCCAAAGTGTGTGAAGAATGAAAATGTAGCGTAACGCGTGATGGAATGAAAGAGAAGTTTAGACTTAATTATTCCATGATTCTTTTATATATAGGGCAGATATAAACGGAGTTGCTCGCGATTTAAAATATGTGCAAGCTCCAATAGCAATCTTCGTTTTATTGTTTTTTAAAATTCTTCAATTTAAATATTCAATTTTAATATATATTTTTTATAAATTAAATACCAATAAATAAATTATATTAATTGATAAATATAAATATAATTAATCATCTTATAAATATGGAAAAAATTGATGTGTTCCGCGTATGACTTTCAGTACAGATTAGCTAATTTCAATATTCTGGGGACACACATACATGCACACACAAATTAGAGCTTTCTCATAATTCTATCCCGCAGAAAATGAACCGGTACTTTGATGATACTGATTAAATAAACATACCAACTTTTGAGGTACATCCTATGGAAAATAAAATTTCAAATATCTAAAGAACGGCTCTTAATAACTCTCCAAAACAATGCGGATCATTTATTTTTATTCGAAAGTACTCTCTTACAAAACTTACACTCATTCCATAATAGTGAAAATAATATTTATATCTTTTTTTATTATTATTAATTGCTCCATTTTAAATTTTTTTCAAAAAAATGAAATATCTTAGAAATGGAGAATGTTTAAAAATCTGTGACCATTTAAATAAAAAAAAATACAAATAAAATTCCTATTGCTGTACGAATTTTTAACATAATCTTACATTTTCTCGCAATTTAATTTTGTCCCATGTGGGGTGAGGTTTTCAATTATCACGTCCTTCTGTGATAAAGAAATGTGTGTTGCCATCTAAAAAAGTGACAAATTTCCAGAAAAAGGGTTTACTTAGTATCGTCTGACGCATTGTTTAATATTGATTTAAATATGTTACATTAGTTTATCACTCAAAATTTTATTTAAAGTGAAAACTAATTTAAATTTACATGCAATTTGCTGTCTTTATTTCATTTTATTTTTTATTTAAATAATTGCTTGTTTTTCCCTTGGATGACGCCAGCTTGCACAAATTAAAAAAAAATCTGGCAATATCAAAAACGGTTTATATTATTACTTTCCTTATATACATAATGTATAAGGAAAGTATTGTGACGGGGTCGAAAATTCGAATTCGGGTTTTCGACGGGACAGAACGTTTCAAGCATCCCTGATCACGAATCAAACAGTTTTGAAGTGATGTCTGTGTGTGTGTGTGTGTCAGTGAGTCTGTGGAGACGATAACTGAAGAACGAATGGACCGATTCGAACAAAAATTTGGTACAAAAATCACAATCCGTAAACACTGGAAGCCTATTGTTTTTATACGCAATGAAAGGTTCAGGACCCCCCCTAAATTTTCGAATGAAATTTTGAAAAAATTGTCAAAAAATTCAAAACCGCTAATAAAGTTACGCAAATAGACATTTCTTATATAATTTTTCAATAAAAAACGATTGACATAAATTTTAGAATGCCAATAAGAACCGTTCTCGAGATATGGTACATTTTTCAAAAAAATTATCAAAAAGTCATATAAAATTAAAAAAATATATATATATCCTATTGAGAAACATGTTCACATTTCATATGTAATACCATGCGATAATTTGGGTAACATCATTCTCGTGGATCTAGCTCGTTTCATTCATGAAAAAAGATACTTTAATACTTTTGTATTTGAACGCCAATAGTCATTTATCTGCTGTAAGAATAACTTATTTCTTCGTCCATAACGCTTGGCGAGATTTTGGCGACGAATTTGGCGGAATGTCGCCAGCTTGACGACTTTTTGAAATGCTGCCAAATTAACGAAAATCTCGCCAAATGAATAAAAATGACTCTATATCAATAAAAATGACGACTAATTGTCGAAAATTCAATATCTTGGAAAGAATATTAGTATCTACTATAAGGAAAACCTATTTTTTTTACTGTAAAAGTAGTAAATTCATTACATTATATAAGGAAAGTCATGTGTTGCCCACATCAGATTTTTTTATGTATATAGTAGAGTGTGAATGCTTTTACTCATTTTACTGGGAAAATGATATATAAAAAAACATTTATTACTTTCCTTATATACATAATGTATAAGGAAAGTATTGTGACGGGGTCGAAAATTCGAAATCGAGTTTTCGACGGGAGAGCACGTTTCAAGCATCCCTGATCACGAATCAAACATTTTTGAGGTGATGTCTGTGTGTGTGTGTGTGAGTGAGTCTGTGGAGACGATAACTGACGAACGAATGGACCGATTCGAACCAAATTTGGTACAAAAATCACAATCCGTAAACACTGGAAGCCTATTGTTTTTATACGTAATCGAATGTTCAGAACCCCCCTAAATTTTCGAATAAAATTTTGAAAAAATCGTCAAAAAATCAAACCCACTAATAAAGTTACGCAAATAGACATTTCTTATGTAATTTTTCATTAGAAAACGATTGACATAAATTTTAGAACGCTAACATGAACCGTTCTCGAGATATTGTACATTTTAAAAAAAATTATTAAAAAGTCATATAAAATGAAAAAAAAATATTTCCTTATGAGAAACATGTTCACTTTTCATATGTAATACCATGCGATAAATTGGGTGACATAATTCTTGTATATCTAGCTCGTTCCATTCATGAAAAAAGATACTTTGAGTAATACTTTTGTATTTGAACGCCAATAGTCATTTTTCTGCTGAAGAACAACTTATTTCTTCGTCCATAACGCTTGGCGAAATTTTGGCGACGAATTTGGCGGAATGTCGCCAATTTGGCGATTTTTTGAAATGTTGCCAAATTAACGAAAATCTCGCAAAATGGATAAAAATGACGCTAAATCAATGAAAATGACGACTAATTGTCGAAAATTCAATATCTTGGAAAGAATATTAGTATCTATTATAAGAAAAACCTATTTTTTTACTGTAAAAGTAGTAAATTCATTGCATTATATAAGGAAAGTCATGTATTGCCCACATCAGATTTTATACATAATGTATCAGGAAAGTATTGTGAAGGGGTCGAAAATTCGAATTCGAGTTTTCGACGGGAGAGCACGTTTCAAGCATTCCTGATCACGAATCAAACGCTAGTGATGTCTGTGTATGTGTGTGTGTCTGTGAAAGTGTGAAAATATGTGTGTGTGTGTCAGTGAGTCTGTGGAGACGATAACTAACGAACGAGTGGACCGATTCGAACGAAATTTGGTACAAAAATCACAATCCGTAAACACTGGAAGCCTATTGTTTTTATACGCAATCGAATGTTCAGAACACCCCTAAATTTTAGAGTGAAATTTTGAAAAAATCGTCAAAAAATCAAAACCGCTAATAAAGTTACGCAAATAGACATTTCTTATGTAATTTTTCATTAGAAAACGATTGACATAAATTTTAGAACGCTAACATGAACTGTTCTCGAGATATTGCACATTTTTAAAAAAAATATCAAAAAGTCATATAAATAATAAAAAAAAAATTTCCTATTGAGAAACATGTTCACTTTTCATATGTAATACCATGCGATAAATTGGGTGACATCATTCTTGTGGATCTAGATCGTTCCATTCATGAAAAAAGATACTTTGAGGAATACTTTTGTATTTGAACGACAATCTATAAGAATAACTTATTTCTTCGTCCATAACGCTTGGCGAGATTTTGTCGACGAATTTGGTGGAATGTCGCCAACTTGTCGATTTTTTAAATGTTGCTAAATTAACGCAAAACTCGCCAAATGGATAAAAATGACGCTAAATCAATGACGACTCATTGATGATGACGACATGGAAAATGACGACTCATTGACGAAAATTCAATATCTTGGAAAGAATATAAAGAACTACTATAAAAATAATCTATTTTTTTTTTACTGTAAAAGTAGTAAATTCATTGCATTATATAAGGAAAGTCATGTGCTGCCCACATCAGATTTTTTTATATGTCTAAGCAAATAATATTAGATTATTATTTTTTAATGAAAAAAACAAGTATTTAATAAAGTATTTAATTTTTTTAATGTTAGAATTTGCGTCAAAATCTAATCAGCATGAGAATGACCCACAGTATAGAATAAATATGCATGCATACCTATAAATTGGCGAATTTCAAATAAACCAGATGACTAGATTTTGAGTAACTGCGAACATTAACTTCAACACATTGTAGAGATGGGGCGCGGTAGCCCATTGGTTAGCGCGCTGGAGTTGCACTCGGTTGGCCCGGGTTCGATTCCAGCCACTGCCAAAACTGCCGCCGTGTTCATGCGGAGTACGATCACGTTAAACATGTGGGTCCGAAAGTCCTTCCGAGAGGTTGGTGGTAGGGGAAGGAGGGTAACGGTCCCTGTGGATGCCACCCCCCACTGGGTTCTGGTCTAAATTGGGTGGCACTTCCCGACCGTCCAAACAGTTACCTTACACCTTTCTGGTAGGTCGGACGGTCTGGGCTTCAACAACAACACATTGTAGAGATAAAAGCACGATAAAAACTTGCAATTTCGCCCCAGTAGCTCAACGGTAGAGCGTCGACTGGCCAGAAAGAAGATCCGTTACTCCATCCCCGGTTGAGGCAACAAGGTTCTTTGCATCATATACACATTTACAGAAAAATATTGTATTAAAAATACTTTATCCGAATTCTAAGGTGTTCAAAATGAGTAAATCGGTAAAAATCTAAAATTTTCGCATATTCTAAAAAATTCGAATTTTCTATTGGCATATTCTAAATTCGAATTTTCTATTGGCATATTCTAAAAAATTCGAATTTTCTATTGGCATATTCTAAATTCGAATTTTCTATTGGCATATTCTAAAAAATTCGAATTTTCTATTGGCATATTCTAAATTCGAATTTTCTATTGGCATATTCTAAATTCGAATTTTCTATTGGCATATTCTAAAAAATTCGAATTTTCTATTGGCATATTCTAAATTCGAATTTTCTATTGGCATATTCTAAATTCGAATTTTCTATTGGCATATTCTAAAAAATTCGAATTTTCTATTGGCATATTCTAAATTCGAATTTTCTATTGGCATATTCTAAATTCGAATTTTCTATTGGCATATTCTAAAAAATTCGAATTTTCTATTGGCATATTCTAAATTCGAATTTTCTATTGGCATATTCTAAATTCGAATTTTCTATTGGCATATTCTAAAAAATTCGAATTTTCAGTCCTATCACAATACTTTCCATATACATATACTACATAATGAATCTAAAAATTTAAAAATAATATCATTTTTTTTAAAATTTTAAATTAAAATAATTTCTCTTTCTATTTTGAATTTCTTAAAATGATATTTTTAAATTACACTAGATTTAAATTTTACATTCTGTGCTTAAAATTGAATATAAACACTGACACAATAAATTTTTAAAACTGTTCTTATTTGTCGACTGCAAAACTATTACTTTTTCATTTATTTCATTATTTTTAATTAGTATGTCCAGAATGAGATTTTCAATTGAAACTAACAAGAATTTAGAACTTTTACCAAGACGAACGACATTAAGGAAAATTTGTTGACAATATCCGAACGGATCGAAATTTCGAACACGTAACCGGCCCAGGTTGACAACACCAGTTTTCAAACCCCGCCCGAGCCCGAAAAATATTTCAAATGTTGAGCCGAACCCGAACCGACGATCCTTAAACCTCTGCTACTTCCGGCTCCGCCTGATCCTCTGGTTCAGGCATTGTCAACATTTCTCGTAACTTATACACATAACACTTGTAGTATTAAATATATGCACGTCCTAATCCCCCCCCCCCCTCCCCCATAAAAAATAAAAATCCATTTAAGATTGTGAACAACTTTAGTCATTACACGGAGTACATTAACAGCTAGTTCATTTCACCCAAAAAAATATCAACCTACTACAACAAAAACAAAATGCAATCTTCGCAAAAAGGATAGTTCATTGTGTAAGTTCAGAACGAAAGCGAATCTGGGATGTAAAGTGTCCCTGAATAGGGGGAGACGACAGGTCAATGACCTTCCTTCCGCTTTTTAACTCATATTTATGTTCGCAACCTCACTCTCTCTCTTGCAGCAGTTTTTCTCTCTACCGAGCGCAGATGTGGTGATTTTTTTTTTAATGCACTAATTTAACAAATGAACGTTTTAACTCCAGAATGGTGGAGATCGGCATGATATTAAATACTGCCTTAAGGATCAGCTCAGCATAGTGCTTTGTATATAATATTCTAATACTTCCTTACAAATAGCAGGCATGGGAAAAATTACCAATTTTCCAATGTCATCTAATTTTCTTATGCCTTCCTTCTTCAAGGAAGTATTATTAAATTCTCACAAACAGTAGTTTTATTTATTATGATGGTGCTCCCAAATATAAAAACTGATATTATGGGTTGTACTAAAGTTTGAACAAAACTTTTGTTTCAACGCGGAACCGAAACATAAATTTCCAGCTGACTAGACGACGTTCTATCCATTGAGTTACTGCGATGATATACATTTCTTCCAATTTTTAAAATAGCCCCTACATTCACGTTCTTTATGATTGAGGTAGAATTGCAAATTCTGATCTTTGCAATCATCTGTTTCACCCACCCCCTTTTTTTCCTTTAAAAAGGATAGTATCTTGCTCGCTTTAACTCTCCGTGAATTGAAACCGTAGTGTCGTATCCAGGATTTCGGGAGGGGGGGGGGGGGAGGTGTTATGCCTGAATGAGGGAATTTACGGTGCTAGATTTTATTTTCTAATGGGGACCTTATGGAGAAATATTGTAATTTTTACGTCAATGGGGAGGGGTGCGTAGAACATTCTAGTCATTGAGCTTCTGAAGCGATTATCTTTCCTTCTAAAGTTGAGGTGGCTCCTACAAGTCTTCTCAAAAACAAAGAACAAAGACTGGAGACAGAAGAAAAACAGTTTCTTGATAAAGTGCACACTTAAAAAAATAAAATAACAACCCACAAGTGGATTTTTCTGTAAAGGTAAAAAATATCTCCAATCTGAAAAAAAAGGGGGGGACAATATTAGAAATAAACATTTTTACCGCTATTGCCGTCTGAAGAGTGAAGAAAATATTTTACTTTGTTGTAATGATTACAGTGATGTTCTAGTTTCAGACTGCTGACAATTAAACTTCCATCTTTTAAAGAGCAAAATTACGGTTGAAAAAGCGTTGAGATATAAACAGCGTTACTAAAACTTCGATAATTTAAAAAGTTTATATTGAACAATGATTTTATATTTCTATTCTATCCATTGAGTTGCTAAGGTGATAATTTTTTTTTCTATATTTGAAATGAACCTCACACACGCTTAGTATATCGTTAAAAGATGCAAAAGTTGCAAAAAAATCATATCAATTTAGATAAGTCCTGAAAGTACTTCCACTATTTCTTTTTATGTCAAAATTCTTAGAGGACTATAGTTTGACGATAATATAAATTAATTAAACTTATGTGCAATAAGAATAATTTATATAATTTTTAAGAATCATTTTTATTAAAAATTATTATTAATAATTTTTATAATTTTGAATATTGTTTTTATTTATATTTCACTGGGACATT
Organism: Amaurobius ferox; assembly: GCA_951213105.1. Classification (NCBI taxonomy): domain Eukaryota; kingdom Metazoa; phylum Arthropoda; class Arachnida; order Araneae; family Amaurobiidae; genus Amaurobius; species Amaurobius ferox. The sequence continues at coordinate 105,744,563 of OX578135.1, forward strand.
AATAATACTACTATTACTTAAATACATTAAGAAGTAAAAATAGAAGTGCAACAGTCACAGTGAAATTATAGCAGCATTTGCATACAACAACAAAATATAAAGGAATATTAAAATAGAATTATGTAATAATTGTACATTTCAAATATTACCTGTTTTGCTTTATTAGAAAATATTATATAGAAAATAAATTATAAATCATAATAATGACGTATAGTGAAATAAAACGAAAATAAACAATTTAAAAAAATCCGAAGTGTGTGTGTATGTGGGGAAAGGGGGGGGGGGGGTAGTTCATACACCCACATTACATATTGTTTGGATCCAATTGTATCATAATAAGCATCAAAATACGAAATAAAATGCATATTTTTACTAGCCATTCTCACTGGAGTTTCGCGTGGACAAAACGGTTAGTGGTCACTAAATGAGCCTCCAACACACCTAATAAAAAATCTGAGTATCAAAAATCGTTTCAAATTTTAATATGAAATTTACGCACATTTTATAGTTTTAATAACACAGAAATAGCTGAATATAAAATAATAATTCATCTCTGATTACTGTTTACTACTTTAGTTTGAAAGTTTTCTGAAATCATCTAAAAAACAAATAATTATAACACTATATTTTATTAATTTAATTAGAAAATAGCCAGCAGACGATTTTGGTATTGAAACGTAATTTTATTACTATGGTTACAAATGGAATAAAAAACTGCATAAAAAAAAATTCAATTATAAAATCTAACCGTTTTCAAATTATTGCTGAAAGAATGTTGGAACAAAAAAAAAATCGAGATTTATAAATTTTTTGAATAAAATTCCAAAATTATTAATTTTTCGCTGTACTTATAGGCGAAGTCCTACGCATATGAAAAGTTTCAAATTTTTACCTTCCAGAATTTGGGCTGAAAATTTGTCACTTACTCACTCAAGTCACACTCAGCAGTATGATATAGATAAACTTCCCTTTCACACGGTATTTTTTTTAAATGTTTCTTAAAAATTCTTAAAAAAATATATTTTCAAGTTGGCAACAGGGTCGTTATACCGATAAATTGGATGTATTTGGGTGATTTGTGTACTATTTTAATGCAATTTACACTGATGGTGTAATTCTAACATTCATTTTCCAGCAAAAACAATATTACCAGTGTTCCAGAAATTGCTGTTTTAAAGGATATAATACAATGGAATATTTTTATTTCGAGCAATTCCTGTTCTAATGTAAGTGAATTACAAAATGTTTGTCTATTTTTAGTTCTTTACATAATGTTGCCTGATATATACTTCGTAAGTCTAAAAAAAAAGCTTATCCGTCAAAATCTGAAATTCAAAAATTTTCGGGAAAATAATATTTTCTTTATGCAATAGTATGAGAAATTAAAAATATGACGTAGGCTGCACTTGCACGTGCCTTTCACTACACACACAAATTCATTTTCTTATTCATTCTTTATTTGACAATTAATGGAATTGAGTTTCATTGCACAAAATAACATGGATGATTACTTGAAATTAAGCAGAATTAGAAGTTTTAATTCAATTTTTCTTTTTCAAAATGGCGACTAGACGTATTTTCAAAAAGCGACGTTGCAAACAAATGTGATAAAACTAATACATCACGAGAAAAGTTAGTCTTAAGAGTTATGGGCTGGTCTTATTTTTTTCGTCGTCGTCAAAAATTACATATGAAACAGGTATTTAAATGATGCATTTGAGCACATATAGTCTTTTATTTTGCATTTTGACAATTTTTGAAGGTCATTTCGTAAAATAAGGCAGATTTTTTTTCCCAAAATCTAATAAGCACCAGGGTAACCCTAAGTGATCTATCAACCAAATTTTGTGATATTTGGTCAATTAGTTTTTCAACTAGAGCAAATACATACGATTCTTGCTGACAGTTTTGCATAAAAAAAAGGGCAGGTTATTTTCCTCCGAATCATATCAACTTCTAATCAGCACCAGGGTATCATCCCACGGATAAATTATCTACCGAATTTTGCGAAATTTGGTCAATTAGTTTTCAGCTAGAGTTGATACCTCCATTTCACAGACAGAGACACAGACAAACGTCATGCTAAAAATAAGTTTTTCCAAGTTCTAGTGTTCGAAAAATGTATAGATCCGTCGAAAATTCGAGTTGCGATTTTCGACACGATTTCAATACTTTCCTTTTACTACCGCATGTATTGTAGGGAAAGAAACAAACTGAAAACATTCTGTCAGATTCTTTGAAAAGATATAATAAAATACTGAACCCAAAAATACATTATGTATATATAATCTGATAAGTCAAAATGTTTCAAAAGATTTCTTCAAAGGAAACAAAATTGCGATTTCAAAAAGTTATAACTTAATTTAAGACAAGGCGCTCCTGCTTCGATACAAAGCAGACATGTCTAACAACAGCAGACTTCCACTTTCCGATAAAAATGAGAATTCGGGAAATTCTACTAGTTTCCTAGCTACTTATAATGTAACTAAAGTCTGTGAGAAGCTCGGAGAGAAGAAGTTGGCATCGTGCCAAAGTCAGGACGGAATACAATGAGAGAGAATTTAGCAGCTAAATAAATTTTACGCGAGACTTAAGTTTTATTTTTAGGCGATTCAGTGTTGATGGCTAAAAATAGTTTTTTGTTTAATTTATTCTGATTTCAATAGATATCAGGTTTTCATAATGAAAAAGATGTAAATTAAAAGGCAATTTAAATTACATCTTTCGAATTTGTACATATTAAATAAGATAGTTGTAAACAACATTTTTTTTTTCTAATTCATTTTCAAAATTCAAAGTAATTAAGAATATAATTTAAAAAGAAAATTAGTTAGTAGTACAATTTTTAATTTCTTAATATTTTTGTTATCGAAATTTAGAAATACCCTATTTTGAAATTAAAATAAATGAATGAATTGGATATAAATAAATTCGTTTTTAAATGAATGAATTGTAAATAAATAAATTCATGTATAAATAAATAAATATGTGATGTTATTCTTGCAAATGTGAAGCCTTAAAATAATTATTTATTCAAATAACTCTTTAATAATAATTCAATATTTTAATATTCATTAACAATTTATATGCAAATTATTCATTTAAAATAATTATTCATCATTTTCTAAAATATTATGACATTTAGTACGAGGTTTAAAATACTACACAGCAATTCACGTTTTACATATTTTAAATTCATTGAAGATAATTGATAAAAAATTATAAATAGAACTTCCTTATAACTCAATCTCACTGAAAATTGATACGCTTTTTTTGTTATGAATTTCTATGACATACCAAAATAGCATAGGGAACTCGCTTTATTATTTGAATCATACTCGTGCTTTCAGTCAAAACATAAAATTTATAATATCTCGAAAAAGACTAAAGATAACTATCAAGTGTCCATTCTTTTCTGGTTAAAAGTGTCTTCAAGCATTCACTCATTTAATCTGCTTGAGCATTTTACAATTTTTTTCCAGCTACACAAAAGTACAATAACTCGAGAACGGAGCATATCAGAATCCTAAAATATGTTATTATCTTTTTTAAAAATGACATATAAAAATGATATTGGTTTTCATATATTCTAAAATAATTATTTTTGATTTTTGAAAAAAAAAATATTTAATAAATTGAGGGTCGGCCATTCCCCTTTCCGATCTCATTAAAAATATCGATTGAAATAATCATATTAAATTTCACATGAAACAATTTAGCAGATATCCTGCCGCAGACTCTCTCTCACACACACACACACAAAGTATGTTATTGTATACATCTTTGATTCGTATTCAGGACTACACAAAACGTATAAATCCATCAAACTCGGAGAGTCAAACATTCAGACTTTTGACCAATACTTTCCATTTACATGCACTCCGTGTTGTACGAACGAAAACTTGATATAAAACGGAAACCTGTATGTTTAAAGTTGCCGCAGCAACCAGCATTTGAAAGTGCTCTCAAAAAAATGCGCAAGCACAGACAGCTGAACATTTCAGCAAGAAAAACCGAGAAGGTTAAATTCTTTTGCGGCCACCAACGAAAACAGAAAGAGAAAATTCCCATTCACCTTTTAATGCATGTATATTTGGAGAAGACATTGGTCTTGCCAAGACCAAGGAAAGATGGGGACAGGAGGGGGAAAAAGTTTTTCTTGGTGATGTGGGAGCTTAAAGAAAAAAAATCACATGTGCTGGCATAAGCCCGTTTTTCGGTAGGGATAAAAAAAAAATACCTAACATCCAAAGCAAAGGAGAAAAATGAAAACCGTAATATTTGGTAGTATTGTCTTGCTCAGAATTAAATATTTTACTTTCAACTATTATTACGAGCAGACTGATGTTTCAGTTTTGGGTTGGAACAAAATAGCTTAAAATAATGTCTTTTGAATAGTAAAATGAGCATAACAAAAAACCATCATGCCGAGGATAGAACTGAAATCAATGACCTTTCGAATCTCGAACCCAGAGCTATACGATAAAGCTATCCAGGTTCAAAAGTTTTTAAAAGAATGATAAGCAATTATTTATACTACAATGGCAACTGCTGCTTGTGAGGATACAAATTATTTGTTCTTCGGGATAGAAGCAGACAAGTAAGAATTAAGTAACTACAATTGTGTCAAAGGCGTTACAAGTCATTTTCACCAGGTTAGAAGTAGTGTGTACTAATCGAAGATGAAGTGCAATGAAAAATTAAGTGGTGATGCCCTAAAGCGCTTTGGCTTTATAAATTTATGTACGTCCAGGAAAGGAGTCTTATTAAATGACTTATTAAATCTACGTTGGTTGTCTTTAATTTAATAGTCTATTAAAGTTGACGTGTATCCATTTGAATTAAATAATAATAATAGTTTTATTTAGTCTTTCGATTAGCGCACACTGCTTATGGCTTGATGAAGAGGGCTTATAACTTCCTTGAAATAATTGTAACCACCTAATTTTAATATGTTAGCTTCTATTAAGAATTTGTCTTAATTACTTATATAGGGCTCCTAGCAAAGCACTTGAGCACCCTAACAATATTGTAAGGGAAGATGCACGAGTGTATACGTTAGGCACATCTAAAGTAAAGTGACCACTCGAATAAAAGTGCTTACAGCTCCCCTAGCGAATAATTTAAAAATAGGATCATAAACTCGGCAACAAAGAGAGATAGACGATAAAAGCCAGTTACAAAATTGTGGATCATTATCAAATTAGTAAAGTCAAGAACGCATGAAATATATATGTACATGGAAGGTCATAAATATCTGTCAAAAAGTCGTTATCACCAGGTTCCGTAACACCTTGACACTTGCAATTCTTGTCTCAAAGTATATGGTAATATTCCTTCTCGAACTCAAATGTGCATTGCTAATGCTGTTGGCGGGCATTGTGAACAAGCATTAGACTCCTGTGCATGATTATTGATTTGTGCATTAGATTCCTGTGCATGATTTGTGCATTAGATTCCTGTGCATAATTTGTGCATTAGATTGCTGTGCATGATTTGTGCATTAGATTTCTATGTATGATTTGTGCACTAGATTCCTGAGCATGATTTGTGCATTAGATTCCTGTGCATGATTTGTACATTAGATTTCAGTGCATAGTTTGGGCATTAAATTCCTGTGCATGGTGTGTGCATTAGATTCCTGTTCATCCAAGTGTTGTTTATCGTGGCATTCCCGAATAGGATCGCTGTTCAACAGTAGCCCGCCCCATTGTGTCAAATAAATGCCTTCTGTAATAGCTTTATTGTGGTTTCGTATCCATTAGACAATGCTCTACAACGTGATAGATAGTTTTTCAATCTCGATTTGTTGCCGAGATTGTTATCCTAACTTTTTAAATTATCCGCTAGGGGGCGCTGCAATCACTCTTATTCGATCGGGCATGGTCACTTTAGTATACGTAGAGCTAATGTGTACACTCATGAACTTTTCCTAACAAAATTATTAGAGTGCTTAAAGACTTTCCAAGAAACACTGTATTTCCGGGAAAATAGAAAAACCCTCATATATTTCTTTGACAAAATCAAACGAATAATTTCTATTTAATCCTTTTAGATTTACAAACTACATAGTTACGTAACATAATGACATACGTAAAATAAAAAAAAATCCTTTTCATTAATTTACGATTTATTAGCGTTCAGATCAAAATGATCCCATTTCTTCCAAGAAATTTTCAAATTCTCCACTGTATGTACACATTTAAAAGACAATTTAAAAGAAAATGAACGAGGAATGGGATATGAGAGGAGAGAGAGAAGTAAAAGAGGAAATAAGTTTCCAGAAGTTCAGATATATTTCAAAAATAGTTCAGATCTACAGCAAAAGACAGAGTGGATAGAAATATTACTTTTCACTGCTACTGTCTTCTATACAGATTGAAAATATTTACTATTTGCTGTAAATTTTAATAAAAGCACAGTGGTGATTTGAGTTGTTTATTTTGAAAAGTAAAAGTAGGATAAAAAAAAAGCATGTTAGATAGAAAAATTGACGTTACTACAACTTTAAATATATGGATTATAAAAAGGAAGCGCTTAAAATGAAATCGAATTATATTTGCCTTAAAATATTAGGAGTTGGTTATTTTTTTGAAATTTTAAATAATTGCCCAATTGTAAATAATTGCCAATTTTTTTTTCAAAAGTATCTATATTTCCGAAGGCATAAGCATGTAGCAGCATATGTAAAATCCGTATAATAAAGAAAGCATAGCAACATATGTAAAATACGTATATAAAAAAAAGCATCTAGCAGCTTATGTAAAATCCGCATATTTCAGAAAGCATCAAGCAGCATATGTAACACAAAAACGGTGAGAGAACTGAGAGGAAAAAAGAAAATTATTTTTATATATTAAGATATTTTAGTCTTTGACATATAACACACACGAAAAAAAACATGTTTTTAATATTACTTATTTTAAAATAATTTTATTTCTCTAAATGTATAATTTGTGATATGTAAAAAGATTTTAAGTAGAACTTTTATCTTATTTAATTTTTTATTTTATTTTTTATCTTCCATTTATTAATTTTAAATTTGTGTTAATATTCATTTACAGCTTATTTTGCAGCATAAAATGCTTTCGAATATTGGTATACCATAAGTTTCAAAAACCGATAATCTCAAAATGTATTTATTAAGTGTTTGGTACATGCACTAATTTAAAAAGCGTGCACTGGCCGAAGTAGCTTGGATGCTGCCGTTTTAGATGGAATGAATTAGAGACATTAACAAGGGCTCGGAACAGGATTCGGATTTTATATGTAAACATTTATTTGGGCTCGGGCCGAATTCAGACTGTGTCAGCCGAGCCGGAAGATAATTTAAATTCTCAAGCCTGAAATTTTATCTCGGCGCGCAGAAACTGGAATGACAAGAAATACGTTTATGAAAGTGAGGTTTATGACTGGGTTTACATGAGAAAAGGGTGATTATAAATATTAAAATAAGTTTTTCTATCAGTTGTATAAATACATAGAACTAGTAGAATGATATTTTCTATACTGGAAAATATTCAAATATTCGAGAGTGTACCATCAGTAATATAATATATGTATGTATATATACACAGGGTGTCCCTAAAACATTGACCTCGGATTTTATTCCTTAAATATTGATCTTAGACATAAATAATAAATTACAAAGTTGCGTAAAATAAGGTACAGGATTTTATGATATCGATTAAAATTTTCAAAGGAATTAAATTTCAAGAAATATAAAATTTAAATTTTTATACGGCCCCCGTACAAAATCATTTCCAATGAGTAAAATGTACCTCAAACACTAATAAGGTAATGTACAAAATTTCAGCATTTTATCATAAAAAGTCCCAGATATATGAAAAGACAAAAATGCTGACTTAAACCACTTTTCGATGCATCGACATGGGTTCTCAGAGGGGAAAAATCATGTCGGCAGATCGCGTTTCAGAGGTCATACACAAATTACGAAAGAAAACAATGCTTACATAAATAAATAATAATTTCGCTGTTTATTAGTACAAAACTATCTACGCTGTATAGAAATAATAACTTTACCCAGAGATTACAAAGCTTGTTCAAAATGTTTTTCATCCATGCCAAAGATAAGAGGCAGATATAATTTGCCTATGATGCATTTCTGCGTTGCGTCATTTGCACTCTTGCTGTATACTTTTACATTTTAATTTGTGATTAATTCCTCTCCAACTTTGTTTAAGCATATCTCTGGGACTTTTTATGATAAAATGCTGAAATTTTGTACATCACCTTATTAGTGTATGGGGCACATTTTACTCACTGGAAATATTTTTGTACGGGAGCCGTATAAAAATTTAAATTTTGTATTTCTTCAAATTTAATTCCCTGAAAATTTTTAACGATTTTATAAAATTCAATACCTTTTTTACGCAACTTTGTAATTTATTATATATGTATGTCTAAGATCAATATTTAAGGAATAAAAGCAGAGGTCAATATTTTTGGGACACCCCGTATATATATAACATGAAAATCCTAACTGTGTCAGTGTTCGTCCGTGAAATGCAGTTGAATCGAATTTTTCTCTCCAGGATCTTTTTTGTCTGTGACACAGCAATAGCTATCCTAGAAAACATGACATGTGCAGAGTATACCACTCAAATTTTCTAAACAATGGGTATTCTATTTTCAAATAAATCACCGTTAAGATAACAAAAGCTACTATAGCATTAAACTTGCCAGTAAGGTTTACTAGGTCAGTCTCGGGTATTTTACTGTGATATATGGTTTCGTAATTTAAAGGGAAGAATTCAATGCAGGTGAATGTGTTGTTGTTGAGACCCAGACCGTCCGACCTACCAGAAAGGTGTAAGGTAACTGTTTGGGCGGCCGGGAAGTGCCACCCAATTTGGAGACCGGAACCCAGTGGGGGAGGCATCCACAGGGACCGTACCCTCCTTCCCCTACCACCAACCTCTCAGAAGGACTTACGGACCCACATGTTTAACGTGATCGTACTCCGCGTGAACACGGCGGCAGTTTTGGCAGTGGCTGGAATCGAACCCGGGCCTACCGAGTGCAACTCCAGCGCGCTAACCAATGGGCTACCGCGCCCCGCAGGTGAATCTGTGGCGCATTTCGAATATATATATATATATATGTGTGTGTGTGTGTGTGTTAAAAGATTCATAAAAACTAAAGCAAATTAAAAGTATTAGTTATACTTAGCAAGTATGAAAAGTTGAAAAAAAATACAGTAATTGAGTGTAGAGAATGCAAAATACATTTATTTATTGAGCAAGTGTAGCTAATAAATAAAATAATTTCAATAATAAGAATACTCGCTTTCCCACATAATTGGAATTAATGCTTCATCATTTTCTGTTTTTCTATTTTCGAAATCTCATGGGCATTTGTTGATTATTCATCCCTTGATTGTTAAATCTTAATATTTACAAATTAGAAAGTCATAGTGCCTACTTGCCCAGTTTTCCTTTTCCGTAGTAGTAGATGATTAGAAAGTGTTTCAATTTTGTTTTAATTTTGGCTTTCTTATTTTTTAAGTTATGGTTTTATGTATGTATTACAAATTATCCCTAATATATCATTGGATTTACATAAAGTATTTTTATTCCTCATCCCCTTTCCATTATAGTGATAAGTTACCTTCTCTTTTTATCCTTAGTCTTGGTCTATAGTTACTTATTTGTAACATATATGTTAGAAATGGGTGTTTTGTACTTACCGTAGTTTATGCGTAATTTTCGATTAAAAAATTTCAATTTATATATATATATATATATATATATATATATATATATATATATATATATATATATATATATATAAATTGCAATTTTTTAATCGAAAACTATGCATTAACTACAAATACAAAATACAAAAGAACCCATCTCTAGCATACATATTACAAATAAGTAACTATAGACCAAGACTACGGATAAAAATAGTAGGTAACTTATCACTATAATTGTGTGGGGATAAGGGGGAATATTAGTGTACATAAATCACAATTAAATAGGTATATATATATAAATATATATAAAATGAAAAAGAAAACTCGGCAAAAATGAAAAAGGCAATAATAATTATCTCAAGATTAAAGATCTAGACATAGAAAACAATAAGTTGAAACTACATAAAAAATGACGGTTAGTTCGAAATTGCATTATCGTCAGGACAGCCATATAATTCGAATTAAAACCGGTGGAATAGCCAGTTTCTGACAATGGAAATAGTATTTGACTACCATTAGAATTGTCTACTGGCTAGTAGAAGGAGAAATAATAAATACCAAATGAATTAAAAACCATAAATATAAAACCATAAATATAAACTTACTGGTAAAATCACCACGTGGGAGTCGAAATACCGGCAGAGGAACATACGACAGAGCATTTTACATCTCTTCGTTAAAGTGAGTGGATACCGGAATGAATATACTATTGAACGAAAAATTATTTGAACGAAGACTTTCAAAAACAGTAATCAGTATGGGACTCAGAACAAGTGGAAAGTAGTCTCTCAAAAATAGTAAAAGGTATCAGACTCAGGCCTAGTGGAAAGTTAGGTGATAAGAATGGGTGAAATTAACAAAAATGAGTTATCCAATCAAGGAAAAATAATGCAATTGTAAAACTGTTGATTTTCTGTAACTTGATAGCTTGTGTTTTGTATTTTTTATCCATTTGATTGATGATTTGCTGTATTATATTTTATTCTGTGGGTTTTTTAAAAAGTTAGGTTTATCGTGTTACATCTTCTTACTTTTCGTTCATTGGATGTTCAAACTACTATTATTATTGAAATCATTTTATTTATGAGCTGCATTTGCGCAATAAATGTATTTTGCATTTTCAATCCATTTACTTAATAACTTTAAATTCTTTATTTAATCATATTTGCATAGTATCCTTCATATTTTAGTAAGCTATAGTATCTAAAAAATTTATATATATATATATATATATATATATATATATATATATATATATATATATATATATATATATATATATATAATCTTTATCAGGGTCCAATATGCTATGCTATAAACTAACACACTTTCTAATTGTTGAAAGTGTCTTAGTTTATAGCATATACAAGTTGTGAACGATAATATAAAGTCAATGCATTGTACTGTATGGGTGCCAAACATGTAGATTTAATTTTGGGAATTTAACAAAGTCGTTTAATATAACTAACGGTTTAAATAAAATTGCTCCAACTGCTGCAAAAATAACCGTAAAGTAAAAACTTCGTTAAAAATACTGCATATAACAAATTGGTAATAGTATCATTCAATATAAGACGCAACAGCCAAATTTTTTCGCATAAAGTGACAGAGCAATCATACCAACAAAACAAGAAAGCGCAGTAGAGCGTTCGTAAAACAACAGACCAACAGCTTTCGATGATGTGGTTGCTCTATCTTGGCTGTTTTTGCCTCCAAAATCGATGGGTATCGTTACTAATTATTTATATACTTATATACAACGTTTTTACTTTACAGATTGCTAACTATATTGTATTTAAAAAAATATAAAAAATTATCGCAAAAATTATAAATTATCATTACCGCAAAGCTTATGAAGAAATTAATTGAACAATATAAAGATAACTTGTCTGCAATGTCTATTTACTCAATGTTATTCACGAATTACTTAAAGGTCCTTCATTTACTTAGTAACTGGAAACTTACTCGTTACATTTACATTTTCAAAATTAAAAACATGAACGCCACGTATTCACAGTTGCTATTATATAACGTTGAAACTTTCCTGTAACAGAATCACTGTTGCTATTATATAAACATTGAAATTTTCCTTTAACAGAATCACATATCCACTGTTGCTATTATATAAACATTGAAAGCTTCCTGTAACAGAACCACAGACTCACAGTTGCTATTATATAAACATTGAAACCTTCCTGTAACAGAACCACAGACCTGCTGTTACTATTATATAAACGCTGAAACTTTTCTGTAACAGAGCCACAGACCCATTGTTGCTATTACATAAACATTGAAACTTTCCTGTAACAGAACCACAGTTGGTATTACATAAACATTGAAACTTCCCTGTAACAGAACAAGAGATTTGGCGATACCTTCTCCTATTGCTTGAATCGAGCGCAACTCCTGTGGTTGTTATCGATTGTTATAGAAGAGGAAATAGTTTTTTTTCCCCCATGAATCAGTGTACAAATAAAACTAAAATCCGGTTTTCATCCCTTGAAACATTTAATTGCATTCCAATCCAATTACGTAGAATTCTGACAGTATTTTTCCATTTCATTTAAAAGATAGTGATATATTTTTACAAAAGGATTTTTAGTCACATATTTGGGGCCCATATAACGACCATTTTTTTTTCCCACAATAAGAAATTATTGAAAAATTGTTCAGATGACGTTAAGGCTCAGGTGTATCGTCAATAAATTAACATTAAATTTAGGAGATTTGACTTTTACATACTATTGTATAAGGTGAAGTATTGTTTGTCCGAAAATTTTTAATTTTTCCAGTTTTTACAGATAAGCACGTGTCTTGTTGTTGTTGTTGAGACCCATACCCTCCGACCTACCAGAAAGGTGTAAGGTAACCGTTTGGACGGCCGGGAAGTGCCACCCAATTTAGACCGGAACCCAGTGGGCGAGGCATCCACAGGGACCGTACCCTCCTTCCCCTACCACCAACCTCTCGGAAGGACTTACGGACCCACATGTTTAACGTGATCGTACTCCGCATGAACACGGCGGCAGTTGTGGCAGCGTGCAAATCCAGCGCGCAAACCACCGGGCTACCGCGTCCGAAATGTGCCAACAGCACGCGGTGTTCCCAGGTGGTCACCCACCCAAGTACTATGCTGCTTGACTTCGGTGATCTAACGAGAACCGGTGTTTTCTGCACGGTAGGGCCGATGGCCAAATACGTGTTTTGTGAATGCCTCCCCCACTAGGTTCCGGTCTAAATTGGGTGGCAGTTCCCGGCCATCCCAATTCGCCCTACCAGAAAGGTATAATGTCTTATACCTTTCTGGTAGGTCGAATGGCCTGGGTCGAAGAAGATAAGCACGTGTGTTAGGACCTTCTGAATACATTTGGAAGGATGCCCATCAGTGAGTGTGGGTGGGTGCCAATGTTAAAGATCTGCACGGACTCCGGCTTGGATAATAGGTTTTAAGCCTAACCCGGGTCACGGGTCAGGCAAGGCCGGGCTTGCATAAGGTTTTCAAAAATTCGAGTCAGGTAGGGTAAAAGCAAATAAAAAAACTAAAAATAGATCCAAAATTTACACCGAAAAATTTGACACGTAAAAAATTTTCCTTTTACACCGAAAAATTTGAAATTACGTATGAAGCAAAATTCTCAATAAGCTGATAAAAGTCTCCCTGTCCCATAAAAGTAATAAATGTAATAAATGTCAAAGTAATAAATGTTTGCTCTGTATGGAGAAGACAGATTTGTAAATTAGAACCAGATGCAGAAAATTAATATAATTTCAGACAGGAAATTAAAGGCTTATTTATTCAAAACTATTTCGAAATCAAAATAAAACATTACACTTCGCAACCTTCACCTGTTGATTTGAATCGTTGCATGTAACATGTAATATAATTTGTGCTTAATTCCGTAAATGGCAAATTATGATCATGATACGAAGCAACAGTGTGTTAGTATATGCGTTGGGACCCAGACCGTCCGACCTAACAGAAAGGTGTAAGGTAACTGTTTGGACGGCCGGGAAGTGCCACCCAATTTTGACTGGAACCCAGTGGGGGAGGCATCCACAGGGACAGTACCCTCCTTCCCCTACCACCAACCTCTCGGAAGGACTTACGGACCCACATGTTTAACGTGATCGCACGCCGCATGAACACGGTGGCAATTGTGCCAGTGTGCAAATCCAGCGCGCAAACAACCAGGCTACCGCGCCCGAAATGTGCCAACAGCACGCGGTGTTCCCAGGTGGTCACCCACCCAAGTACTAACCGCGCCCGCTGCTGCTTGACTTCGGTGATCTAACGAGAACCGGTGTTTTCAGCACGGTGTTAGTATATGTGTGAAGTAACAGTGTGTAGCCAGGCACGTATTTAAAAAAAAAATTGAGCTGCGCCGCGTTGGGCCGGGCTTTGCGTGTTTTCAGGCCGGGCTCGGGTGAATTATTTCGAAAATTTCTCGGGGTGAGGTTGGGTCATATCTTAATATTTTCGGGCCAGGCCGAGAATTTTTTTTTTTTTAAAGCCTTTAAGAGTACGTATGTCCGTACGGCAGTGGTCACCAAATTAAATCACGCACCCCTAGAATCTACTTTTTTACATCACGAACCCCTAAGAAGTACTCTTTTATACATCACCGTACCCCTTTGGTAAATACAAATGTATCCTTGTGTTAAATATAGGTCTTTTCTAAACGGGTGTTTTAATAGTAATAGTGTAATTTAAAAATACAAGTTAATATTTGTTCTTCTTTAATTAATTTCCTATTTTTTCTGTCAATTTAAAACTTATATCAGGAAAAAATATAAAAATAAAATATTAAATTTTCTTCGCGTACCCCCCTGGGTACGCGTACCACACTTTGGGAACCACAGCCGTAAGATATGAACACGATAATTGAAGAATAAATGGCTATAAAATTTTATGTGTGAATACATTATATGTTGAAGACCCAGACCGTCCGACTCATCCAAAGGACATGAGCAACCATTTGGACGGCCGGTAATACATTATATGTAAAAACTTAAACTAGACAGAATATTTAGTAATTTCTATGACTAGTTCAAGAAATATTTGAATTAGATTTTCATAGTATTATTTCCTGTGAAGAAACAGTATAGTCCCCAGAGTATATTCAATAACAAGAAAGTGCTCAACTGGTTGTAATTTTCTGGTAGAAGAATTCCCTTTAAACAGAGTAGGCTCCGTGTATCATAGTTTTGAAGCGATTGTGACTTTTTAGAATAAAGCAGGCGATTGAATGACCAACGAGCACAAAACTCCTTAAAGTAAAGATTTTAAAATTTTTCTGGAAGAGATTTCTTCAAACCAGTATAGTCAATACTAGAAAAGGATAAAAAAATAAATAATGTAATTTCCCTATACATGCAATGTATACAGAAATTATTGAAATGAGGTCAAAAATTGAAACTCGAGTATTGAATGGACTTAAAAAAAATTTTTTTGGAACACTCTAGGATACAAATTCACTATTTTTAACATAACGTCTGTGTGCCCGTCGGGGCAATGTTGTATATCTACTTTAGCTCAAAAAGATCTTTCATGAAATTTGGTAATTAAGTCACTTATGCCTTACCCTAATACTAATTAAATTATAATTGGGAAAAATAAATTTAGCGGTTTTTTTTCCGAAATGGCCTGCAAAAATAGACAAAACCTGAAATATATGCATAAATGTAATAATTAAATACAGTGAATACATAATTTTTTATAACAAAACAAATAAAACCAACCCCATTACTCCAGGATAAACTGTTTTTGAGATATTGCAGATTTTTGAATTTTTGTAACTATTTTAAAATGAGTACTGGGTATAAGTCACAAGTCTTTATAAAACGCGCCCTACATATTATGCATTTAAAACATCCGGTTTACATTAAAAATATCTATATACATAACATAAAAATGCACATACAACAACCACTTTTAACATCCAAAACTCTATAATGAAATAATGACTCAAACCTTGAGGTTGCATAGTAAGAGTCACACACACATCCCCGGAAAATTATCAAATGAACTGGAAACAAAATTAAATAATAATAAAGTAAAATATCTAGACGTGTGAGTCTTTACACGACTTCTCCGTGCATTCATATCCCATATTGTTGAGAGGTACGTCTTATAATCAGCATAAAATATTTAAAAAAAAAAAAAAAAAAAAAAATCGCAAGCTTTCCTTTTGAAATTATTATTTTTAAATAGATCAACATTTGGGAAATAAATAAAAGTAGCAGTTAGTAACAGATCCGCTACAGCGATTAATTCAGCTGATTTGCATTAATAACATATGCTGCTTTAATACTTTCCACATCTATAGCAAAATTCGGTACTTTTCCATTTCGCCGGCGCAGGCGATAAAGTCGCTGACCCATTTGATCAAAAAATTCTTAGAACTAACATTTATTAACATTTTTTTATGTGTATACTCTGTGTTGTCGCCAATAAAGTCTGCTTGGCGAAATTTGCGCCGGCGAAATGGAAAAGTACCCAAAATTCTTATTACCATCATAGCTCCGGGAATTATTCTCCTTAAAAAATAATGCTATGAAAATCTTAAATTTTGAATGAAAATGTTGAGCTATTATAGAAAAAAAAATATACCCACCCGCACTTCCTTCAAAAAGGTACTAAAGATAAATATTTTTCAAAATCAGTTTAATTGGAATAACAACTATTTTTTACTCTTTTTTATTAAACTAGGGGGGGGGGGTCTGCCCCCTGCTCGCGTAACCCCCTTCGGGAGGCTTCGCCTTCTACTCGCTGCGCTCGCTTCATATCTATCTTTCCTAAAATTCTACTTTTAAAAATCTCTTTTCTATTCCTACCTATTTACCGCAGGAGGGAAAAGCAGGGATTTTTCTTAGCCCAGGGAATCCAAAAACTGAATTCTTTGATCATGAGCTAGCTCATTTCGCGAGCTATTGCATGCAAAACTAAAGTTTAAATCGATAAACGGTTTATTTCATCGTGTTACCCTATTATTTCTCTATAAATGTACCAAATTTCATGTTTTTGTATGCTATAGTTTTTACGGTATGCGATAGAGAGTCGCTAGACGTACCACTTCAGAAGTGTATAAAAAGTAAAATATCCCAAAAACTAGATCGAAATTAAAAAAAGGGGGGTCCGTTCTGCAAAAATTCACCCATGTAGGGACCTGCCTGGAAAAATTCGTGGTCTTGCTACTGTTGTCTATACATGACGCGGACTCGCAACTCAAATATTTTGTCTTTGACTTTGACATTAAATATTTCTTAAACTACAATATATATCAAAAACGGTTTATTTCTGCGTATTCCCCAAAGCTTTTTCTACAAGTGTACCAAATTTCATATTTTTATATACAATAATTTTTGCGGTACGAAGCAAAGAATCTCAAGAAACGAGAAATTTGTCAAACAGTGGTGGCGGCGGCGTCAGCTACATTTTTTTTAATGTAGAGAGACTATTTACTAATAATAATAATTTAGCTCGGTATATGTTTCTTATTAAATATATTTTCATATTCAATTGAAGATTGTTTAGTTTTATTATTGTTAGTTATACCTTCCTAGAGTATGTGGTAGTATTGTGGAAGCTTCACTATTGATACAAATAAAATAAAGAGAATCGACAAAAAAATTCATATTATTATTATTTAAAAAAAAATAATAACAGCTTTCAATAATAGCTGTTCAAGTTAAAAATATTATAGGGTTCTACATATGACATTCTGATGAAATTAAGTAAAATTTAAATAACTTAACGAATTCTTATAAAAAGTACAAGTTACAAAAATATATATTTAAAAAAAAAATTTTTAAAGCTAAAAAGTGCATTACTAAATCTATTACCCAAAATGTTTATAATTTCATGTAATTATTTTGTATTATTAACTTTTAATTTAAAATATTTCAATATAAATACAACTGGAAAATATACATGAAGTGCCGTATTTTGATCGGACATTTTATTTATTTATTTTTTTTTTGGGGTGGGGGGGGAGGGGAGGGGGGGATGCCTATTGGATGGTTTGTGTGGGAAATCATAGTCTAGAATTAACTAAATATGTGGATAGGTTTAAAATATCATTTAGTTAAATTTGCCGGACCTGCTTTTTAAATACGCCTCTATACTTATACACATGGTCTATAAAAATATATAAATACAATTTATATACAAAAAAGTTTTGGATGTAAATATTAAAACATTCTGAAAAACCGTATGAAATTTAGTTTCTTAACTAATCGTAAAATGCGAAAAACACCGGCTCCATATAAATTACAAATACATCACAATGCATAAGATATTACTTTGAAATAATTGACATTTTAAATAATTTCATTTAATATTTCACATTCATATGCAATATAAACAACTGAATCCATTCATCAGGCAAAAACGTAAAATTAGTACCATCTCTATAGACCTTTTTCAGCTCACCGAAGCTAAATATTTCAAAGCGCCGCCATTTTGAAGTGCATTGAACTCGTCTGAGGAGCAGTGTTTACACTGATATTTTCACCTCCCACCGCAAAGATTAATATCAGAAGCGAAATAAAGCATTTGAAATAACTTTTAAAATAAAGGTGAATTTTACGACCTAAAAAGAATGATTAATTAATGAGCAAGTGAAATAAAGAGCATTTTCTTGCAATTTATCCTGTGTGTTTATCGATACCAAGATTCTATATCAATTCAAATATAATTAACATTATTGAAATATTTTCTGAACCAACTTCGTCGTATTGAAAATTCTATCAAATTATCTTTCAATATAAAATGTAGAAAACAATATTTATTCTAGAAACGGGAAACTCACTACAAATTCATAAATATACATTAGAATCACGGAATCATAAAAAAATTACATGGTTCCAAATTTTGATATATATATCTGTAACGCTTGTATTGATATTGAAATATCTTAATATTAAATATATCAATTTAATAATATGTAAGCACATCCGAAATGATTTCTATACGTATCTACCACTTACATGGAAAGTAATTATTTATATAAAAAAATAAATTACGCACACCAAACATGAGTAAGTGAGAAACATTTCCCTTCAAAACCATTGAGGTGTGACTCTTCCGGAAAACACAGCACGTAATAAAATTCCATTTCACTTTCACGACCACATTAAATCAACTTGAGCAACACAGCAATCCACTGACCTGCTAGCAATGTGCATCCTTCGCCGTAACCCTGCAGCAATGGGGTGAGGCTGTCGAGCCACCTTTGCCTGGAAACCGGCGGGCAATAGGTCCACCATCCGCACTGACCGGCAATGCATCGGCGGCATCTCTAATCCGTCGGATTAATCGCATCCACAGTCCGATTCTGTATGTATTCTTTTTTGTTTTGCCTTAGTTCTGGTTTGCAGCCATGCGGGTTCGAGCACCGTTATACGAGGCGAATGGCAGACCCAAAAACGTGAATCTTTTTCGCGACAAAAGGGTTGCACGATGTAAGGATTTGGCGACGGGGTGGGCGACCTCTATTCCTCGCCAAATGGGCTATCCCCCACTCGCATTTAGCAGAAAGCTCAGGCGTGCCTCTCATCGATTTTAAGAGTACGGCGGCTTGCACTTGACTGTCTAACGGTACAGCATAACTCTGAAGATAATCTGTAACAAATGAACGATTTCACCCAAAGATTGCCATTTCTGCAGAAATACGTGAAGAAAAATATCGTTATTTCGTATCAACAACAACACATGACGTTAGTTTTATCGCAGAAGTATTTGTATATGAGGCTTTGATAAGTTACAGGTCAAAATTCCATTTGAAGATAAGCTTTTAACTTTAGAAATGAGAAGTTGCTAAGAATTTTCAAATAATCTTAATTATTTAACCATTTTACACTTCTTAACATTTGCAAATTAAAAAATAAAAACAAGAAAATCAATAACTGACAGCCATCGCTTAGTTTAATATAATTTAACCAGAATTTTCGAATTTAAAAATTTGTAAAATATTAATATACTCTTATCTATTCCTTGAATTCCATTTACTATATTATAATATAATCAAATCAATAACAGTAATTTTATTTCTATCGCTTATGTACTTTTAGGAAGAAATATAAATTCATATTTATTAAAATTTTCTGGAAAGAAAAACTGCGAATCAGTCTATAAACTTTTTAACGGCAAAAAAAATACTTCTACTCAAATAAAAATTAAAAAAAAAAAAATCCTTTCACAAAAACCACTCTATTAAATACAATATTTTACTTTCGTCAATATCTACCACCCATATAATCAATATCTCCCTAAAAGTACGCTAACAAAAAGTCCATCTATTATATCGGCTATAACAAATTAAGCTTACACTGCGAAATTACAGCGTGTCTCGATTTTCCACCAAAAGGTCAATAACCAGCCTACATAATTTTCCCGCCTAACGCTGAAACAGTTCCTGGTGATGAGCGAAACTCCGCCAATTGTGCTAACCCTCCACCGAGATTTCAGAGACTCAGTCAACGGTTGTTGACCTCCGCGGAAAGCATTGTTTTGAAGCGACGCCGCGAGGTGGCGCTGTAGAATGGAAGATGGAGACTACAGAAGAGAGAAAACGTAGATGTGAGGGAGAAAAAGGAACATAAAAAATTTAGAGGATGAAGTTCACAGTTATGGTGGATTTTTTTTCTTTCTAAAGAATGAAGGTTAGCGCAGAAAAAAGTTGTAAAGTTGATTTTATTTAATGTTTAACTAGTCGCGTGGAGGTACATCTGGACCACGGATTATTTGAATTATTATTTGTTAAATAGGCCTCAGCCAAGGACGTTTGTCTTCTCCAAAGAGCCCACTATTCTAGCTACTTCAGTTATGCAGGAATCTCCTTTGTAATCCCAATCAAATGTATTAAGTTTAACACATTATTTAAACCGGGGATATAAATATAAAAATAATTTAAATATTTTCTAAATTTCTTTACATCTTTTCGATTATTATCGAAAATGAAATATGGTTACTGTGGAAAAATAAAATATCTAGAGCCGTGATAACTCTTAAAGAAGACTATCCTTTTATTTTTAGTTAAACGTATTTACCGATTACAATAATTAAACCAAATTTCATTGATATAAATCGATTTGTTTGAGAGTCATCCTGCTTTGCAGGCTTGCAGATAAACGCACAAGCAATATTGAAAACATGGTTGATTCATATTCAGGGATGCACTGACCGTGAGAATCCATCAAATTTTTAGAGTATCTAACCCCATGACAATGCTTCTCCTCTAAATACTGTGGTAGAGAAAAAGAAAACTACTAAGGCATTTCAGTGAAACATAATTAATTACATAAATTATACACAACCAATAAAACTATTTATAAAACATAAAAAATTGATGACTTTTCCTACTAACTAACGAATTTCGATTTTATGATAAAACAATGTTTATACATCCGTGATATCGGTATCCGTGTATAGAAAAAACAATTTCTAATATCTCGAGAACGGCTCATGATAACTATTAAGCAATGTTGTTAAGTCATTTGTTTTTAAAAGTACTTATAAAATATCCACTGATTCAGTAATAGTGAGTATATATATTTTTGATTTTAATTTTTTTTTCGTTTTGATTCAAATATACATATAGCCCTCGAGTTATTTAGACGTCTGGATAGAATCACTCACTTTTAAATAAAAACTTACGCATAAAATGAGTATTTTAATTAAAAATTTCGAACATAATTATGATCTTCAAACTTTTTATTTTTTATTTTTGACGAAAATTTTCAGATATTAATTACATTGTATACCCTGGATACACAATGAGTTTGAACATCATCCATCTTTTCATTCTATCATACGGGAATTGGTGAAAGATGAGCACTGAATGAATATATTTTCGAATAAAGTATTAGCTGTGCTGAGAAGTTGAAAATATATTTTGCTTAAAATATTTAGGAGGAGCGGGGGTATTTGGGTATTTGCAATTTCGATTTTATGATAAAACAATGTTTATACATCCGTGATATCGGTATCCGTGTATAGAAAAAACAATTTCTAATATCTCGAGAACGGCTCATGATAACTATTAAGCAATGTTGTTAAGTCATTTGTTTTTAAAAGTACTTATAAAATATCCACTGATTCAGTAATAGTGAGTATATATATTTTTGATTTTAATTTTTTTTTCGTTTTGATTCAAATATACATATAGCCCTCGAGTTATTTAGACGTCTGGATAGAATCACTCACTTTTAAATAAAAACTTACGCATAAAATGAGTATTTTAATTAAAAATTTCGAACATAATTATGATCTTCAAACTTTTTATTTTTTATTTTTGACGAAAATTTTCAGATATTAATTACATTGTATACCCTGGATACACAATGAGTTTGAACATCATCCATCTTTTCATTCTATCATACGGGAATTGGTGAAAGATGAGCACTGAATGAATATATTTTCGAATAAAGTATTAGCTGTGCTGAGAAGTTGAAAATATATTTTGCTTAAAATATTTAGGAGGAGCGGGGGTATTTGGGTATTTGCAATTTCGATTTTATGATAAAACAATGTTTATACATCCGTGATATCGGTATCCGTGTATAGAAAAAACAATTTCTAATATCTCGAGAACGGCTCATGATAACTATTAAGCAATGTTGTTAAGTCATTTGTTTTTAAAAGTACTTATAAAATATCCACTGATTCAGTAATAGTGAGTATATATATTTTTGATTTTAATTTTTTTTTCGTTTTGATTCAAATATACATATAGCCCTCGAGTTATTTAGACGTCTGGATAGAATCACTCACTTTTAAATAAAAACTTACGCATAAAATGAGTATTTTAATTAAAAATTTCGAACATAATTATGATCTTCAAACTTTTTATTTTTTATTTTTGACGAAAATTTTCAGATATTAATTACATTGTATACCCTGGATACACAATGAGTTTGAACATCATCCATCTTTTCATTCTATCATACGGGAATTGGTGAAAGATGAGCACTGAATGAATATATTTTCGAATAAAGTATTAGCTGTGCTGAGAAGTTGAAAATATATTTTGCTTAAAATATTTAGGAGGAGCGGGGGTATTTGGGTATTTGCACCCAGTGGCGAGGCCAAGACGGGGTCATAACTCTCTCCCCCCCCCCCCCAGAAACCCATCGGAACTCATTAATTTGAAAATATATTTGAAAAACTGGGAAACAAAATATTTAATTATCACCCCCTCCCCACATTTTTACTTTCTCTGCAATACATGGTATAATGAATAGGGAAAGTATTGGAATCATGCCGAAAATCGCAACTCGAGTTTTCGATGGATTTACACATTTTGGGACCTTTAGAATACAAAAAAAACTATTTTTAGCGTGACGTCTGTGTGTGTGTCTGTCTGTGCAATGTATGCATCCACAATAACTCGACAACTCATGGACCAAATTTCATAAAATTTGGTAGGTAAGTCACTTCTGTGTGACCCTAGTGCTGATTTGTTTTTAGTGTGACTCGGGATAAAAAAACCAGTTTTTTTTTTTGCGAAATGGTCAGCAAAAATCGTCTGTATCCACTCTAGCTGAAAAACTAATGGACCGAATTTCACAAAATTCGGCAGATAAGTCGCTTGTGGGTTACCCTGGTGCTGATTA
This sequence comes from Amaurobius ferox, assembly GCA_951213105.1. Classification (NCBI taxonomy): domain Eukaryota; kingdom Metazoa; phylum Arthropoda; class Arachnida; order Araneae; family Amaurobiidae; genus Amaurobius; species Amaurobius ferox. The sequence continues at coordinate 105,767,895 of OX578135.1, forward strand.
GATTTTGGTACGATTCGGAAAAAAATAACCTGCCTTTTTTTGCGAAATGGTCCGCAAAAATCGTCAAAATCTAAAATAAAAACTACGTATGCTGAAATATATCCATTAAATGCTTGTTTTATACGTAATTTTTAATAAAGAAAAAAATAAACCAACTCACTAGGACTAGCCGTTCTCGAGATATTTTAGTTTTTTCGTATTTTCTCTATGCCACCTTTGAAAATAAATCCAGTTACCAAATGAGAACGAAAAGTGAATTAAATTTAATTAAAATAAAGAGAACGTGGATATAAGTCTACAGTGAAAGTCATGTGCAGATTTTTACTTTCCCTGCAATACATGGTAATGAATAGGGAAAGTATTGGAATCATGCCGAAAATCGCAACGCGAGTTTTCGACGGATCTACACGTTTTGGAACCTCTAGAATACGAAAAACTATTTTTAGCGTGACGTCTGTGTGTGTGTCTGTCTGTGTGTCTGTGTGTCTGTCTGTGTGTCTGTCTGTGTGTCTGTGCATGTATGTATCCACTGTAACTCAAAAACTAATGGACCAAATTTCATAAAATTTGGTAGGTAAGTCACTTGTGTGTGACCCTGGTGCAGATTAGTTTTTGGTATGATTCGGGATAAAAGAACCCGCCTTTTTTTGCGAAATGGCCCTCAAAAATCGCCAAAATCTAAAATAAAAACTACGTATGATCAAATATATTAATTAAATGCCTGTTTTGTACGCAATTTTTGAAGATCAAAAGAATAAGATCAACCCCATTATACTAGGATTAGTCGTTCTTGAGATATTTTAGTTTTTTCGTATTTTCGCTACATCACTTTAGAAAATAAACCCAAATAAATAATAATTATTAAATAATATTTAGAAAATAGCTACCAAATGAGAACGAAAATTGAATTAAAATGGCAAATTCAGTGTAATTTTAAATAATTTTGGTTGTTATTTTATGCAATTAAACTCAATGTAATGAATTATTGAAGGAATGAAGATAACGCGAATATTAATTAGTCTGCAGGCAAAGTCATGTGCTGGCCACATCAGATTTTTTGTTTTCCTTTATCTGACGATACTACTGTTTACACCCAATGTTTCTTTTATGCATTTTACGGAAACATTTTATGTGACCGAGTTGAATGTTAAGCCATAATGAAAAAGAAAATTTCTTTCACACAACAGTAACACAACATAATGCAGACCCAACGTTGAACTATAAATAAGTTTTATAGAAAATATAGAAACTAAATCTAGTTAAACTCCACTATTTAACCTAGATTTTACTTATTTGGCAACATTTTGATCATTATACATATTTATTTCGCGATTGACTATTCTCAGAATTAGACTTTGTGGCTGTAGTTCCATTTTAGTACAATATTATTAAACCCCACCTCGCTAATTTAGCTGGAAAATGAAATGTTTGAATAAGTAATTACTATATGTATAGCAATTACTTCTGTGCATGTAAATATAATAGTTACACTGCATCCATAGGCGCCGACTTGAAAAATCAGTGGGGGGTTTCGGAAATTTTAAATCGAATGATTAGTGTATTTTTCAAAGGATTTAAGTCCAATTTAAATTTCATTCAGTAAGATTATCTGGCTCAATAAGGTATCTGAAATGCTTAAATGAAGCAAATTATAGTTAAGTACAGAAAAATATTTTTTTCTCTAGATAATTATTTATTTCATTTATATTGCTTTTGTTGGCGCAACATTATTATCTACAGTATACAGATACTGTGAGAATTTCCATCTCAATCTTTGTAGAAATAACGAAAATGTAAAATTTATTTTTAGGTATTTTTACAAATGTTAAAAATCTGATGTGGACAGCATAAGACTTTCCCTGCAGATTTATATTCACGTTCTCATTATTTTAATTGAATTTAATTCACTTTTAATTCAATTTTCGTTCTCATTTGATAACTGGACTTATTTTCGAAGGTGGCGTAGAGAAAGTACGAAAAAACTAAAATATCTCAAGAACGGCAAGTCCTAGTGTAATGGGGTTGGTCTTATTCTTTTTTTCGTTAAACATTACGTATTAAACAAGCATTTAATGGATATATTTGAGCATACGTAGTTTTTTATTTTAGATTTTTGCGATTTTTCCGGGCCATTTTGCAAAGAAAGGCAGGTTATTTTTTCCGAATCGTACCAAAATCTAATCATCACCAGCGTGTTCCACAAGTGTTCCACAAGTGTTTACCGAATTTTGTAAAATTCGGTCCATTAGATTTTTAGCTAGAGTGAATACAAATTTTTGCTAGCTATTTCGCAAAAATAGGCGGGTTCTTTTATCCCGAATCGTACCCATAACAAATCAGCACCAGATTCGCCCACAAGTGACTTAGATGCCAAATTTTATGAAATTCGGTCCATTAGTTTTTTAGTTAAAGTGGATACAAAATCTGCACAGACAGTCAGACACACAGACAGACACACACATAGACGTCACGCTAAAAATAGTTTTTTTCGTATTCTAGAGGTCTCGAAACGTGTAGATCCGTCGAAAACTCGAGTTGCGATTTTCGGCATGATTCCAATACTTTCCCTATACATTACCATGTATTGCAGGGAAAGTAATAATGTCAACAAATTTCACTTTAAATAATTTCTTTAAAAAGTTAATATCTTGTATTCAGAATACAATAAACAGCCTGGTGGGTTTCTATACACAAGACTTTATATACATTTCAATACACGCGACTCCATATACATTTCTGTACACGCAACTTTATATATAGTAAACAGGGAATGAATAATGAATAACTTGAATAATTCATATCAAAACCAAATGTTATGCGTATGTTTACATTTTTCACATTAAATGAGCACAAAAATGGTAGGGGAATAATCGAGGAATATCATCGAGGAATATCATCGAGGAATATCATCGAGGAATATAATCGAGGAACTCACAACAAAATTATTGGGGGTTCAAAAAGGGTGTCGAACCCACGAACTGCATCCCGTCTGGAGGAACCACAGATACCATCATTATTTGCATATTACTATCATTTAGCAATTTTATACACCATAGTTAAAACAATATGATTATTATTATTATTAGTAGTATATTATTAGTACATAATTTATAAATTCTTCAGATGCTTGGAGCATTAAGTAGCATTTTGTAGAATTTTCCACTCCATAAATCATAAACAAAATTGTCAACCCCAAACAAAGTATTGAAGAATCGATAAAGTTGTTACAAAATGCTGATACTGCGTTGGTCTATATATAAATTTTGATGACAGATACACTCAGGTCAAATTAAAGTGGTTGCAGTTTATGAAAACGAAACAAGAATAGAACATTCAGTTGCTTATCGAAAGTAAGTTACCCGCATATGAACAACAAAACCTATAGATAAACCTTGTTTTCCTTGCGACTAAAATTATGCTCCAAAATGTTTTTATTGTATAGATAAATGCATATAAATATTGATAATAAACATTTTCATAGAGAGAGCGCTCACACTTACACTAACTTCATATATGGAAGCTTACTTAAGTTTCAACAAGATTGGTTAACTTTATTTTAGAAAAGCCTAGTTTATAAACATTTCTTACTTTTATTATGACCTGTATATTTCTGGTAGATATTAATTTCCTCTCATAAATAATTTTTACATTTGTTAATTTTTTGTAGAATATATTCAAAAACTGTACTGTGTATATAAAATGTTAATATGACCCACAGTTTGATCGATACTAGTTACGAATATGGTTGAAAGCTGTGTCCCAATTTTTATTTTTCTTATACATGCATAGTATAATGCATAGGGAAAGTACTGAGACGGGGTCGAAAATTAGAATACAAATTTTCGACGGAAGAGCACGTTTCAAGCATACCTGGACTCGAATTGGACATTTTTCAAGTGATGGCTATGTGTTTATGCACGAGTCTGAGGATTCGATATCTCACGAGAGAATTGAGCGTTTCGAACGTAATTTGGTACATTTATTACAATCTATGGATTCTGGAAGCGGTTGATTTTAAACGAGATCGAACGTTTAGAAGACCACCAAATTTTCGAATGAATTTTTGTAAAAATTATGAAAAAATCAGAACACTCAATAATGTTAAAAAAAAATATTCTTTTATAAGTATTTTTTTTTTAATTCTAAAACGAATGACACAAACTTTACAACGCTAGCTTGAACCATTCTCGAGATATTTCACGTTTTCAAAAAATGTATCTAAAAAGTTACATAAGAATGAACAGTAGTAAACATCATCAAATTTGTAACACTTGGTGGGAAATTTGGCGACTGATGTGACGAAATGTCATCAACTTGGCGACTTTTTAATGTAGTACCAAATTGACGAAAATGTCGCCAAATTTTCAAAAATGGCGCTAAAGGTTCGAAAATAACTCCAAATTGATGAATAAATAATAAAGTATTTTAATATAATATAATGGGGTATATTGCTTAGCAGATAGATGTTAACAATGTTTCCAATTGTCAAGTTATATTTGCGTGAAATATAAGTTAATTTTTGGTACTTTAAAATCCTTTTACATGTTGTCATCCAGAAAAGCGCCAAATGTCAATGTACTTCTCAACATTTAAAACATTATTCCGTGGACATTGTCCCTCATTACTTCGCATTTAAAGAATTAAAGTATTCGTATTATGTAAGGAAAGTCATGTGCTGAACACGTCAGATTTTTTATTGTGGGATCGTGAACAACTGACTGCAGTTTACAAAAATTATATTTATGGGTCTAGTCGCAATGGCTGTGAATCGAAGAATTCCCCCGTATATTTTGTATGTATATCACGTATTTTAAAAACGAAAGTTTTTCATTCTTTATAATACTCCTGTAATACAGGATAGATAAACCATCTAGGTGTCTTTGAAAAATAAATTAAAAATCACGTCAATTCTTAACAAAAATTATGTGCTTCAGACAATTTCTATTAAAACTGTTAATTTATATGTTGCAGAAAATTTTAAGTAGTTTCTCTATTTTAATACTTTCTACATTAATAACAGTGGTTAAAACAAATTATATTATCTTTAACAAAAATTATGTGCTTAAGACAGTTTCGCTTAAAACTGTTAATTCATATCTTGTAGAAATTTTTAAGTAATTTCCATTTTAATATTTTCTACATTAACAACAGTGGTTAAAAGAAATCATGTTAATTTTTAACAAAAATTATGTGCTTCAGACAGTTTCTATTAAAATTGTTAATTTATATATTGCAGAAAATTTTAAGTAGTTTCTATTTTAATATTTTCTTTAATAACAACGGTTAAAACAAACATATTAATCGTTAACAAAAATTATGTGAATCTTTAACGAAAATTATGTGCTTCAGACAGTTTCTATTGAAACTGTTAATTTATATATTGCAGAATTTTTTAAGTAGTTTCCATTTTAATATTTTCTACATTAACAACAGTGGTTAAAAGAAATCATGTTAATTTTTAACAAAAATTATGTGCTTCAGACAGTTTCTATTAAAATTGTTAATTTATATATTGCAAAAAATTTTAAGTAGTTTCTATTTTAATATTTTCTTTAATAACAACGGTTAAAACAAATCATATTAATCGTTAACAAAAATTATGTGAATCTTTAACGAAAATTATGTGCTTCAGTTTCTATTGAAACTGTTAATTTATATATTGCAGAAATTTTTAAGTAGTTTCCATTTTAATATTTTCTACATTAACAACAGTGGTTAAAACAAATCATGTTAATCTTTAACAAAAGTTATGTGCTTCAGACAGTTTCTATTAAAACTGTTAATTTATATATTGCAGAAAATTTTAAGTAGTTAGTTTCTAATTTAATATTATCTACATTAACAACATTAATTAAAAAGAAAGATCAAACATGCTTAAAGCATTGATTATGAAACACTTTACAACTTCAATGCAATTTTATTTAAACAAGTCGAAAATGCAATACATTTCTCGGTAATATTTTAAAACTTATCACAATACTACATTGATTTATTATATTTGAAAACTTAAACCTTCATTGAAAAAAATGAACTTCATTCAAATGACGGCATTGAAATATAAATTGCCTGGTTTAAATATCTCTAAAATACAATACATTCCACGGTAATATTTTTAAAACTATCATAATACTACGATAATTTATTATATTTGAAAACTTCATCGAAAACAACTGAAATAAATTCAAATGACGTCATAGAAAAAATAACACGCCTGGTTATCTCTATAAAAGCAGGATTTCATTCATAATTTTCTCCATTTCATTCATCACAATACTATAATAATTTATTTTATTTAAAAATTAAGACTATGGAGCTACAATTCATAGACCTTATGCTTAAAACTTCATCGAAAAAAATCGTCCTTCTGTTTATAAAATCAATTAATATTTCATTCATATCAGCCATGCAGACTCCATGGACTGAATTATTTTCTGTTAAAGAAATACAGTAATTCTAATACAACTCATTCTACATATTTTGCTGTTTACATTTTACATAGGTGAAAAATAGGCTTAGTTGTAGAAATAATCAAATTTGAATGAGAATTTAAACTCAAATATATTGTCATTCTGTTATTTTAGTATGTAGATGCACAGAATGTAAGCAAAAATAAAGTAGTTTTAGGACGGATACAACACTCAATATGAATTAAAAAGAACTTTAAAAAATCACGATTTTGAAACAAGATGGATGCCATATATCATTTTGAAGTGGGTCATGTGATCGTTTCATATCATGGTCACGTGATCGTTTCATATAAGATGTGTAATTATTATTTTAATTTTTATTTAAAAAACTACTGAATATATTTCGCTGAATTTTTTTTTATATATTTTATGGAACAATTTGACTATTACCTAAAATTTTCGAAGCAATTTGTGAATTTTAAATCCGCTTAAAAAATGTTTGAAAAATTAGGTCCCATAGGGCTCAATGTATTTCATTTTTTCAACCCAGGTTCAATCCAAAACTAATTGGGTGATATTATTCATTTATATTCCCATAGGTCCTACAGAGCGTCTGAACAACATACTAAAATTTCATTTTGATTAAGTCATTTTTACGGCAGTTATCGTGCTAACGGACAGACAGACAGACAGACAGACAGACAGACAGACAGAATGAACAAAGTCATAAACACTTTTCAACTTTGTAGTAAAGTGTTAAAAACAAATCGGTTGTCATATCTAAATTCAGTAATGTAAGATCTATAAGAATCGCTGGAGTGCGAAGTATCATGTATTGTTGGCCAGTATAATGCGACTATCTAAAAATTGTTTATCTTCAGGTTCCAAAAACTCTTTTGTTTATCTTTGTAATTTCCAGAAATTTTTTTCTTGAATAAAATCTTAGACATGTTTTGAAAATTTCTAATGGGTAACTGAGCGATTTAACATGATTAATGGAATTTTAGTGCATATTCATTACGTTGATGTAACAGAAATGACCGTGACAGGAATGACATATGGGTTTGTTTTTGTTCCACACGGAAATCGAAACTAACAGGGGAAACGAAGAATGAACTGTGCATAACTCGCTTTTATGCACTAACAGGGAACACAGTATTTTTAAGTTCCCATTTCTATCAATAAGAACTAAATGCGTGTCAGGAAGGACAGGTAATAAATGTACTCATACAAAATGAGTGATAAAATTGTGTTTTTCATGTGCCTGTTAGTAACAAATATCCAAAACGTCAGATGTGAAACAAAACTATAAATAGCGTTCTTCAACTGATTTTAAATTATTGCTGTTCCTCTCTGTAAAGAATATTTTTAGAATGACATCATAATGTCAAAGATTCTCAGGGATAAATATGCATCAGCAATTTCGCAAAATCATATCATTAAGATTTTTAAAAATAAGATTTTTTTAACACTTTGCAACATAGTTGAAAAGTGTTTATGACTTTGCTCATTCTGCGTGTCTCTCTGTCTGTCATTTCGCACGATAACTGCCGTAAAAATGACTTTATCAAAATGAAATTTTAGTATGTTGTTGAGACGGTCTGTGGGACATATGGGAATGTAAATGAATAATATCACCCAATTAGTTTTGGATTGAAACCAGATTGTAAAAATGAAATACATTGAACCCTATGAGACCTATTTTTTCAAACATTATCTAAGCGAAGTTAAAATCCACAGTTATTTTTTATATCACATACATAGTTTTCAAACATTATCTATCGAAGTTAAAATCAGCAAAATATGTTCGGTAGATTTTTAAATAAAAATTTAAATAATAGTGACTCCCATATAATATGAAGATCACATGACCCACTTCAAAATTAAATATGGCATTTTCAGAGAGTCAAAAATCGTGATTTTTAAAGTTCTTTTAAATTTATATTTAGTGTTGTATCCGTCCTAAAATCGCTTTATTTTTGCGTTTTTGTGTGCATCTATATTCTGCGCCAACGCAATTACAATATTTTTGAGTTTAAATGACCATCAAGTTTTGATTAGTTCTACAACGAAGCCTAACTTTAATGAATGTAAAATGTAAACAAGTGATTGTAAGATGAGTTGTATAAGAATTGATGAATTTTTTTCACTCAAAATTATTTAACTCTGGAATCTCGAATAAAAGTGCATGAATGAAATATTCACTGCTTTTACATAGAGAGTCAAACGATTTATATTTCGATGACGTCATTTGAATAAAGTTTGAATGAAGTTTTAAGCATGGAGTTAGAAAGTACTTTTACCTCCATGGTTTTAATTTTCCAAGTAAAATAAATTATTGTAGTTCTGTGATAATTCAAAAAGTATCGTCGCTGAATGTATCGTATTTTAGAGATGTTTAAATAAAATTACATTTGGAGAGTGTTTTATAATCAATGCTTTATGAAAGATCAATCATGCTGCTATGCATGATTGATCTTTCTTGTATTTATATTTAGTGTTGCATCCGCCCTAAAACCGCTTTATTTTTTTTCCCATTATCTGTGTTTCTAAATTTTATGCCTACGCAATTACAATATTTTTTATTTTAAATGATCACTAAACTTTGATTATTTATACAACGAAGCCTAATTTTAACATATGCAAAATGTAAACAAAACAGGCGATTGTAAAATGAGTTGCATAAGAATTGCTGAATTTTTAACGCAAAGTTATTTAGCTCATTTAGCTCTGGAGTCTGTAATATAAGTGATATGGATGGAATATTCATTGCTTTTACTTAGATAGAGAAAGAAACGATTTTATAGCATTGCCTTTTTTGATGAAATTTTATGTTTTCAAATAAAATAAATTATTGTACTATGATAATTTAATAAATATCACCGCTGAATGTTTCTCATTTTAAAGATGTATAGATAAAATTGCATTTCAGTTGGAAAGTGTTTCATAATCAATGCTTTATGCATGATTAATCTTTTGTTAATATCATAATTTCTTAACACCAAACATAGTATATGTATATGGAACCCCAAACATAGTATATGTATATGGAAATTACTATTTGAATGGTTTCATAAACATGAAAAATTTTCGATGTATTTACTCGTTTGGGGTAATCAACGACACAATTTAACGATTTTGAAACTACTCCCACTGTGATCGAATAAACCATTTTATTTTATTTTTAATTTTGTCAAGTTGGTGTCATTTAAAAGTACGCCAAGTTACCAAATGAAAGATGGAATTATTTAAAACAGCACATTTATTGTAATTTTAAATAAATATAACCATTCCGTTATTATTAATTTATTCCATTTATTATTCATGGCAGTAAAAACAATGAATTTGTAAAGAAATCCATGTGCTGCTCATACAGGATTTCGAAGTGTGCATGTGCGACTTCTCTTGCACATTATTTTATATGTGGTAGAAATTTGTAATATAGTTATGAAGTCAGCAGGTGTTACATGTCACGGTTTACCTAGCTCAATGCGCAAGTAAAGCAAGAGGCTCCTTTAAAGGTCCTCCAGGAGAGATATCTCTCCCTCGATAGCCTGAGCATAACTGAATTATTTCCGCACTAAAAAAAATACTTCGCTAATAACAGCATAAAAAGTTGATTAAAACTTTCAATCGGTTTCGGATAAAATGCCGTTGCTAAGAATTTCTACTACAGATTAATTTAGGCAGCAATTTGAGCGAATTTATACATTTTTACCCATTTATATATTTATACATTTATACATTATTATTTTTACATTTATACATTAATGATTTATACATTTATACATTATTAAATACTCATCTCCGTCCCTTTCATCCCTGATATAGAAGTCGGTTCTTCGTTTTTTGAAAATCTTCGTATCCTTCTCTAGTGCTCTAAAATATTATATTATACTAAGTTTTGAGAGAAATGACACAACGGAGCTTAATAATGGATGCAAAATGCGAAAATATCATCACATATGATATACATGATATACATCCAGCAGGGTGCTCTCAAATATAGAAGGAAGGACTATCGTCTAAGTTATATGCGATACGCCTAAGCCATTGCCTTATACAAATTAAGAGCAATGAAACACTGATGCCTGAAGAATACAATAAAATTTTGATGTTTTCAACAATGTCAACGATTGTCATTTCTTGAGAGCTAGAATGAACAATATATTACCCGGAATGAAAATATTTGATGTGGGCAGCACATGACTTTCCCTGTAGACTCAAATTCATATTTTCTTTATTTCTTTAATAATTAATTAGATTGAGTTTAATTGAACCAAATAACACTACATTTTGCATTTTTAATTCAATTTTTACTTTCCCTGCAATACATGGTAATGTATAGGGAAAGTATTGGAATCATGTCGAAAATCACAACTCGAGTTTTCGACGGATCTACACGTTTCGAGACCGCTAGAATACGAAAAAACTATTTTTAGAGTGACGTCTGTGTGTGTGTCTGTCTGTCTGTCTGTGCAATGTATGTATCCACTCTAACTCAAAAACTAATGGACCGAATTTCATAAAATTTGGTAGGTAAGTCACTTGGGTAAGACCCTGGTGCTGATTAGTTTTTGGTACGATTCGTAAAAACAGAACCCGCCTTTTTTTGCGAAATGGACCGTAAAAATTTCATATATCCACTCTAGCTAAAATACTAATTGACCAAATTTCACAAAATTTGGTAGATAAGTTACTTGTACGATACTCTAGTGCTGATTAGATTTTGGTATTAATCGGCAAAGATCAACCTGCCTTTTTTTACGAAATGGCCCGCAAAAATGTCATGTATCTACTCTAACTAAAATATTAATTGACCAATCTTCACAAATTTTGATAGATAAGTTACTTGGGGGATACTCTGGTGCTGATTAGAGTTTGGTATTATTCGGAAAAGAACAACCTGCCTTTTTTTACGAAATGGCCCTCAAAAATCGCCAAAATCTAAAAAAAAAGCTACGTATGTTCAAATATATCAATTAAATGCTTGTTTCATATGTAATTTTTGATGAGTAAAAGAATAAGAGCAACTCTATTACTCTAGGACTACCCGTTCTCGAGATGTTTGAGATTTTTCGCATTTAGTTATGCCATTTTTGGAAGAATGTCCATTTACCAAATAAAAACAAAAGTTGAATTAAAAATGCAAATTTAGTGTTATTGTGCTCAATTAAACTCAATCTAATGAATTATTAAAGAAATAAAGAACATATGAATTTGAGTCTGCAGGGAAAGTCATGTGCTGCCCACATCAGATTTTTGTTTTTATATGGTAATTTGACATTTTTCCGAAATCGGCGTAACAAAAATGCAAGAAATCTCAAATATCTTGAGAACGGTTAGTCCTAAAGTATAATGGAGTGTGTTATATTATTTCCCTCTTCAAAAATTGCGTATAAAACAAGAATTTAATTGATACATTTGAGCATACACTACCTAGTCTTTTTTTTTAGATTTTGGCGATTTTGGCGGGCCATTTCGTAAAAAACAGCAGGTTGTTTGTTCTTTTCCGAATCGTATCAAAATCAAATCAGCACCAGAGTATCCAACAAGTAACTTATTTACCAAATTTTGGGAAATTTGGACAATTGGTATCTTAGCTAGAGCGGATAAATGAAATTTTTACAGGCCATTTCGCAAAAAAAAAAAGCGGGTTCTGTTTTTACGAATCATACCAAAAACTAATCAGCACCAGGATAACATCCAAGTGACTTACCAACCAAATTTTATGAAATTCGGTCCATTAGATTTTGAGTTAGAGTGGATACATACATTGCACAGACAGACGGACAGACACACAGACACACACACACAGACGTCACGCTAAAAATAATTTTTTCGTATTCTGGAGGTCTCGAAACGTGTAGATCTGTCGAAAACTCGAGTTGCGATTTTCGACAGGATTCCAATACTTTCCCTATACATTACCATGTATTGCAGGGAAAGTAAAATGCATAAGAATACGGAGGCTGCACCAAAGTAAATTGTTAATCAGTCAGATTTAACTGAAAACATTTATTAGAAACATAATTAAACAATTTATATCATGTACAGAACTAGGTGTTCTTTCCCTGAACACAAACACGTGTTTTCATCACGAACAAGAAAGCGCAGCACATTCTCTGGTGATCGCTAAGACGAGACTAGATTTTTAAATTCTATAAGTGTAGCTACTGTCGTGGAGGAAGAGTTTGGTTATAAAAAGAGAAGATTAGTTTTATTGCAGCAGCAGGAAAAGCGTTCAACAGGAAAGTTGTTATCAAGCGCATCGCTACAAGGTCGTACAGACTTGAAGTTGCAATTCGATCGGAAATTCGAAAGAGACTGTACGATTTCAAATATAGCAGAAAAGACTATCTTCTCAGCGGCAGATAGATGGTTTAAATCCTGGTGGAACTGCAGACTGTAACAATGCTTATATTTTATATATTAAAGAGAAAACTACCTATTTCAAAATCTCTAATTCATACAATTTTCTTCACGATTGAATACTACCAAACTCGAGGAAATGAAAATCTCGTGGGGCAACGTCCTTTTCAGCAATGCCTAGCTAACCACAGTCACCTGAAACCTTCAAGAGGAAGAGAACCTTGTTGCCCATTTTAGGAGCTAGAACAAAACGGACACGAAAAAAAGCATTTTGCAGATAGTGAAATTCGATCTTTGAGAACCTGTTTCCACGTGTGAACTGACCCTAACTTTCTTCCTCGCAGAGTAAAATAAGTAAGCTATTGAGAGGCAGGCATGCGGTAAATATGTTCTTGGTTGTTGCCTCTTAGGTCAGTGTGCAAGAAAAAAAGGGAGAGAGCATGGGCACAGGAATATCTGGGTCGATCGTCAAGACTTGCTGCAGATTTTATTTATTTCGGATTCCTGTTGTGGTAATGACGTCACATTTGCATGGAGGGAAGTGCCCACTCTTGAATAAATCAGATGAAACGAGATGGCGAATAATGGATAGCAATGTTCGATAGGTACTTTGCCACGTGATCGTGCCTCCGAAATTCAAGAGTAGAATTCCTGAGGATTTGCACAATTGCTAGAATCCAGACAGTTGTAATTCAATTCAAGATAAACACTTATTACAAATTCTTCAAGTTGCAAGTATTTTTACTTTCCTTATATACGTAATGTATAAGGAAAGTATTGTGACGGGATCGAAAATTCGAATTCGAGTTTTCGACGGGAGAGCACGTTTCAAGCATCCCTGATCACGAATCAAACATTTTTGAAGTGATGTCTGTGAGTGTGTGTGTGTGTGTGTGTGTGTGTCAGTGGGTCTGTGGAGACGATAACTGACGAACGAATGGACTGATTCGAACCAAATTTGGTACAAAAATCACACTCTGTAAACACTGGAAGCCTATTGTTTTATGCGCAATCGAATGTTCAGAACCCCCCTAAATTTTCGAATGAAATTTTGAAAAAATCGTCAAAAAAATCAAAACCAATATTAAAGTTACGCAAATAGACATTTCTTATGTAATTTTTCATTAGAAAACGATTGACATAAATTTTAGAACGCTAACATGAACCGTTCTTGAGATATTGCACATTTTTCAAAAAATTATCAAAAAGTCATATAAAATAGAAAAAAAAATATTTCCTATTGAGAAACATGTTCACTTTTCATATATAATATCATGCGATAAATTGAGTGACATCATTCTCGTGGATCTAGCTCGTTCCATTCATGAAAAAAGATACTTTGAGTAATACTTTTGTATTTGAACGCCAATTTATCTGCTGTAAGAACAACTTATTTCTTCGTCCATAACGCTTGGCGAGATTTTGGCGTCGAAATTGGCGGAATGTCGCCAACTTGGCGACTTTTTGAAATGTTGCCAAATTAACGAAAATCTCGCCAAATGGATAAAAATGACGCTATATCAATGAAAATGACGACTCATTGTCGAAAATTCAATATCTTGGAAAGGATATTAGTATCTACTAGAAGAAAAACCTATTTATTTTACACTAAAAGAAGTAAATTCATTTCATTATATAAGGAAAGTCATGTGTTGCCCACATCAGATTTTTTTTTTTTTAGTTGGCGAGACGTTAATAGCGCTGCATCTGTGCAGGTCTGTGAAGCCGTCTCTGTTGCCATGATCATGACCCCCGAAAATTCAAGAATAGAATTTTAAAGCATAAGCACGTTTGCTAAAATCTGGACAGTTGTAATTTAAAATGCACCCTTGCTGCAAATTTTTTATGTTGTGGGTTGTTGTTCTTTTAAAATTTTTGTTGGCAACAAGTTAGTAAAGCGGTCTATGGGCGCCCATAGAAGAAGGAAAGCAAACACTTTCCCCTGGACGTTCAAGATCACAAAGGCAGGTATCAAGCTAATTGAAGTTGTACGTCTTATCCATGAGTTTGAGCTACTGTCCCTCCCACCCTGGAAAAAGTTCAGTGGGCGCTTATGAAACTGCCCCTAGAGGACACAGGTTAGTAAAGCCGCTCCTGTGATCCCCGAATCATGTAATCATGCTCTCAAAAATTCTAGAGTAGAATTCGGAAGGATTTGCACAAGTGTTAGAATTCAGACAGTTGTGGTTTGAAATACACAGTTATTGCAAGTTCTTCAAGGTGCAAGCTGTTTTTTAAAAAAATATAAAGTTGACAACATGTTAGTGAAACTATAATCGGCTGCATTCAGCCTATTTATGTTGATGCATAAAATTACATTTTAGATGCATACGAATTTAAAACTATCGATTTCCTGTATTGACTGCTATCATTATTTCAGGATTAATAAATGAATCCGGCGATGCCCAAGAATAGAATTAAAACAGGGTAGTTATAAAATAAAATTATTAGTATAAATAACAGCAAAAATTGCATGCAACGGGCTAGATACGCTCCCCCCACTTCTCAAATTACAAAAGCGAAATAAGTCACTTTCGGAGACTCTATACACTTTACGGACACAATTTCAATCTTAATTTTAACAATCTCAGCACAATCAAGCCAATTTGTATATTGGCCATACAACGTCATTTTTATATTTCCTAAAAATAAGTGTCCGCTGCTAAAATAATACAGATACAGATAACATCATACTCCAAATCTCTCAAACACCATAACGTACACTTCTATTATGCACATCGCGAATAGACAACACGATTTCCCCGTCCACTAGGCGTGGCCTGAGTAGGTAGAAAAACCCCGCAAAGGATCCGCTCAGAAAGAAAAAGATTAAAATATTTCAAAAGTTCGCTTGCTAAAAAAAATCATAATTCATGAACGGATGGGTTGAGGAAATTTTTTTTTTATTCTAGAGCAGTCTGTTATAGTTTAAGAAACTGCTGTTAAATTATAAACGTTGAATTGCAGCTTCTTTATGATGGAAACTCTGTGATAAAAATGTTAAGTCGTTATGGAATCGATTTGTGGTAAATATCGTCCAAAATCGTTGTAAATTGGGCTAAAAGATAAAATAACTAAAAAACGAATTCGAAATTTAAATTAAAGAAAAAAAAAAAAAGGCGAGGTGCACCTATTCGGATTCTAAAGTATCTGTGTACCAGGTTTTCATGACCGTACGACACTTTCTCGTTACAGACTGCACAGACAGACACATAGGCATCTTCCTTTCTTGCGTTCTAGGGTAAATTACACAGCCGAGTCCTAAGTTTACGCCCGTTTTGTAAACAATACAAATGAGGATAAAAGTAACACATTCCAATTGCGTTAAGTGTATAGTACAATTTGATAACTGCTTACTGTAAATCCCTTGTGCTCTGTATTTAAAGCATGAAATAACAACAAACACGCTGGCGCGAGGGTAGCCTCCGGAAAGGATTCCCGCCGTAATGGGAAAGCGTGTTTGTTTAATTCAAAAAAAATTTAAGAGATGGGACGGTTAAATAATTATATTTAATCAACGGATGGGTTGCGGAAATTATTTTCTTCTGGAGTAATCTGTGATATATTAAGAATCTGCTGTTAAATTATGAACCTTGGATGACACGTAAAATTTTTTACACCGTAATATAAAAATCGGAGACGTTTAAAACGCAAAATTTGTCCATTAATCGCATGGATTTTGTTCAAAGTTCGTTTGTATGAGAATTTTTTATTTTTCCTATAGAGTCAAGATGGATACTCTATGACAATGTTTTAGGTCGCTAAGGATTCGATTTGTCTGAATATCGGCCAAAATCGTTGTAAGTCGGGCTAAAACGTATAATAACTAAAATTCTAATTCGAAGTTTAAGAAAGTAACGCTGAGGTCACCTATTTGGGTCTTGAAGTACCTGAGTGCGAAGCTTAAATATCTCGCTACACACACACACACACACACACATACATTTTCCATTATTATGTAAGAAGATAGTGACCATATTGAAAAAATAAATTGACCTGTGTAAACTCCCATTTGGACTTAGGCATCCCCCCCTTATTTTCCAAAATCCTGGTTTTATATCGCCTATGATCATGCCCACACTACGAATGCGCAATTAACAGGAAGTTTTGAAACGTACTTTTCCGACATAAACGACACAATCCGACAACTTCCGTATGCGGAAAACAACACTTTAAATAGTAGGATGAGAAAGTTAACATTAAAAAAAAAATCTGTTTAATATGTATATATGCAAGAGTTATATACATTGGATTGAAATCAAGTAATAATAAAAAATACATGTAGGGAAATTAATCAAGTAATAACAACTTATTGAAAATACTTTTCAAAATCGCTTGGCTACGTTACACCAATTTTTCACAATTTTTTTTATAGAATTTAACAATCTGTGGATAGTAATATCTGAGTATTAATAGTTTTTTTTTTTTACATTAAGTCTGCAATTTGTTTTAAAAAATAATAATAATGTTTTGTGTAAAAACAAAATGTTTGCAAATGTTCAATAAAATGGCTGTAACACACACACGTAAAAAAAATATGATGTGGGCAACACATTATTTTTCTACATAATGCAAGGACTTTATTTCTTTCAATGCGAAATAATGATAGAAAAGATCTACTGCACAATGTTTTTAACGTCGAAAAGTAAACTGACGGTGGTCGCTTTTCTGGCTGACAAGTAAAATTATTTTGACGTACTAAATTAACTTATATTTCGCGCACATGTAACTGGAGAATTGGAAATATTGCTAACATCTGCTAAGCAATATATTTCATTATATTAAAATTTGTTGATCATAAAGTCGTCAATTTTGCGTCATTTTCGTAACTTTAATGTCACTTTTAACAGTTTGGCACCACATTAAAAAGTCGCCAAGCTAGCAATATTTCGCCAAATAAGCCGCCACGGCTGTCAAATGTATAACTAAATGTTACATATTTGATGACACTATACTGTTCATTATTATGTAATTTTTTAGATACATTTATTTGAAAAACGTGCAATATCTCAAGAATGGTTCAAGTTAGTATTCTGAAGTTTATCTCATTTGTTTTAGAATAAAGAATTAATAAAATTACTTATAAAATAATTATTTATTTAACATTATTGAATGTCTTGATTTTTCAAAGATTTTTTTTCAAAAAATCATTCGATAAATTAGGCGTCCTCTAATTGTTCAATCGCCTTTAAAATCAATAGGGTTTCAGCATTCACTGTAATAATCGTGCCAAATTATGTTTGAAACACTCCACTCGTTCATGAGATATCTTATCCACAGATTCACGGACATATACACACACACACACATACAGACACACATACTCACACACACAAAGAGAGCGAGAGAGACATCACCTCAAAAACTTTCGATACGAATTCATGGATGCTTGAAATGTGCTTTTCTGTCGAAAGCACGAATTTTAGACAACCCCACAATACTTTCTCTATACATTATACTATGTATGTAGGGAAAGTAAAACCATCGTGTAAAAATGCTCATGATGTAATTTTTATTCACCCTAATGAATCCATTGTTAAAATCGCAAGTCCGTAAGTTAAGCCTATGTGACACGATTCCTCAGGGAAATAATTTCCTTAAAAAATGCCGATTCTAGAGAAAGGAAATGGAATGACTCATTTGGTTATATCTTGTGAAACAATAGGTCATAAAAATATTTGAAAATAACGAAAACCTTGTTCAAATGCATTTAATTTTATCAATTTAATTAAAAATGACTTAACATTAAATAATGTAGAAATAGCTCATTAGAATACTTTCAGGACTACACTCACACACACACACACACGACGACGAGTTGATTACTTTTCTCCTTCTAATAAAACTGTTTAAGAGAATGTGTTTTAAACAAAATTATTCCTACTACTCTTTCTAGATATTCTCCTTGTACGGGCTTAATTTCAGACTTTTACCCACCCGAGCTCGATTCTATATGCACCAAGTTGCTCCTAACTTAAAAAGTAAATCTGAAAAAATAAATACTTTGTTAATGAACAGCATAAAAATGTTGTATAATATAACAACACGTTTCAAAGGCAAAAAATAGCCTTATTCTTCAGGGTAAATCCGACGGAGAATCAGGATACCGACGAGAGCAAGTACACGTCTGTCCAAAATTAGTGGTATTACGTAACTCAAGGAACTAATTCTTGCCAAACGAAAATACGAAAAAAAATATGGAAGGAAAAAACCAATGCGGAATGTAAAGAAAAACAGAAGGACTTAAAATCTTCATTATTGAATAAAATTATGAACTGCGTGTTCTATGATGAAAATTTGGCGATCGACCGGTTTTGAAATAAGCATGATTTCATATCCTTTCTCTGAGTAGTCAGAATGAAATAAAATTGTTTGAAAAATATAATGTTAATGAATTTTTACGAAAATAAAAAAAATCTTTTGAACGAAAGCGCACAAAAATATATCCCCCCCCCCCCCCCCCGTCTGGTATTGATTATGATACAAATGAACCTAAAGAATATATGTGAATGCATGAAAAAGTCGATTTTCATATTTCTGATATTTCTATCTAACGATAAAAAAACAATAGTTGCATTAAAAGAGAAAATATATTTGAAAGCATGCACTGACTACGCAGTGTATATCTGTTTCTACACCGTAAGAAAACTAATTATAATCCTGGCAACTGTGAGTTATAGTTTTACTATGGGCACCTGCAGAAACTTTTCCAGTTTTCCAACACAGGCACAATAAAAATGGAGAAAGTATAAAAATTATGTTTTCTACACGCCAATTGTTACAAAAGTAAGGTTTATACATCAAAAAATAATGTACATAACTACCAATAATTTATAGTAAAATGTACATAACTACCAATAATTTATAATAAAATGTACATAACTACCAATAATTTATAATAAAATGTACATAACTACCAATAATTTATAATAAAATATAGAATTAAATTTACTCATTTATGCTGATCTATCTATACATTGTTTTTATTATTCCCAAATCATAAAATTTTTCCCAATTTCAAAAGTTCTCGTTAGCAATTTTTGGAGTATTTGTCGTATGTGAAAATTTTAAAGCAGGGCAAACTGCAGTCTTTTAAAATTTTCCACATGCAATATCATTAGTATTACCCACTCGTCATTAACTACAAGGTGGACAGCGTATGCGTAAGAATAAAATATCTGGAAAGTGTATACATCATTTCATCTTTAAGAACTTTTCATTCCAACTCCGTCGGGAATTGCCTTTGTCGTTACAGACTGCATATCAAAAAATAAATAAATTAATAAAATAAAAAATAAACTTTAAAAATAGCTGTTTAATGAAATGTAGACAAAACATATACTATCACAGCAATTCAAGAAAACCTTCTGTTATTTGTATATCCTCTTTAAAATAAATGGATCGAAATTTCAAGAGGGTTACCTATACAAATTGTGACCCCCAACAAACATATACAACGGGGCCCCCTTCATATTGGATCCCCCCCTTTCTTGTGAATCTTTCATGTCTTCCCTCCTTAAAAGAAATAGATCAATCGCCCCCCCCCCCCCGACGCCCCTGTTCCAGTAGTATCCGCTCCCATGGGCGGCCCCGATGCCCCCTCTTGGCCATATTAATGACGCTCATGGCGATACCTGTGGACAGGAGAGAACACTAACCTATATACAACTATGAAACTTACTATATCATCCCCTTTCTCCGAACGGTTTCGCTCGTACCACGCCGGGTAGTAGAAAGCAAGAGAGAGAGAGAGAGAATACAAACTCGTTCTCCACTGACCTATAGACCAAGTGCTTCCTTTTCCTGCTCGGTATTCGCGGCTATTTATAATGGCCATTTGATATTCAGATGACCAGTAAAACAAGGTAAAGTGTCAATGGCCGCGGAGCTCACTTCCTCTAGAGATCGCCGCACGCAAGAGGATGGAACCCCACTCTCAGGAGGAAAGTCTAATGTCAAGGCACTGAGGATGTTTGTTTATCACTGGATGCAAATGCAAAAATACCGTTCGAGAACAACGGAATGAATATCAAGGGTTTGGTTGATTGAATTTATTTATTCTATTAATAGAGTGGAATAGGTGGGATTAGTTTGTAGTCAAATGTTTGGTATACAGATGTCTGTGTGTATGAGCAATTGATGTCATCGATAAATTGATGACATCGATAAATTAATGAGCAATTGATGACATCGATACTGATACATCGATAAATTCGTATCGATAAGAGTTATCGATTTATCGTAAGGTACAGCATCGATGATGAACTAATAATGGGTATATCGATACTTTATCGATGCATCCTCACTTGACCGTACAATGCATTAATAATTCATATCGATATGATATATCGATGTATTTTAAGGTACAGGTAGATATACGATATTTATTGTGATATTATATACCTACCGATGCATATCGTAGGTATACGATATGCATCGTATACTATACGATACATACGTCTATATACTATACGATATACTATACATATACTATACGATATGCATTAGGCTTCCGATGCATTTCGTATCAACAATTTTCCTAAATTTCTGACCGTATTTTCTTTTCAATGATTTTATTTTAATTTTAGAAAAAATAAAAGTAATTTTTTATTAACATTGATGGTAAAGACAATCAACAAATCATAGTTTTTACTAAAAGGTTTCCTTGAAGAAGTCGTAATATCATGATGTCGTAATAATATGATTGATTAAATACAGAGGTTTATTATTATTACTATTATTCTAAGTTAATTGAATTATTTTATAAATTTTGTCAATAGGATTTATGAAATAATATTAACTATCCAATTTATAGAATATTAAATTTCTGGATTATTGTAATTTTTGTTTATTCAGATCACGTTCGATCCGAATTTACGAAATTTTACTGTATTTATATTAATCTCATTATTATAATGTTATAATCATTACACTCTCTAATTACGTTATAACTATCTGTAAAACAATTGTTTAACATGTTTTGGTCCGTTCCAGACCCTCCAGAAGTTCCTGTCGACCTAGAAGCCTAAGTCTTTGCACACTTATAGCATCGCTCGCGATAAATGAGCAGAGCAGAACCAGAATTTGGATTTATCACACGGGTGCGGAGAAAATGGAGTATTTTCGAAATGTCTTTCCAGACCCACCAGACGCCCGGTGACTTCGATGGCTGAATATTTGCACACTTATAGTATTAACCACAAGATGTAACTCAACGAGCCAGATTTTAACCCCCCTCCCTTCACGTGGGACAGACAATATAGAAAAGGGTAAATATCTATTTTACATCACCCTGAATTTTACATCCATCTTGACAATATGATCTTCTAACCCTTAATTTATTACAATTTATAGATAACCTCTGGTAATACTAATTTTTAACCACCCCTGAACGTTTCTTATATTTTACACCAATCTCTTCCAGTTATTCCTTATATCTTAATTCCGATGCATTAGATTTCACCGATTTAAATATCTCATCATATATATACTTTGGATCTCTTGCGTGGTAATATTAATTTGCTTAGGTTGCTTCGAATAACTACAAGGGAAAAGTAACTAAAATTGTGTTCCGTGATGTATGTAGACACAACAAGTAATCTAAAACAGATATTGATAAAAACTTAAACTACTAACATTTTACTTCGTGTCTGTGTCTTGCGATCACATTTATGTCTTATCGTTTTGATCAATGATTAAAATTTCTTTAAGCTTGAGATCAAATGTTTCGGTGTTTATGAGGTGCAATTTTTAACACTTTACAACAAAGTTGAAAAGTGTTTATGACTTTGTTCATTCTGTCTGTCTGTCTGTCTGTCTGTCTGTCTGTCCGTTAGCACGATAACTGCCGTAAAAATGACTTAATCAAAATGAAATTTTAGTATGTTGTTCAGACGGTCTGTAGGACCTATGGGAATATAAATGAATAATATCACACAATTAGTTTTGGATTGAACCCGGGTTGAAAAAATGAAATACATTGAGCCCTATGGGACCTAATTTTTCTAACATTTTTTAAGCGGATTTAAAATTCACAAATTGCTTCGAAAATTTTAGGTAATAGTCAAATTGTTCCATAAAATATATAAAAAAAAATCAGCTAAATATATTCAGTAGTTTTTTAAATAAAAATTAAAATAATAATTACACATCTTATATGAAACGATCACGTGACCATGATATGAAACGATCACATGACCCACTTCAAAATGAGATATGGCATCCATCTTGTTTCAAATTCGTGATTTTTTAAAGTTCTTTTTAATTCATATTGAGTGTTGTATCCATCCTAAAACTACTTTATTTCTGCTTAAATTCTGTGCATCTACATACTAAAACAACACAATGACAATATATTTGAGTTTAAATTCTCATTCAAATTTGATTATTTCTACAACTAAGCCTATTTTTCACCTATGTAAAATGTAAACAGCAAAATATGTAGAATGAGTTGTATTAGAATTACTGTATTTCTTTAACACAAAATAATTCAGTCCATGGAGTCTGCATGGCTGATATGAATGAAATATTAATTGATTTTATAAACAGAAGGACGATATTTTTCGATGAAGTTTTAAGCATAAAGTTTATGAATTGTAGCTCCATGGTCTTAATTTTTAAATAAAATAAATTATTATAGTATTGTGATGAATGAAATGGAGAAAGTTATGAATGAAATCCTGCTTTTATGGAGAGATCCAGGCGTGTTATTTTTTCTATGACGTTATTTGAATTAATTTCAGTTGTTTTCGATGAAGTTTTCAAATATAATAAATTATCGTAGTATTATGATAGATTTAAAAATATTACCGTGGAATGTATTGCATTTCAGAGATATTTAAACCACGCAATTTATATTTCAATGCCGTCTTTTGAATGAAGTTCATTTTTTTCAATGAAGGTTTAAGTTTTCAAATATAATAAATCAATGTAGTATCGTGATAAGTTTTAAAATATTACCGAGGAATGTATTGCATTTTCGACTTTTTTAAATAAAATTGCATTGAAGTTGGAAAGTGTTTCATAATCAATGCTTTAAGCATGATTGATCTTTCTTGTTTTTTCTGTCCATGACTTGAGATGCGACATTTGACCAGTATAACGTGGCCAAAAAGGGTGCTATGAGGGAGCAGAGATTCTCAAAGCCTATGACTTTTCGTTCAGCACAACTGCATATTAACATGCTACACAAAAAAGAAATTGAGGCGGAATCTCTGGGGGCATCCAAGGGAAAGTCATGGAGAGTCCTCAGCAAGAATATTCTAGTCATTCCACAGGCTCCTCAACGAGAAGCAGTTGCCAGATTCAGACTTCTGGCTGGTCATGACTGTCGCAGGGCTCATCACCACCGAATTGGAATTGCTGCGTCCTCGGATTGTATTTTATGTGACCTAGGACGGCCTATGTCTGGAAAACATTTTGACGAGTGCCCTGCACTAGGGGCTTTTAATTCAATCATTGAGAAATACTGGAGAGATCGTTGTCTAATGGCCCAGTGGTCAAACGATCAGCATTTGTAAACAACAACACGGGAAGCATTTAGCAAACAAAAATTTCGAAAATGGTTATAGATTATTAAATAGTGACAATGGTTATTTAATGGTTATTAAATAGTGACATGACCAGATTTGAAGCCCACATCTCTTTTGCCTAGCTCACTATTCACTATTACCGAGACCTAACAATAGGAAGAATTTCAATTTTTCTAACGTTTTTTTAAAACAATCATAAAATCAGAACAATCAAATATACGTCAAAGCATCGTTATATATATATATATATATATATATATATATATATATATATATATATATATATATATATATATATATATATATATTATATATATATATATATATATATATATATATATATATATATATATATATATATATATATATATATATATATATATATATAATAGTAGTTTGAAAATCCAATGAACGAAAAGTAAGAAGATGTAACACGATAAACCTAACTTTTTAAAACACCCACAGAATAAAATATAATACAGCAAATCATTAATCAAATGGATAAAAAATACAAAACACAAGCTATCAAGTTACAGAAAATCAACAAAATTCAAAGGTATGGAAACGAAAAAAGAAAAACTTAATAAAACAAGCTATATCGCTATACACGTGGGAAAAGGGCTAAGCCTAAACAAATATATATATATATATATATATATATATATATATATATATATATATATATATATATATATATATATATATATATATATAAATAATTTATAATAAAGTATCCAGAATTTTTCACGGAGGTTGAAGCTGTAAAATATTTTATTTAATATCAATAAAAATTCTTAATTTATCATTAAAACTATTAGTACTCATCATGGTTGTAATTAATAGTAATTTATCCATTGATTAAAATTATAGAAATAGATTGATATTAATTAGTAATTAACGATTAATAAATGCTTAGAAACACAGCAAGGACCATAAAAAGGACACTCTTAAAAAGTGTGAAGCAAATTTTATTAAATTATACTATTATTATTTTTTAAAATAATTTCTGGATTTTTCTTTCTAATGAAGTATAATTAATCGTATTCATTATATATATCTAATTGAAAGTGTATGTATATAGTTCTGTCTGTTTGTTCCAGCAGATTAACACAATTCAAAGAGAAACCGATATTCTTTATTTCTGGTTATTGATTAGGGTTGTTGGTGCATTAATAATATGAACATAAAATTAAATATAACACAAAATAAAAATGAACATAAAATTAATTTTTCCATTAAAAATTTTTTGAGCAGATGATTATTTCTTGAACTTCATTTGAAATACATTATATCTTGTTTTTTAATATCGTAATTAAATTGTTTTTATTCCATATAAAATATTGTTAAATGTGTCAATAAGGTATACTATTTTAACTTTATTTACTAGATCAAAATCATAAGGAAAATGATAGATAAATTTAACAAGAGAATGGCCATGGAATAAAATAATAGTAAGATTGTTATTTATATTTTTAATCCTTTAAGTTATCTATTTGATTTTAGATGAGATTCTTTACAAGAATTAGTTAAACGTAATCATGCATTTCTGATTCTATTTAACTGATTGGTGTAGCATAATAAAAACAGTTACTAGAATTCGCTGCTACTTATTTCAGCTTCCAAATTCTGGCATAGTTTGACAAAACTTTACTTTCCTATAAATTGGTTCACAAATAGAACCAACTCGTTTTATTCTTTAGATTCATAAGAAAAAATAAAACATTATGTTGCGCTTTCAGAAGTTAATTTTTTTTAAAAATTAAATCGGTCATAAAAGATTAATTTTGAAAATATTCATCTGAAAATATCTATCCATTATTTTCTTCAGTGTTGACGGACCAATGGCCTTAACTACCGAACCAATTTTAATAAATGATGACTTACTTTATGTGTTCTTATGGGAGGTACATACACCCACGGACAATGAAAATTGCTCACCAAGAAGAAAGCATATGATGGACATGATATTTTATTGATGGAAGGATACACATTAATGATATACATGATTACAAAAACAGCGAAGCAGAACACGCACAGAGGGAGCTGTGGTACACAGTCCGGTCATACTCAATAGAGCGTCGCACCGCCTCGTGCTGTGATACAAGCAGCAATACGATCCGGCATGGTTTCGAACAGACGCCTGATGTTGTCCTGCGGCAGACGAGTCCACAGCTGTTGGACGTTACGTTCCAAATCCCGAAGATTGCGGCAACGAGGAAGCTGGCGTTTCAACTGGTCCCACACATGCTCGATAGGGGACAGGTCTGGGGAGCGGGCAAGCCATGGAAGTGTCTGGACATGGCTCAGGCAGGCCTGGGTGACCCCAGCCGTGGGTGGCCGGGCATTATCCTGCTGGAATTGCGCACCTGGAATCCCAACAACGAATGGGAGCACATGTTGCCGTAGAATCTCATCCACGTACCGCTAGCCCGTCAATGTCCCAGGTACCACTACTAGAGCAGATCGGCTGTCGTAGGCTATGGCTCCCCAGCCCATGATGTCTGCAGTGGGGCTGGTGTGGTGCTCAATAACGAGGTTGGGATTATGGCGTCCACACCCGGACACGCTGATCATCGGTCCCCAATACGAAGCGGCACTCATTGCTAAACACCACACATCGCCAATCTGTGGCGTTCCACGTTGCTCTGGCCCGGCACCACTGCAACCGGAGTTACCGAAGTTCCCGTGTTAACGGCAGCACACGTAAGGGACGCTGGGATCACAGATTCCTTCAGGCGCCTAGATATGGTTCGAGGGCACACAAGAGCCATTACCTGTGCCTGTATTGCGGATCGGGTAGCCGTGGGCTCTATACATGCCTGTCGCACGATCATTCGATCCTCTCTACTCGTGGTATGCCTGGTTCGTCCAGGGCCGGTCCTCCGTGTCTGGGGGGCATCCCGTTACCAGTACTCCCAATACTGCCAGACGGTATAGTCCGAAAGATCCACGTGATGGGCTATCAGGTGCCCTGCCCTGCGGTTTTCAGCCAGATGATCAGGTCTCTCTCGAAGTCCACCAGTTGCGTATATCGACGTTTCTGGCGTCTACCCATGCTTTTCACCCCGTACTTGTGCTTGCATTGGCCGAAGTTTCTCGCATTGACAGGGCGTCGACTACACGCCGATTTATAAGGCTGCTGGTTTATGCTTGCAGCACCACTCACGGGTGTACGGTCATGCGCAATCACACCAGACTGGGATCATTTGCATACCAGCCCGCCCTCTAATTATTTACACCATTTCGTGGTTGTACCATGTTTTCCTCTTGGTGAGCAACTTTCATTGTCCGTGAGTGTATTTTCTCTTTTAAAGCTTGAAAATGAATTTGATGTAGAGTATCAAAAATTGAAAAAAAAAACATGAATAAATGGAGCTCAACGGTAAAATACAATTTGCAATGCCTGTTGTGACATTGCTGTATATTCGTAACATTGTTGTATAAATATTTCTATAAAATGTATTGAAATCTCATAAAACTTACTACTACATGGTAAAAAAAGAATCACTTGTCAAGTACAGAAAACCTGCAGAGTCAACTCCGATAGTAAGAGCTTGCAATTTCGTCGCAGTAGCTCAACGGTAGAGAGTCGCTGGCCAGTTCGAAGATCCAGGGTTTGATTTCTGGTTAGGGCAGCGGTTCTTTACAATGGCGCCCGAACAAATCAACCCTGTAGGTTAATGAAAAGATGTAGGAGGTTTGAAAGTGAACCTAGTACGACTAGCACGGATTCAGCGAACTCTGGAATATTGAGAGTCGATTTAAAATCGAGAAGGAAAAGACCAAGCAGGAAGTTAACCTGGAGGAAAAAAATAGCATCAGGAGGCTAGCATGAGGTAAAAATAGCAGGAGGTGGTCAGTCAGACTGTCAATTGCACACCGATCTGACATTAGAGGGTGGAGAAGCAAAGTTCACCTCGACAATAAGAGCTTGCAATTTCGTCCCAGTAGCTCAACGTTAGAGCGTCGACTAGCCATTTCGAAGATCCCGGGTTCGATTCCCGGTTGGTGCAGCAAACAAACCTCTTTGCCCGTGTTCATGCGGAGTACGATCACGTTAAACATGTGGGTCCGAAAGTCCTTCCGAGAGGTTGGTGGTAGAGGATGGAGGGTACGGTCCCTGTGGATGCCTCCCCCACTGGGTTCCGGTCTAAATTGGGTGGCACTTCCCGACCGTCCAAACAGTTACCTTACACCTTTCTGGTAGGTCGGACGGTCTGGGTTTCAACAACAACAACAAACCTCTTTGCGAAAAAGTAAAATCTCAAAAAAATTTAGGCTAAGTCCCCACAGAATCAAAGCTACACTGTCAAATCTACAGTACCCAAAAATCCCAACTTTGATTTGAAAAAGGTTGATGATCCTTCAACGAAGTTCTATAGACCGGACATTATAGCTCCTGCGGGGTTTTGGAGCAAACTATTTTCCAATTTCATAACCTTTTTGGAAAGAGATATTTGCTTCTTGGCGTGGAGTTTTTTTTTTTTTTTTTTCTACCATGAAGTGGTGTTTTTCGTGAGATTTATTTTGTTGCAAGTATATCAAAAATATTTTGACGTAGATTTTGTACGTGAGTATAATAAATGTAATTTTCCTGGACTAACAAAGTTGGCAAAATCACGGAGTTTTAATTTTGTGGTACTGGGTTAGAAAAAGGATATAAATGTTAACAAATAATTAAGGTTTTATGAATTTATTAGAAAAATTCATCACGATGTATAGTGGAAATCAGATGGTCCCAGATTTTCCCAGATCAGGGTCCAGGGTTCATCGAAGCATATTTAGAAGCGAAAAGTTCATTATATTTAAATATTAAATTCTTGAATAACGTTTAGTATACGAAATATAACCACATATATCTATGTGGTTGATATTTTTTAAGCAAATCATAAAATTAGCCATTCTCTCAGCAATCGGGTGACAGGCAAAAACTAAGTAGGGGCAATACAATGAATTAAAGAAACACAAAAAAGTTATGAAATCAAATGTGAAATGAATTAAATGAAAACAGTAAATTAAAACGCATTCATATTTTATGTTAATAAACTGTAAAAACAACAAAAATTATTGGAATAGAACTCAATGCATAGCTTAGATTTATTTTAAAGAATTAGTATATCACATTCGAACAGCTCATTTGTTCGAATCGCTTTTTTTGTATGAAAGATATATTGCCCAGAAACTTAGAGACAGACAATCAAATATCTTGCACAAGAACTTAGATAAACAATTAGAGATCATGTTCAGAAATCCACAGATAGAAAATCTGTGGATTTCTGATAACACCATTGAACAATTGGTTGAGCCATAGATAGAGTTGTTTTATATTTCTCTGACGCTCTACAGTTACTCCATATATAGATATGAATGTAGGATTTGTCTTTTATCGGAAACTACAGCTTAAAGTTTATTTCGCACCACTACGATCATGTATAAATATATAAGGCTCGTCATACGAAACCGACCTGGTCCATAGGCCAGAAAGTAAACCGGTCAGTCACAGATATAAAATTTCATAAGAGGTTTTTTTTTATTTGGTCCGAAATCTTTGTATTTCTTTAACAGAAAACAACTGACTTTTTAACTTTTCCCTTTCAATAAAGAAATCTGATTCAAACATAATTTATGATATTTTTAAGTGTAAAAACATCCACGTTTAAAAAAAAAAAAGACCTTAAAGATGCATATGTCTTATTGGCAGAAACATTTGACGTTATTTGAAATAACATTTAAACATCTTCTATTTTGTTTCAGTAGCATGGTAAATCACACAAAATTGTTTTAGAGTAGTTATTAATTTATTTTAAGCTGTTTTTTTTGTTTTAGTGTATAGTTTACACTAAATACTCTATATGTAGAAAAAGAAAAAAAAATCGCTACATGTTCTGAGTCAGAGATCAGGTATTAATTTTCTTTAATTTATCCCGTGTTGGTATAGACATTACAAAATGTCAAGACGAAATTGGTTTGAAATATAATGGCTTTAAGAAAAAAACTGCATCGAACTTTTTAATTAAAATTGTGTTTGGAAAACGAGAAATGCCTTGATACAATGCATTTGCACCCGCACAGAATGTTTTCGGAAACGAGGTTATGTAAATAAATATTCATTTCTTCAATTAGGCGCTAATAACGTTCTGCAACGGACAAAGGAAATTTCAAAAATCAAGTTGTTGAATTATTTTTTGTACCTTGAGAACTAGAAAGAAGCAAAAACGATTTATATACTTTGATCTCCGATTTTATTAATGCTGTGCCAGTTTTTATTAATTACTAATTTAACTGAGCTTTATGACCGCAGCTGCATATCAAAAACGGGATTGAAAATTTTTTTTTTTATTTTGGACGTAAAAGGAAACCAAAATTGTGGCCAATTGCACAATTGTTTACACCTTTTAAAAATTCAATGCATTTATCTTCGCCTTTCCCCTGTATAAACAAATAATATGCTTTTCGGTAAAAGTTGATTTGACTGCTCGATTAACCTCAAAAGTGAAAACAGAAGGTGTTTTCTTTACTAGTTGAAAATTCTCAGCGGTACCGGTTTCAGTACTGAAATAAAATTTAGCGCCGTACAAAATCGGAAACACTGAGGACGCCGCCCCTGCTTGCTATACGCTTACCAACCCCAGGGAGTTGTTCTGCTCTTACAACAATTTACACACTATCTTGGTAACAACTTCTCCGCCTTGCAGGTTCATATTAGTCTATATATAAATTTCAGAACAATAGGTGTTTCTATCTGTTCGCAATGCAGGTGCAAATATTCGCAAATTTTTTTTTTTAATACTTAGAGATAAATGTGGTCTATATTAAGCTTAACAAACCAGTCACAACAGAATGTAAATAGGTTTAGCAGTTTTTGAATTATAAGCGGTCAGTACAGACCGAACCAAATTACTTGAACAGTATAGGATTTTAACACTTTATTCATAAAAAAATTTCATAATACATTTTATTCGTCAATAAAATGTTAAATATTCTATTCCATGACTAAGAGAGCAATTCACACATCCTAAGACCAATAGACCTGGTTATGAGGTTTACTAATTATTGGTCACGGGCGAGGATTTATTTAAACTTTGTACCTTGAGTACCTTTGTACCCCGTCATATATATATATATATATATATATATATATATATATATATATATATATATATATATATATATATATATATATATATATATATATATATATATATATATATATATATATATATATATACATATAAAGAATTTTTAAATTTTGAACGGAACAAAAATATACAATAGATAATGATCATGAATAATATAATATAATTTATATTATAAAAGTCCTAATAATTTACTCAACAATACTTTTATATAGAAGCAAATAAATGTCAATGTAATTAAGTGGAATGTGACTCATCAACACAAATCGACATTCTCATAATAAAATAATTCTGACATATATATATATATATATATATAATATTAAAACACCGTGAAATACTACATTACAAAATCATCTGAAATCACACTTAAAAGGCGCAAAGCTGCACTAAAAAGAGGATTAAAATATTGTCAAAAAGAAAAGAGGTATGGATGGAAACAATATACCAAAAGATGGCCGGGGGGAGTTGTGACCCCCTCACCCCGGTTAAGCATGTTTTACGTCGCGACAACACTCCCGGAGAGCCGGTACATTGCAAAAAGGAATACGAATGTAATAAGCATGCTTAACCGGGGTGAGGGGGTCACAACTCCCCCCGGCCATCTTTTGGTATATTGTTTCCATCCATACCTCTTTTCTTTTTGACAATAAATTCGTATTCCTTTTTGCAATGTACCGGCTCTCCGGGAGTGTTGTCGCGACGTAAAGCATGCTTAACCGGGGTGAGGGGGTCACAACTCCCCCCGGCCATCTTTTGGTATATTGTTTCCATCCATACCTCTTTTCTTTTTGACAATATATATATATATATATATATATATATAATAATAATAGTTTAAAAATACAATGATGGAATATATATATATATATATATATATATATATATATGGCCAAATGATTGTAATTATATCGTGTTGCCCTTCCTTTTAAAATGCTTAAAAAATCTTTCGATTGATACCATACTTGCAAATGTAGTCTCCGGGGGCCTTAATTTACCCCCGAGAGGGGGGGGGCTAATGACGCCACGAACCGAAAAACTGTATCGTGGCTATTTTTCACAACAATGATTGAAACTTATCAAATATCATGCTCATTGAGTTATGAATAAACCCTTTTATGTGTGTGATTATGTTCAATTTTGTCCCATGCTGCCATGTTAAAAAAAATATAAGATCTCGAATACATTTCGAAGTCTTCGCTCGAATTAAAAAAAAATTCTATCTAGTTCTAGATTTTTTTTTTTTTTAATAATAGAGTTGGATATAAAGTTTCGTGAAAATCCATTAATATTTGTGGCCGCTATCGTGTGTGCACACACGCACACACACATAAAACGACTACAGACAGACGGACATCACTTCAAATATAGTCATAACGTGTTCAGGAGGTCTTAAAACATAAAACATATATTGGCATCAAAATCTCGAATTCGAAAATTTTCGTGAAAATAATACTTTCTCTATACGATATTACGTGGTATAAGACAGTAAAATTTTCAAACAATATTCATTAAAAATACTACCAAATCTGAATAAAATTTATATATCTTATAAACGAATTTATATATAAAACTTCAAAATCGTGGAGCAAACATTACTTTCATTTTCCTCAACAAAATTGTATAAGTTTATTTTATTATTTATTGAGAAAAGCACCAAAATAATGAACGCGAAAGCTGTGGTGCTCACGAGCAGCAAGTTGTGGGCTGAGACAGCGCCGAGTACATTTTACAAAGCTCTGCCTCATAGCTGACTTTGAGGCAGAGCTTTGTAAAATGTAAATCTGCCACTGTTGGTTTGGTTTTTTCCACCAGCTCGAAAATACCATTACCTCTCATCCCGTGACAACTTCAATATTATATGTATATATATTTAAAAAAAATTGCGGAAGATATTTCTTCTGCACTTCAAATTAAACCTCCCTGTCAACCATCTCACGGCACCCCATCCCTTGACCCGTTACACTTTTTCCTATCTCTCAACCTGTAAGGGTTAAGGCCCCCTTACCACGCAACTTCACTTCCTCTTCGGGGTCATTTCCCCTCTTTTGCCCCCCTCGACACCCCTTTAGTTACATGGCTTCGCTGAAAGGGGTAGCTTTTCTCACAGAAAAAATCCCGCTATATCCTTTTTTTTTTCTACTTCTTACAAGACCTATGAGGGTCAGTAAACTTGAGGGAATTCGGGGTCGTTCGCCCCTCATCGTCAATGCCCTACTTTGCGAGAGATAGGAATACCCGAGAAGACCTCAACCCGTTGGTTTTTATTGGTGGAAGCCTATTTTGCATAGCTCGTGATGGACGGCCGCAGCCCAGTTTTTCCTATTTGAAAGCATGTGTTTCCTTTCTATTCAATGAATCAGGAAGGAGAAGAAAGCTGAGAAATGCAAGCTGTAAATGCGTGTCAGAAATTCACTTTGCACCATTGCTATCCAAACTGGCCGATACAAATAAACTATAATGCTCAATGGCGAAATTTCAAGTCCTGGTAATTTCCGAGAGATCTTGATATGGGCTCCTTTACGTTTTAACATTTCCGCAGCATTTGTATTTCCCCTCACAAGTCTTCCCCTACTCTTTAACAATTTTCGAAATTCTTATATTATCGCTGGTGTTTAGGCTTGCCAAAGACAGTGAAATTACCACTCTTAAAAAACATTAACCCACAAGATTTTACCTTCCTTGCAATACATGGTAATGTATA
This sequence comes from Amaurobius ferox, assembly GCA_951213105.1. Taxonomy (NCBI): domain Eukaryota; kingdom Metazoa; phylum Arthropoda; class Arachnida; order Araneae; family Amaurobiidae; genus Amaurobius; species Amaurobius ferox. The sequence goes on from OX578135.1 coordinate 105,802,045, forward strand.
GGGAAAGCATTGGAATCATGTCGAAAACCGCAACTCGAGTTTTCGACGGATCTACACGTATCGAGACCTCTAGAATACGAAAAAACTATTTTTAGCGTGACGTCTGTGTGTGTGTCTGTGTGTCTGTCAGTGTGTCTGTGTGTCTGTCAGTGTGTCTGTCTGTCTGTGTGTATGTCTGTCTGTGCAGATTTTGTATCCACTCTAACTAAAAAACTAATTGACCGAATTTCATAAAATTTGGTAAGTAAGTCACTTGTGCACGAATCTGGTGCTGATTAGTTTTGGGTATGACTCGGGTTAAAAGAACCCGACTATTTTTGCGAAATGACCCGCAAAAGCTTGTATCCACTCTAACTGAAAAACCAATGGACCGAATTTCACAAAATTTGGTAGATAAGTCGCTTGTAGGCCACCCTGGTGCTGATTGGATTTTGGTATAATTCGGAAAAAAATAACTTGCCTTTTTTTGCAAAATGGCCCGCAAAAATCGTCAAAATCTAAACTAAAGAACTAGGTATACTCAAATATATCCATTAAATGCTCATTTAATACGTAATTTTTAACGACGAAAATAATAAGACCAATCCCATTACACTAGAACTAGCCGTTCTCGAGATATTTTAGTTTTTTTCCTATTTTCTCCACGCCACCTTTGAAAATAAGTCCAGTTATCAAATGAGAACGAAAATTGAATTAAAAGTGAAATAAATTTAATTAAAATAAAGAGAACGTGAATATAAGTCTGCAGGGAAAGTCATGTGCTGCCCACATCAGATTTTTTACTTTTCATACGTGTAGTATTGAAATAGTGCTGTTTTCGCGATAAGAATTTCGATTTGGAGATTTTGATGCCAATGCATGCTTCAGGGCCTCCTGAACACGTTTTGGATATTTTTGGAGTGATGTCCGTATGCGGTCGTTTTCTTGTGTACACTAAAGCAGCTACAAATATTAATGGATTTTCATGAAACTTTACATCCGGCTTTATTTTCAAAGAATCTAGAACTAGATAGAATTTTTTTCATTTTAATTCGAGTGAGAAATTCGAAATTTCATATTTTTTTAACATAGCAGCGTAGGACAAATTGACATAATCATGCTTTATGGCTCAATGTTCGTGGGACTGTATAATTTCAATCATTGTTGTGAAAAATAGCCGCGATACAAATTTTTCTGTTCGTGACGTCATTAGCAATCCTTATGAGGCAAGTTATCCCCCCACATCCCAGCAGAAACATTGTCGAGCATGGTATCAATCGAAATATCTTTTCAAGCCGTTTAAAGTGAAGGGAAACATGCTGTAGTTGCAATCATTGGGACCCATAATACCTATTTTTCAATTTTTTTCCCTTATAAAATTCGAAAAAAACAAATGGAGTACAGATATTCAGTCATTGTAGGTTACCCCATTATAGCTTCTGGAGGCCTGAAAAAACTTTTTGAAAAAAACCCTAACTTTTTCCCGATCCCGAGTAGTATGTCCAAAATTCGACAGCGTTAAGTTCTGTCCAATAGTTGATTATTTAAGTGTGTAAAGATTCAGCTTTTAAGGTTAACGGGGGGATGTTAATGGAGGGTTTGGAAATATAAAAACATGTTACACAACTATATATAGTGATTTCCAATGCTATTCTAAACTCTAATGGCAAAAATTTGCATTATGTAAATTGGAAGCAAAAAATATATACAGATTTTCTAAGAAAGTTCACAAACACTTTAATAACTTTTTAAAGAAAGGACCATGAGTATACACGTTAGATCTATCCCTAAACGCCAGTTTGATCTGGTTTTTCCATTCTATAATTCAGAAGTTTTATCCATTGTAAATTGAAGAAGGAATTTCGATCCTATCCCGAGGATACCACTCCATAATTATACAACAAAAGTATGTGAAAAAAAAAAGCATTTGTAAGGTACTGTCTCCGCTTCATGAGTCCGAGATAAAATTCCTCAGCATAGTATAGAATTTAAATTCGTCGTGTCATGGTGAAAGGCCAAGGCTGAGGGACCTGGTCTATTGCTGCATCAATTGTTCGATATAAAAGAAAGTTACTGTTCGGTAGCAACAATAAAGATGCCCGAGGAGGGCATGAATAGTAAGCTTTCTATCACCGTTGACAACTCAGTGAATCATCCGAATTTCACAATCAATATTTTCAAGAATAAACCTTGAATGACGAACTTACAAGCACCGTTAGAGATCAAAGCCTTTACGTATCGGTAAAAAAAGACCACAATTCAAGGATTAAGGGGGATGAACTGGGTATTTCAGAGAGTTTGCAGGATTAAATATTATCTGGATGATTGGACGTAGGTCCATGGTTCATTAATTGAAGAAATGATGTAATTAAGGGACTATCACGGTACGCAAATTTTAATCATGTAATACCTTTTTGTAAAAATGTACAAAATTTAACTTTTGATACGGGCCCCTTAGAAAGAATTTTTTTAATTATAAAAATGCTTTGCATATACCAGTTATCCAAATAAAAAAAATGATCCAAAATCACCTGATCAAAATTATCCAAAAACATTAATTAAAGTTTTCGACGAGTAATTGGGGCATGCATAAAACTTCTACTAAATATAGGTACAAATCCAATTTTTCGGATGGAAATGTAATGTAATGAAATTCATTTTTTTTAAACAACTCTATAAATCTATGTTTTCGCCATTCTTTTAATCGAGTCAAAGTAGGTTAGACCCTATATAAAAAAAATTTCACGGCCAATTTTGAAAATTAGAAAACCGAGTTTTCATTCTTTAAATAAATGAGGAACAATTTGGTAACGGGAACTTCTTTTATTGAGGGCTTGTATAAAAAGCTAAATTCTGTATTTTTTATTTAATAAAACATGTCACGTGACAAAAGCTGCCGCGGTCTAAAAGCCTATCTCATTTGAAGCATTGCATTAATTGGAATTATAGTTCTGAGAATAATCGTTTTGCAGATATTTAATCGTGCAATCTTTTTGAAAGACCCTGTATATCAATTTTTCTTGTTCCATTACACAAATGGTGAAAAAGAAAAATTCAGAAGTGATAGTACCGAAAGACTCTGTATATTAATTCCATTAAAGTAGGGTAAGGGAGGCAAATTTAGAAGTAATAGTATGCACCAAACGACTTCACAAGTCAACGTTTTAGATTTTGTCTTATCCGTAATGTAGAATCCGAACCCTGCCCGACTTGAAGCTAGTTTAGGCTTATCCCAACCGAACTGATTTAATACGAAATTTCTCTAAATGTGTTAGAACTAAAAGATGAGCGAATAACACTTTTCTCGAATTCGAATATCGAATTCGAATATTAACTAGATGTTGAATATTCGAATACCTCAAATAACTGTTTCAAATTGTTAATAAATAATATTTATATGCATTAGTTACTAGATAATAAATTAATAGAGTAAAATAAAAATTAAAAAGTGTAATAAAACCACATTAATTTAGAAATGAAATGAAATTTTTATTTTTAATTTTAATTATTTTATTTCTCTTTTAATTATTTCTCTTTTAATTACGATAATTGAATAGTTATAAATTGCAACTGTTTCTAACCTGATGCAGATTTTTATTTTTATTTTTTTAAAAAGCATTCGAACACGTTCAAGATCTAGTCTGCTTCATTTTTTTTTCACCGTAAATTAAATCAGAGGTGCTGAAAAATCGATCAGAAAATAAGTTTTTCTATATTCTTTTTTTTTTCTGAAAAATTTATTTGAAAACGTGCAACATCAAGAACGGTCCATGCTATCATTCTAAGAATAATGTTATTCGTTTTCTAATTAAATATCAACGTATGGAATGATTATGCATTTAAAAGCATCACCCACACTAACATGCATACACACACACATTAAATTACACACACACATTACCATACACATACACTAAAATTCACATACATACATTGTCAAACACACACACTAATATACACACACATTAACACACACACACTAAATAATACACACACATTATCATACATATACACTAAAATTCACATACACACATTATCATACACATACACTAACATACACACACATTGTCATACATACACACACTAACATACACATACATTATCACACAAACACACATTACCATACACATACACTAAAATTCACATACACACATTGTCAAACATACACACTAATATACACGCACATTAACACACACACTAAATAATACACACACATTATCATACACATACACTAAAATTCACATACACACATTATCATACACATACACTAACATACACACACATTGTCATACATACACACACTAACATACACATACATTATCACACAAACACATACTAACATACACACATACAAACATGCATACAACACACGCAAACATCCTCTCAAAAACGTTCGATTCGAGTTCAAGGAACATGCTTGAAACGTGCTTTCTCCGACAAAAACTCGAATTCGAAGTTCCAATCCCGTCACAATACTCTATACATTGAACTTCATATATTGGGAAAGTAACAAGAAAATCTACTGGAGTTTCGCTCTCCAGCTATACTTATGGCAAGAAAAATCGAATAGAAAATTAACATCCTTTCGTTTGAAAAAAAAAATATAATAACTCTACAATTCGAATGATATCACCGAGTCCTAAAATTATTGGGTGGAAGTGGAAAATAGATTTCGCGCGCGGAAACGCAATGCATTGTTTGAGACAGGATGAAATATCCTCGCTCACAGGGAATTCGCACATTTGGTTTGGCTGCGTATGCTTAGTGGGTCACACTCTCAAGGGGTTAAAGGGAAATTGCGAACACACGACCTTCTAGGCTTTTTTTTTTTTTTTTTTTTTCACCCTTTTTGTGTGAACAAGCGTTCACTTCCCATAATTCATTCCGGGCTTTGTTTTTGGAATGTTTTCATGCATCTTACGCGTATAAATCATGCAACTCTGTGTTACGTATGGATGTGGTATCGTGCTATTTCCAAGTTCTGTGTATTTTTAAACAAGCTGATTTTAACATGGTGAAAATAGCAACAGATAGTATACTGATGTGTATCTGATAATTGATAATCTTTAATTCATTGAGCTTTAAAAAAAAAAAGATATTTTTGCAATATTTTTTTAGAATACAATCTGTTCTATATATTTTCCAACATAAAAGTATTTTTCAATTAATCCATTGAGCTTTAAAAAAGAAAAACAGATATTTTCTTTGCAATATTTGTTTAGAATACAATCTGTTCTATATATTTTCCAACATAAAAGTATTTTTCAATTAATCCATTGAGCTTTAAAAAAGAAAAACAGATATTTTCTTTGCAATATTTGTTTAGAATACAATCTGTTCTATATATTTTCCAACATAAAAGTATTTTTCAATTAATCCATTGAGCTTTAAAAAAAGAAAAACAGATATTTTCTTTGCAATATTTGTTTAGAATACAATCTGTTCTATATATTTTACAACATAAAAGAATTTTTCAATAATATTAAATGCAAGAAAAACTTGAAATACGATGGATTCAGTGCAAGAGAATCAACAAATCCAAAGCATTTCTCTTTTGGATTTTGGGTTTGTTGGTTCTCTTGGGTGACGAAGGGAATCCAAAGTATCCCCGAAACAGCTGCATTCTGCATTATTGTGTTATTTGTTTTTTTATACGTCGTTCAAGTTTTTCTTATCATTCGCACAATGTGTATTGTATTTGTTAATATTAAATGCAGTTTTGACTTCATAAAAATAAAAAAATGTCATTTCTGTCATTGTTCCCTCAGTCAAGAGTAAAGTTTTTTTTCTCCTAATTACGCCAGTAAAATATATAAATAATAGAAATAAATGGGCAAGTTAAAAAAAATAAAGATTCTAATTTCCACAAAACCTCATTTTTATAAAAATTTTAAATACATTATTTTGCGAATTTCTTGATGTGCGGTTGTCCCTGAGAATCGGGAACATTACGAAGATGTCTAAAATATCATCCTTTATCCCTCTAGATGGCGACAGCAGTTATTTTAAGTTAGTTAAAGAACACTATTTAGAGTTTTGTTCCGTATCTGTTTGAAATTTAGGAACTTTGCTATTAACAATCAAATGAAAACCACAATTTTCTCACTCAGGTTTGTTGAGTAAATTTATTAACTATCATTTCTGACACGTCGCATTTAGTTATTATTAATATGAATGGAAATTTAAACAAACTGGGTCTCCTGCTAGCACACAAAAGCGTGTTACGCAAAGTGCATACTTTGTTGCCCAATGTCAGTTTCAATTTTCGCGCTGAATAAAAGCATATGCTTATATCATTTCTCTCTCGGTCATTTCTGACACGGGAATATAATGCATATGAATCAAAATTCCGTTGATTTCGTTAAACAGTTCGGTCATCTGTTAGACATTTTAAAAGACATTTACAAGAAGTTATTCCAAGAAAAAGTTTCAAAGAACTATAAAGTTAAAAAAATATATATTTTTGGAGCCTGAAAATTGACGTATAATAAATATTTAGCTATACAGCAGTGTCGAACGTACATAGAATACAAAAGCATCTCCTATTGAAATGTTAACATTATTTAGAATTAGTAGGTGCAGTTCCAAATAATACGCTGTACCTGTCTGAGCATGTGAATTTTAAATAATAATTTAAATAATTCTAAAATATTCTAAATCTTATTCTTAAAAAAGTTCTATTAAAATATCTAATTTAATACCCCTAAAAATGTGTGAGAACCTCTGTTCTCGCTATTTAAAATTGTCTGTAAGGGTAGATCTGATGATTAAAATATCCTTATCCCGTGTTTAAAAACGAATTTACAAAAAAATTAAATTTCAGTCAAATGGCGCTATATTGATAAGTAAAATATAAACCCAAGCCATTTTTATTCTATTTCGACAATCGGTTAAACACAACAGAAAATGCATGAATTTGAAAAATCTTTGTCAAAACAAGATGACTTAAAGACATTGAAAATATCAATGCTTCCCATAATCTTATATCCCAAGGTCGTAATTGATATTTACCCAATCAGAAACATAAAGCCATTCATTCATAAAATTATATTTTTCTACGAATTTCTTCCTTATAAGCCATATAAAATAAATGAAAATCGTATGCAAATCACAGGCTTTCTTCATCGTCCAACTACTCCATTTCCAAAGAGTGCTAAAAAGAGCGAATCACGTCAACGAGATACTGGTCACTGCAATGTGAGCGTGATTCCAGGACGATACATGGTTTATAAATATCTAAAATTGTTTCTCACCACAGCATTTTTATTTAGTATAACCGCTATCGCATAACAAGTTTCAATGCATTTCCAGAGCATTCTATCTCCACAACGCTCTGTTTATTGGCCTGCTAAACTGCATTCGTAAATAGGATGTTTAATGTTTTAACTATTTCAAGATAAGGAAAGTTTTGCGGCGAAGTGCAAAGGTCAACTTCGATAAGGTATAACCTGTGACGCGCAAGAAATGTGGTTACAATTTCACATCAATCACCAATAATGAAATACGAGATCAAATACCATGAATGTTTGTAATTAACCAACATTGACCACGGTTGAGGGCAAGAACTTTTTCACCGAATTGATGTTAAAAATTTGTGCTCATGTAGAATTTAATAACTTCGACATTTATAAAATCAAATCGTGTAGAAAATATATATAGTAGATGATGATGTTATCAGCACATGATTTTCCTTTCTTCCTTTCTTTTATCGCACAAAATACTATTTGAAATGACATTAAATGTGCAATTTCATTTTTATTATTATTTATTTATTTATTTTCTTTTGGTAACTTGGCGTGTAAAGAGTGCGACTGGCCCACTGACGGATTAAAGGATGAATTAATTACATATCCCAAACTGCTGAAGGAAGAAACTTGAAACTTTGCATGCACGTGGAACTTAACATAAAAGTCATGAAAAAAAAAATCTAAAATTTTCTTCGAAAAATTTATAAATCTCAGGATTTTTTATCCGAACATTCTCCCAGCAATAACTCGAGAACGACAGGACAACGAAATTCTGTTTTTATGCAATCATGCGGAGAAAAGAATTATTGTAAATTTTCTCCATTAACTCTGTTGGTGTACAATCAACCGTGCTGGACATATCTTAACGTTTAGTTATAGCAGACGAATTTTTATTTTATAACTAAAATCTTATGAATTTTTTGATTCCAATTGTAACCATAGTAACATGATTACGCTTCAAATACCGAAAAAATCTGCTGGCTATTCTTCTGATCAAATTGTTAAAAATAATTTTATGATTTATTTTCAGATTAAAATGTCTGAAAACTTATGAAAATAAAGTAACATACAGAGACTGGAGATGAAAGGTTTCTTTATATACCGCAAACTTCTACGTTAGAAAAATTATAAAACGCGTGCCTGCATTAATTTGAAACGATTTTTGATATTTAGAACTTAAGCTTATAGGTACCACATTTAATGACTCGAAGTGGCTATTTTTAAAATGGCGAAATCGCCAAAATTTCAGAAATTTCAAATTCCTAGAGAACGGGACTATCCTAAAGTTGTGGGATTAGTTTTATTCACTTTCTCATTAAAAGTTACATTTAAAACAAACGCTTAATCTATATACATATAAAGCAATATTCAGTATTTTTTTTTAATTTTTGGTTGATTTTTTCGGAATATTTTGAAAAAAGCCAATTCAATTTTTTCCCTATTGTACCGAAATCTAAAAAGCTGTAAACTAACACATAAATAACTCGACAACTAAATTTCATTAAATTTTGTAGGACAGTTTTTGAGCTAGACTGAATATAAAAACATTGCACAGTCATGCAGATCAAATGTCAGGCTAAAAATAGTTCAATGTGTTCTAAACGTGTATATAAATTTAAAACTCCAATTTTTATTTCATTCTCTAGCATAAGGATTTTTTTTTTAGAAAAAGTTCATCAAATGTTGCAGTAAAGTCAAATATAAGTTAACTCCAGTGGTGATTGGATTTTGTCAGGATTGTGTAAAAATAGAACTGACCTTTTCTTCGAAATAAATTGAAAAAAAAATGGACAGTTCGAAAACAGTCAATGAAATCTCAAATGAAAGAAAAAAATATCCTTAAATGTATTAAATAAATGTTTGTTTTATAAGTAATTTTAGAAAGGGAAAAAATAAAACTAAATCTATTACTATAAAATAAATCGTTCTCGAGCTATCCCTTTATATTTATAAATTTTGCCGACTTGGAGGCATTTTAAAATACCCTACGTCGCTGATTAATAATAGAACTCTTTAACTATAAAATATATGTAATACTGAATTTATTTCACGTCTTATTTCGGAAGACAAAACCCAGATTAATACGTATAAGAAACAAAAAGAGGAATTTTAGTTTGTAAGGAAAGTCATGCGCTTGCCCACATTAGATTTTTTATTAATAACTATATACGGAACACTTAAATCTTTTTGAGAAACTGTGAGGGTATTTTGTAAAATAATCGACAGATATATTGCAACAGAAATAAATAAGTAATAAATGAAAAGCATAAAAAAATTAATACCCTAAAGGTTTGACTAAACATTTTAATGTCTCACCCAAATTATATTTTAGAAATAAAAAAACAAAAACAAATATGGAAGCTCATTTTAATGGAGTTTATTTTAATTGAATTACGCATTTTCTTAATATCAGGAACAGTTAGGGGAAATTTAATCACTATTTAAGATGCAAGTTTCTCGTAGCCTCATAACGCAAAACTCCCTCAAAAAATCTAGTAGTTTTGCAAAGGAACGACAAGATCAATCCATGTTCCAGAACTTACACAAGCTCCAATTTTCAAAAAATTGATAATAGCGAAACGGAACAGTTGTTGAAGCGAAAAATAAATCTATGTTCCAGTACCTCAAAGAACTCCAGTTTGAACTCCAGTCAGTAGGGAAAAGGATAAGTATTAAAGCGAAAGCTTAATCCATTTTTCGGAAACTTCACAAAATCCAGTCTAAAAAAAAAGTAATAGCGACGAGGAACAGCAGTTGAAGTGAGAGCTTAATCCATTTTTCATAATTTCTATAAACTCCAGTCAGGAAAAAATAAGTAAGAGCGAGTAGAAACCTCTGCTGAAATGAAAGATTAATCTGTGCTCCAATAACACCACAAACTCCAGTCTAGAATAAGTAGTACTGAAAGGGATCAGCAGTTGATGCGAAATCTTAATTCCATGTTCCAGTACCCCCACAGACTTCAGTCTCAAAAAACTTATTAGTAGCGACAAGGAACAGCAGTTGAAGTGAAAGCTTAATCCATTATTCATAATTTCCATAAACTCCAGTCTTGAAAAAATAAGTAGGAGCGAAAAGAAACCTCTGCTGAAACGAAAGATTAATCCATGCTCCAGTAACACCACAAACTCCAGTCTAGAATAAGTAAGTAGTACTGAAAGGGATCAGCAGTTGATGGGAAATCTTAATTCCATGTTCCAGTACCTCCACAGACTGCAGTCTCGAAAAACTTATTAGTAGCGCCAAGGAACAGCAGTTGAAGTGAAAGCTCAATCCATTTTTCATAATTTCCATAAACTCCAGTCTTGAAAAAATAAGTAGGAGCGAAAAGAAACCTCTGATGAAACGAAAGATTAATCCATGCTCCAGTAACACCACAAACTCCAGTCTAGAATAAGTAAGTAGTACTGAAAGGGATCAGCAGTTGATTCGAAATTTTAATTCCAAGTTCCAGTACCTTCACAGACTTCAGTCTCGAAAAACTTATTAGTAGCGATAAGGAACAGCAGTTGAAGTGAAAGCTTAATCCATTTTTCATAATTTCCATAAACTCCAGTCTTGAAAAAATAAGTAGGAGCGAAAAGAACCCTCTGCTGAAACGAAAGATTAATCCATGCTCCAGTAACACCACAAACTCCAGTCTAGAATAAGTAAGTAGTACTGAAAGGGATCAGCAGTTGATTCGAAATTTTAATTCCAAGTTCCAGTACCTTCACAGACTTCAGTCTCGAAAAACTTATTAGTAGCGATAAGGAACAGCAGTTGAAGTGAAAGCTTAATCCATTTTTCATAATTTCCATAAACTCCAGTCTTGAAAAAATAAGTAGGAGCGAAAAGAAACCTCTGCTGAAACGAAAGATTATTCCATGCTCCAGTAACACCTCAAACTCCAGTCTAGAATAAGTAAGTAGTACTGAAAGGGATCAGCAGTTGATGGGAAATCTTAATTCCATGTTCCAGTACCTCCACAGACTGCAGTCTCGAAAAACTTATTAGTAGCGCCAAGGAACAGCAGTTGAAGTGAAAGCTTAATCCATTTTTCATAATTTCCATAAACTCCAGTCTTGAAAAAATAAGTAGGAGCGAAAAGAAACCTCTGATGAAACGAAAGTTTAATCCATGCTCCAGTAACACCACAAACTCCAGTCTGGAATAAGTAAGTAGTACTGAAAGTGATCAGCAGTTGATGTGAAATTTTAATTCCATGTTCCAGTACCTCCACAGGCTGCAGTCTAGAAAAACTTATTAGTAGCGCCAAGGAACAGCAGTTGAAGTGAAAGCTTAATCCATTTTTCATAATTTCCATAAACTAAAGTCTTGAAAAAATAAGTAGGAGCGAAAAGAAACCTCTGATGAAACGAAAGATTAATCCATGCTCCAGTAACACCACAAACTCCAGTCTAGAATAAGTAAGTAGTACTGAAAGGGATCAGCAGTTGATGCGAAATCTTAATTCCATGTTTCAGTACCTCCACAGACTGCAGTCTCGAAAAACTTATTAGTAGCGCCAAGGAACAGCAGTTGAAGTGAAAGCTTAATCCATTTTTCATAATTTCTATAAACTCCAGTCTTGAAAAAATAAGTAGGAGCGAAAAGAAACCTCTGATGAAACGAAAGTTTAATCCATGCTCCAGTAACACCACAAACTCCAGTCTGGAATAAGTAAGTAGTACTGAAAGTGATCAGCAGTTGATGTGAAATTTTAATTCCATGTTCCAGTACCTCCACAGACTGCAGTCTAGAAAAACTTATTAGTAGCGCCAAGGAACAGCAGTTGAAGTGAAAGCTTAATCCATTTTTCATAATTTCCATAAACTCCAGTCTTGAAAAAATAAGTAGGAGCGAAAAGAAACCTCTGCTGAAACGAAAGATTAATCCATGCTCCAGTAACACCACAAACTCCAGTCTAGAATAAGTAAGTAGTACTGAAAGGGATCAGCAGTTGATGCGAAATTTTAATTCCATGTTCCAGTACCTCCACAGACTGCAGTCTCGAAAAACTTATTAGTAGCGACAAGGAACAGCAGTTGAAGTGAAAGCTTAATCCATTTTTCATAATTTCCATAAACTCCAGTCTTGAAAAAATAAGTAGGAGCGAAAAGAAACCTCTGCTGAAACGAAAGATTAATCCATGCTCCAGTAACACCACAAACTCCAGTCTAGAATAAGTAAGTAGTACTGAAAGGGATCAGCAGTTGATGCGAAATCTTAATTCCATGTTCCAGTACCTCCACAGACTGCAGTCTCGAAAAACTTATTAGTAGCGACAATGAACAGCAGTTGAAGTGAAAGCGTAATCCATTTTTCATAATTTCCATAAACTCCAGTCTTGAAAAAATAAGTAGGAGCGAAAAGAAACCTCTGCTGAAACGAAAGATTAATCCATGCTCCAGTAACACCACAAACTCCAGTCTAGAATAAGTAAGTAGTACTGAAAGGGATCAGCAGTTGATGTGAAATCTTAATTCCATGTTCCAGTACCTCCACAGACTGCAGTCTCGAAAAACTTATTAGTAGCGACAAGGAACAGCAGTTGAAGTGAAAGCTTAATCCATTTTTCATAATTTCCATAAACTCCAGTCTTGAAAAAAATAAGTAGGAGCGAAAAGAAACCTCTGATGAAACGAAAGTTTAATCCATGCTCCAGTAACACCACAAACTCCAGTCTGGAATAAGTAAGTAGTACTGAAAGGGATCAGCAGTTGATGTGAAATTTTAATTCCATGTTCCAGTACCTCCACAGACTGCAGTCTAGAAAAACTTATTAGTAGCGACAAGGAACAGCAGTTGAAGTGAAAGCTTAATCCATTTTTCAGAATCTCCACGAACTCCAGGCTTGAAAAAATAAGTAGGAATGAAGAAGAAGAGCTGTTGAAGCGAAATATTAATTTATGTTCCAATAACTCCATAAACTCCAATCTCGAATAAATAAGTAGTAGTGAAAAGGATCGGCAGTTGATGCGAAAACTTAATCCATGTTCTAGTACCTCTACATTGCGAAGACAAAATATGTCAGAATAGTTTTAAATAATTGCACAAATTGGGCAAAAACTTTATCATTAAATAGTTTGTTTGAATTTTCGACACATAAAAAGTAAAATGCATTTAAAAGGTGAAAAGTCAGAATCAGTAAATGTCAAGTAGTGAATAATACGGGGTTTTCTGTAATGCATAGTCACTTGTTACACACAGCTCTACATCTGGTTCTGTACTCTTCACCCTTTATTATTTACTTATCTTTCCAGTCAGAAGAATTATTCAATGCACAAAATATTTCGATGTTTTACATTATCCATATGCAGCACTTGTTTCTATAAAAATAAACTAAAATGTCCGACCAGCACTGAAAGTTTGGCTATGCATGATAAGCGTACAAGAATGTAAGCAGCACAAATTTAAGTGGTAAAACAACAGATAACTATAATAATTGTACCTCAGCTGAAAGGATGTTTCTGAACTGTAGCAATCCAATGTACAATTGTAAATCACTTACCTAAAAGAAAATAATATATTATATTAGAATATTATAATATAAGATTTATAATAAAAATATTTACATATTTTACACATGACACGATTTTATCTGAAATACTGGGAGAAATTGTCTGCTATTGCTGAGACCACCACCTTTCCTACCAAATAGCCTATAAATTTGTGTCTCTACTAGAAGGCAAGAAGATAAATGAACGCCTTCTGGCATAAAATAATACAAAAAAAACCCATTATTTCCAGTTTAGAATTTTACAGTTACATTTGTAGAAGAAGGACTTTCGGCATTTGAGAACATATAAAGCGCGTGCCACGCTTTAGCCGCTTATAATCGAAAAAGTTTTCTGTTAGAAATTTATAAAGGGTGAGCATCTATATTTAATCTCAGCTTCTGCAGCAGTGTGGGATTGAAAAATTAATGCCTTTTATGGATAAGGAATTTTGTTGTGCTGGGATTTAATCTGGTCTCCGTGCATTACCAGTTTATAATTTTCTGATGTTGTCCAAGTTTAAGGAAGAGGAGTCTAATTTTACAGGGAGGGGTTACTTAACATGAAATGGCGTAAGAATGACAACCATTGGTATCAATTCGACTAGTATCGGCTCGTGGCCCAACTTAGGCGTATAGCTTAAAAGAAGCATGAATTGCACATCCCCTCCCTTCCACTGGGTCTCGGCCTAAATTGAGTGATATTAGACACAAAGTCAGATTTCTTTTATGAGGTGCCTGGAGTCTTTGTACCTACAGAGAAAGAGAAAAGTCAACCTCCTGTGGCGTGGGCGCGGTAGCCCTGTGGTTAGCGCGCGGAGGTTGCACTCGGTAGTCCCGGGTTCGATTCCCGCCGATGCCCAAACTGCCGCCGTGTTCACGCGGAGTACGATCACGTTAAACATGTGGGTCCGTAAGTCCTTCCGAGAGGTTGGTGGTAGGGGAAGGAGGGTACGGTCCCTGTGGATGCCTCCCCCACTGGGTTCCGGTCTAAATTGGGTGGCACTTCCCGGCCGTCCAAACAGATATCTTACACCTTTCTGGTAGGTCGGACGGTCTGGGTCGAAGAAGAAGAAGAACCTCCTGTGGCAACCAGAGGGTTTATGCCGTCTACGAAGGGAGGAAGCACAAGCTAACCAAATCTATTCCAGAAAAGCCGCAGCCAAGGGCCATGTTCTCGACGGGATCATTCACCAGGTAGGGTGCCTAAGAACACGCGCCAAGCTCGACCCCAGCCACCGACTGGACCTTGGCTCAGGCCATGGATAGGCGCAGTCCAGTGGTCACGGCCACCCGGAAGAGTCGGGGCCTGATAGTCTCACCGGTTCGTCGGACAGTTCATTGACCACCAGGTAACCCGACTGATATGCCCCCAGAGTCGGAGGACCAGAGCTACAGAGCTAAGATCCATAACCACCAATCAAAGGGTGGCCCGCCCCGGAAGCTGTAATCTATCTCTCTCTTTGCAGCGGACTTAGTAGCTCTTATGCTAATGGCGGCTCGAGACTTCAGGAATGGATAAAGCAGGTTCAGTGGCGGGATTCTCCCTCCTCCTCGACAACGACTATCATCAAAACACATCACTCTGCTGGAACAAGTGTCGTCAAATGCACAAGAGTAGCCAAACGAGCCTAAAAAATTCGCCAAATAATAATAATAATAATAATAACCCACTCAGCAGATAACTTTAAGTGTAGCAGCGCTTATCCTGCTTCACCCTACGAGCGGCCACTGTATGGGCTTGTCATGACATTTCCCTGACAAGTACGATTAGTAAAAACAACAACAACAAAAGTATGCATTGATGTGATTTTGGACAAGAAAAATTTAGAAAAGAAACAATCTCTAACATTGTATGAGTATTATATTATATGCAAACAAACACTTTTAAGAAGGGAAACAATGGTGCTTTCGGAAAGTATGTTTTATGAAACTATCGGAGGATTCTGTGACTCTGTTTCCTGCATTCAAATATAATTTTTATGGCACAAAATAACACCGAAAAGTTGATTTATGCTAAAATTCTGGATGATCTGAAGTCCTTTTCACTCGCCTATGGCCGAAACCAAAAGTTAGAGCTCCGTTTCAGTTTTACACTTCAGGCCTCAAAATGTATAGACACGGCTGTGGTGGTGAAACATTCTCATACTCACAAGCAACAGACTGAGAATATGTTGTTCGCAATCACCATGTTATATGATTATTTAGCGCACATAAGTTTATTAACCTGCAACAATAGTAGATTTTCAACCATCATTTTACCAGTTTTGCGTTTCATGCCCCAAAATGTATCGATCCGTCTGTGGTGATGAGAACATTTTCATACTCACAAGCAACAGACTGAGACAATTGTCCTGAGGTATACCTCTTTTAAGACACGCCCGGTATGAGCGCGAAAATAACAAAGCCGTGTGTTCATTTAACAAATACATAATTTATATACAAAAAACACATAAAACTTATTTACAAGTATAATGGAAATATAATTAACCTTCATGCCCTTCTTTGGGTTGTAAAACACTTAAACCACTTAAATGAGTCTTAAAGACTAAATAAAATGAGGCGAAGGAATGGTAACCCGGAACTGAATTTAAAAACTTATCTGTTGAATAGGAGAGAGAATAAATAGGTGTTCAAAATTTGACTCACCGAAAATATTACAGAGGAGCCAACTTTCTCTCCGTCTGATGTTACGGATATCTTTTCACGCACCAAAATAACACTACCTTTTACGATGGTGTCTCCAGCTCTCTCCCTGAAACTCTACAAAATTCTCGTTCTCTCTCAAGTTTTAAAAACTGCCCCTAAAATTATTGCAAATTTTCTCATTTATCTCAGGCGCGTCGCCCATGGGCCCAGAGCAGCTCCATTGGTCTTTTAACTCCCTCCAGGCAAGGCACAACCGCCTTCAGAAAACGTCGCAACACTTGATACTCTTCGGACGTTAATTCAAAAGGCCCTCAAACTCTATGATCTCGTCCGGCTTGGACATTATGGCACATTCTCGTTAAAATCCGATCTTCAAAGTTTATCCGCACATCCTGTTTTGCTGGGCACCTGCAAACTGGGGCTGAACCACAAAATACAGGGTGTATCATATTGAATGGGACAAAAAGAAAAAATACCTGTGAACGCTGTAATTACTATGAGGCACATTGAGTTCAAAACTCGCAAGACACGTGAATTTCGTGGGACTTCGGAAACACGTTTCCCGAATTTTTTTCAACCACTTCGGTTTTGGCTCCAGGTCGTCCTGGGCTGGTTTTCTTACACAAGCAGCCCGTGTCCTGAAACTGCTTCACCCACCGCTCGATGTTGTGACGACGCGGTGGTTCTTTACTAAATTTCGTGCGAAAATGTCTTTGAACGACGATAAACGATGATGTTTTGGCGTATTCCAAAACACAGTACCCTTTCTCCTGCATGGTTGGCGCCATTTTGATTAATAGTGCCTCTAGCGGCGATTTCGTAACCGGAAGATTTTTCGCTGTTGCCAGATAAAACTTGTATAATTGTAGTTTCAGAATTAATTTGTTTCGCCTAAATAAATCAATTGCAGAATTTGTACTATGCTATTGTTTTTGTCCCATTCAATATGATACACCCTGTACTTTAACGTAACTCCTGATCTTAAAACCAAAATATTGGAGCATGAGTTTACCATGGGACAAATATGTTCGTAATTATCATGTTATATGAGTATTCAGCGCATATAAGTTTATTAAACTGCAACAATAGTAGATTTTCAACCACCATTTTAACCGTTCATCAGTTGAACCAAAACTCAGAGTTCAAATCTTCAGGCGGGAGAAACAAATATTATTACGGAGTGGTTAAAATAAATTAAGCTCGATAAACACCCAAATAAATTGTACTATTTCCATCTACCAAAGATATAAATGTTCGGAAATCCTATGACGTTTCCAAAGATAATCAATATGAAACTTGTCTTCCTGCATATATTGTCCTTCCGGCATCTGATGGACGTTTTAATCTTCAGTAGACTACAACGATGCGATCATACAGTCTGTGAACACCCCTTTTTAGCTTTTACTCACAAAACTGAGCACGTGGATATTTCCTTGGCGACGTCCAAAGACACTCGACACTTTACAAACATTATGTGACACTTTCGATTAAAATTTTGCCGGAGTTAGCCGAGGTTTTAATTTATATCCTTATTCAACATTAAAGAGATATTAATAATACAAATATTCCAAGATAATTCCAATAAAATTTGGCAGAAGTTCTTACATACACATAAACTTTCCAAATACTGTAATTGAGCTGTTCAATTTTCATCATGTTAAAATAAATACTATAATAGTAAAATAAAATAAAATGGCGACACGCCCAGGGTTAAACAGAAAACTGAAATATGAAAGTTTAATTTTAAGTTTAATTTTCTGCATTCAGGACGTAAACACGTAAGATAAAAAAACTTTTAGCACTCTCGGGCGTCAAACGCACTTTAACAGAGGGTATCAGAAAGAGCACCATGGGAAATTTATACAAAGATTGATTCAAAGATAATATATAAAACTGCTGTTTATGAGAATATAAATTCCTTATACTATTTTGAAGAAAGCAGATAACCTAATGAAAAGCAGGTTACCTTGAAGAAATCTAGCCACTGAATTATACTAAGCCTAATTTTCTCAAGGAAGTATTAGCTTTATATTCCAGTGTTTCACCAACTATATTCGTAGAGTATTTGCACAATACACTTAAAAAAAATCATTATTTCAATTACTTTATTTTATAATTACAAAGAATTAAGAAAATTAAATCTACAAATTAATACCAAATTTGTAATGCTTTTTTTTATACTGCAATATCCCTGTTGTGAAACAAAGTAACATCTATATTTTAAGCATTTATTTTGTTTGTTTCGTACTCTAATATTTTAAATAAACTGAACTGAAGCAGTAAACACAATTTAAAATTTGTTTTCTGCTTTTTGACAATATCAATGAGGTGTGTCTGGCGTCATAGACAACCAGACAAGTTTTATCTAATTCACAAAATTTATCTAATTTATAAACAGCGAAATCATTAAAAATCACTCTTTTGATAAACAATGACGCAATAACACTCCACAGCCCGCGAATCCACTCCGTGTAAGTAAATTCAATAGAAGCAAGAAGTTTAAAAACGCAAAGGTCGAAAGTCCCGCCGGTTTTTTAACTTCTTACCAAAACAATCGCCGCCATTGTTGCGCGGGCTTTTTTCCCTTTCTTTCCACGTGCTTACTCCACTTTCGGAACGATTTGCGGAGGTGAACGGCCGCGACTCGTTCCGGAGCGCAGGGCGACCGGAATGAGGTTACTTGACCACGTGATACCTCTCGCCTACTTTGCATCACGACAAGTTATTGTTATTGTTACGGTTATTGTTATTGAAGAAGGAAGGAGTGATAGTGATTATGGGGGTCTGTGAAAGGGAAGGAACTGAGGAATGGCAGATGATAAATAATGGAATAATAAAAATATACTTTCATTTTTCATTTTTATTTCAGGAAGGTACGAACACGTTCATAAATTATATATTTTGTACAGTTCTTCAGCTACGAAGGTTCACATGTTTTCATACAAATACGGAAAAAGTTTGCTCGGTTTCTTCGATTCCAGACTCCTTGATTACGGCTAAAAAGCATATCGACAACACATCATCTCGTCAGTGTTGAAGCAACTAAATTTTTAGTTGATTAATAAATTGATTGAAAATTGAATCAAAGATTTTTTACCATAATTAACTTAATCAATTGATCATATTAATCATCATTCGGTGACTAACAGGTGAGTTTTAAATAATTAGTTCTCAAATTTAATCATAAGAAACAAAAAACATATTTTAATCAATTTATTGCATCAATTATCAATAGTGAATAGCACAGCAAATCGTTAATCATAAATTCAAAATAAATCATGCAAAAAAAAAAAAACTTATTGGTACGTATTTATTCACGATCAAATCAATATTCAATGAAGTTATGACATTAATTATCAATTATTAATTTGTAAAACTTTACTTTCAAAGTAAATAGAAGTCTCCAAACAGATCTCTAGAAATTTGAATTTTTTCTGAGATTTATTTGGAGATTCATATACACTGACTGCTTTCAATAGTAAGGATTTCTAAAGGTAAATTAGATTTAGCATAATATTTTATAATTTAAGTTCCTTTTTAATTTCCTTAAAATTAATACTGCATATAAAGTATTTCAATATAGATTTAAATTAATTTATACATTTAACCCATTGGAGAACACAAATAATTACATTTAATATAGCATCTGTGTGTATAAGTTTGTATATTTTACAGATCCACATTAGTTCAAAAACTAGCCATTAAATTTTCATTAAATTGCACAAGCATTCTTTGCCGTGATATTTGCTTTTTAGAGATATAAATGTCTTAAAATATCGCGTGGCATAAATTTAAATATATAAAACACGAACATTAAATAAACTGTGACAACTCTTTCCGATGTATCCAATGAAAATTGTAAATACATCTCAAAATAACGCTTTGAACTTCATACAGAACTCTAAAGTGAAATAATGCCCACCTGTATTTAAAATATTTTGACTGCTTGTATCAGTGCATATTGCTTATCCTTATATTATTACACTTATTGTTTTTAAATTTAGAATGAATTTATACATTTAGACTAATGTGAAGTATCATTTCAATTCGAATATAACTGTGAGAGAATTTTTTTTCATCGTTTGAGTTTGCCGCGTTCTGGAAACAAAGAACACTTTTCAACAACTTGATTCATTATTACACATATTGTTTTTAAATTTAGAATGAATTTACACATTTAGACTAATGTAAAGTATCATTTCAATTCGAATATAACTGTGAGAGAATTTTTTTCATCGTTTATTTGAGTTTGCCGCGTTCTGGAAACAAAGAATACTTTTCACCAACTTGATTCCTTTAACCGACGGTTACTCTATTCTAAGAAAGTTAATGAAGTTTGGACAAATGAGTCATACCTAGATGTTTTCGTTCAGCCATTTAGGCAAGCAAATTCGTCAAAATTTAATTTAGGCAAGCACATTCCTCAGAATTTAAGTGGAAAACTTGCGTCACTATAATATTTTCTATTTACATAACTATATACGATGATAATTGATATATCATAAATGTCAGAATATTTTATATGTAATAACACACTTAAAATCAGAGACGGATATACCAATAATCGGTCTAAGCAGCTGCTTAGAACCTCCACGCCAGATGAAGGTCCTCGAATCTTCAATAGTTTTTAATCAACCAAATTTGTTTACTCAATTATGCAAATTATTCTATTTACACTTACTAGAGGGTTCCGACCTTTACTCGGTGACACTCACTAACCCCATTAACTCGTGCTACTCGCTTGCGCTGAGATCGCCTCGCGAGCTCGTTTCGTGTTGCCTGCTACGCCGGTGTAATACGCCATTTATATGCGTGTTTACGTTTTTATACGCGTCAAAATTTTGCTGCTAAAAGAAGTGACGGATTAAGGTTTTAGGGAGCACCTTGGGCTATAAATCATTGGAGCCCCATATTTGAGATTATCTAGTACGAGTTGTA
Organism: Amaurobius ferox; assembly: GCA_951213105.1. NCBI lineage: Eukaryota > Metazoa > Arthropoda > Arachnida > Araneae > Amaurobiidae > Amaurobius > Amaurobius ferox. The sequence goes on from OX578135.1 coordinate 105,823,336, forward strand.
TTCAATACCCACCTAGGGAACATGGTTATAGAAGAATTAGTGCCCCGCATTGGAACTATATGATAGAAGTTGTCCTCAGGATGTTTTTTTATTTTTATTCTGGGTCTCAAACTCCCATTTTTAAGATTTTATATTTAGAATATATTTATATAAAAAATAGTAAATATTTTTATCTACTGCTTTTATACAGATTAAAATAATGAATCAAAAGTATCATAAACGTTAAATTCCTACCACTATGAAACCAATGAGGTGTGATTTTACACTTTTTTACATTATCAGGTCACAAAATAAGATGACGCGTCAAAGGAGCCTCCAAAAATAGCATCACTTGAGACCTAGGACCATGTAAATCCACCCCTACCAAAAAGACTAAACATAAAATTCTAAGACATGTCTGCGTAACACATCGACAAATGCGGCCAAGAGCTGCGTAAGATTTAAGTCGTTACGCAATGCAGCTCACTTGCCAACTAGTGATTCAATTATGCCAACGTACGAGACGGTAGAGGGGTTCTTAGAAGTCGGTGTACTTGCTGTATCTCCTAAAATGTAAACCATCACGTGTTTCATTAGGATGAGGCGACTCGTACTGAAATGCATATTTAACGATTTTAGAATTTACCCGTAAAACTAATATTCCTTTCTCATACTATTTTATAAGGTATTATTCATTCCTGAATTCGAGAATTTGACGGAAGAACACGTTTTAAGACTTCCTGAATGTATTTCGAAGACGTTTAGGAAGATATCCACCTGTGCGTAGTGTGGATAGGATAATTCGGAACTAGCATCCATCTCGCTCTGAAATTTTAAATGTAGATATACGAGTAATTTATAAATATATGTAATTTGTAGATATACGAAATTTTAAATGCAGATATACGAGCAATTTATAGATGTACGTGATTTGTAGATATACGAAATTTTAAATGTAGATATACGAGCAATTTATAGATATACGTAATTTGTAGATATACGAAATTTTAAATGTAGATATACAAGCAATTTATAGATATACGAAATTTTAAATGTAGATATATGAGCAATTTATAGATATACGTAATTTGTAGATATACGAAATTTTAAATGTAGATATACGAGCAATTTATAGATATACGTAATTTGTAGATATACGAGTAATTTATAGATATACGTAATTTGTAGATCTACGAAATTTTAAATGTAGATGTGTTTTCGTATTACCTAAATGCTAGAACTAAATGTAATTATTTTGTAAATTGTTATATTAAAATAGTAATTATTCGAAATTTAAGATATGTGGCGTGGACATCAAAACTCATAATTATATAAAATACTCGAAGTAGGGCGGACTAAAGAAAATATTGGACAAAAATCAAACTTTTCCTATTGCTCGGGCATTTATAAAATTACCGTGAAGTAAGAAGCGAAGGTTCTGAGGGTCATAGGCCCCCTGTCGGTGTAAAATTTACATTAATTAGCCATAAGGTCCATATTGGAAAGCGAAATTCAGCTCTGTAAACCCATTTTGGTAGTAATGTTCTTCTTCATAGATTGTGGCTACAAGCAATGATTTTTTTCTTCCAAGTAATGGTTTATTTTAAATAACTCTCATTTGCATCAAAATAATAAATTTAATAGTAAATTTGCAATATTAAAAAAATGATGTCCAACATTTACCAAGCCATTCATGGTAAATTTTTGGCCAGCCCTTGCCTCTTCACCGAATTTGCCTCTTTATTTCCTCTGCGATGAATGCAGTATGTCAGAAATTTGACTGCAATTAAAGACCTTGCAAATTAAATTTACTATGACTGAATTTTACGAGGAAATTAATTGTCCAATAATAAACCCAATTATCGGTGTCCAATATTTTCCAAAGTCTACCCTAGAAGGATTATTTTGTAAATTTCATGATTAGAACAGGAATTATTCGAAATTTATCATGGTATTTTCAGTATGAAGAATAATATAGTAATTCCCGGAACAATAACAATCAAAGCAGGAAACTGATAGCTATTTTTCAATATTTAGGTTGGCGTATTCAAAACAGTAGAGTGTATGTAAAAAATTGCAGCTTTTATCTTAATCTTTAGCGTACCGGTAGTTAACGAGTTATCTCATTTATCTGCCTGTAAAAGATGTTTCACGGCGAGGGTCATGCTGTTGCAGTAAATCCATATTGCAGCTTAAAATGACATAAGGAGAAAACTCAAATAAAATCAGTTACAAAATTTAGAGTATCGTTAGTTCTTCCTGTTGGCATCTACTGAATAGTAATAACCTAGATAATGTCCCAGAATCCACAAATTTATTGACATTTGGCGGCAAATTCGCTAACTTTGGCGAGAAATTTGATGAAATGACCTTAGCTCGATGGATTTTGAAACTTCGCGATACGAAGAATTTTAGGTAGCTTTAAAAAATGCAATTTAAATTAGAAGTTTCAGTCAAGCCGTTACATTAAAAGCATTAAAGCACGTTTTTAATACATACTTTCATGTACATTTCAGTGTCATACTTTCATGTCGATTTCTGTGTGCATTTCAGTGTCATACTTTCACGTAGATTTCAGTGTACATTTCAATGCCATACTTTCATGTAGATTTCAGTGTACATTTCAGAGCCATACTTTCATGTAGATTTCAGTGTCATACTTTCATGTAGATTTCAGTGTATATTTCACGCAGTACATTTCAGTGTCATACTTTCATGTAGATTTCAGTGTGCATTTCAGTAAAAACTATTGTTCCTTATTGCTTAAAGGCCATTCCTAGCAAAATCTTATAGGATTCTCAAACTTAACTTGGAAAGAGTGATAAACTCTATTTAGTTTGATTTACATATCTCACGAAAATAATTCTACATACATTCGTCCTTGAGTACACATTTTTGAAACGTACCTCATTACACAATTTATTGAGCAATCTTTAAGAAATCATGAAACATACATTTACGTCAAATTTTCGGTAGAAATACTTCCTCAGTATATAAGTTAATATGATAAAATTATCCAAGACGGATTCGAATGAGGTAATGCACTCTTTCTTTTGATTCAGCTACTGTAATGCCCCTCTAATATCATACCCATATTGGCTCAAAATTGGTATTCGTCCAATATTGGGATGTAAATATTTTTGCATTATATTGCCAATATCGGCTATTTCTCGGAAGCCACTATTGGCTTGTCATAATATAGGCAACATTGTCAGCTAACATTTAGCCAATATTTTATAAAATATTGCTTCAAAAATTACATACAAATTTTAGCGACACGTTAAAGTAAAGTTTTAAATTATAATTGAAGGATGGGAGTATTAGGGCGTAAAAAATAAAAAAAAATAAAACATTTTAAAACCATTTAAAATTGAAATTTCCTTCAGCGAAGCTCAGAATAAGCGCATCATCACTGGTTAACATCGAACCCACGACCTATATTACTTTCCTTATATACATATAATGTATAAGGAAAGTATTTTCCTTATATACATGTAATGTATAAGGAAAGTATTGTGACGGGGTCGAAAATTCGAATTCGAGTTTTCGACGGGAGAGCATGTTTTAAGCATCCCTGATCACGAACCGAACATTTCTGAGGTGATGTCTGTGTGTGTGTGTGAAAGTATGGGTGCGTATGTATCAGTGAGTCTGTGGAGACGATATTTCACGAACGAATGGACCGATTCGAACGACATTTGGTACAAAAATTACAATTCGTGAATACTGGAAGCCTATTGTTTTTAAACGCAATCGAATATTCAGAACCCCCTAAATTTTCGAGTGAAATTTTGAAAAAATCATCAAAAAATTAAAACCTTTATTAAAGTTACGCAAGTAGACATTTCTTATGTAATTTTTCCTTAGAAAACGATTAACATAAACTTTAGAACGCTGGCACGAACCGTTCTCGAGATATTGCACATTCTTCAAATATATTTATCAAAACATCCCATAAATTAAAAGAAAAAATTGACTGTTGAGAAACATGTTCACTTTTCATATGTAATGTCATGCGATAAATTTGGTGACATAATTCTCATGGATTTAGCTCGTTCCATTCATGAAAAAAGATACTTTGAGTAATACTTTTGAATTTGAACGCCTGTAATCATTTATCTGCTATAAGAATAACTTATTTCTCCATCTATAACGCTTGGTGATTTTGGCGACGAATTTGGCGGAATGTTTCCAACTTGGCGACCTTTTTAAATGTTGCCAAATTAATGAATATCTGGTCAAATGGATAAAAATGACGCTAAATCAATGAAAATGACGACTCATTGACGAAAATTCAAATCTTGGAAAGAATATAAGTATCTACTATAAGAATAACCTATTTGTTTTTACTGTAAAAGTAGTAAATTTATTGCATTATATAAGGAAAGTCATGTGCTGCCCACATCAGATTTTTTTTTACTAGCAGCCTGCTATCTGAACCATTGTAGTAAGATCAAGAAGATATCACAACAGCTCTTTTCGAGGTAATTAAAGTTTCTCTCCAACAGGACTAGTGCAACCTCGAAAATTTTGCCCACACACCGAAACTTAAATTTTGCTACATAGATCAAAACTAATATTTCCAATGGAATGCCAATACTCACATGCCAATAGTTAAGCAAAATTTGTGACCAATATATGCCTAAAATTGGCGTTGTATTGGAAACATTTCCATTGAAATGCCAAGATATGCAATACCTGAACGAATTATCTGGCGTTGACCGGGTTCTAAATAAGCGACCGACCACTTTTCAAATTGTACTCAAACCGTTTCGGTTTCCAAATCAGTTCTTCATTTTGTTTCAATCCAAATCCCCATACATATGAAATCCTTAGTTTAAGCGCATGCGCAATCGCGTACACAAAAATCATCCGTTCCACAAAAGCAAAATATAAAAATAAAATAAAATGAAATAAACGTTTTCTCAGGTGTGATTCCCCGCCGTAAGTTGGGCATGCGTAGTCAACCGATAGAAAACCTACTAGACTTCATTTATGGTGCAATTGGAAAAAATCTCAACTTTTATGCAGTTTCTTAAAAAATGAAGAATGTATTAATTAAAAAAATATTTTGATAGAATGCTGAGATATACAAACCGTTTTTTGCTAAACTATAAAACTGTTTATAGTTATAAAATCACACACACACACACATATATATATATATATATATATATATATATATATATATATATATATATATATATATACAGAGAGAGAAAATCTATCTTGTGTTTCAGAAACAAGCATTTTTGTGTTCATTTCGTTTAAAGTATTAGGACTTGATAAAGAATTTTTTCGAAATGAACTATTCTTAAGCCTAGATCTCTTCCACGTGCAAGCTTTAATGCTTTATTATTTTGGTACTCTTTTTTTTTATTCCTCTCCATTGTCATTTGTTGATTATCTTTAGCTTTCTGAACTGTAATATGTATTATAATTTCCTCTTTATTGTTGAATTTCATTTTATTTCATTGTATTCTGTAGGCATAATAATTTTTAAGATAGTGTATTACGAGTTACTTCAGTGGCTGTAGTAGTAGTATACTCGCTAACTTATATCTTTATTATTATGAATGTCATTTTAACTCTAATTCATATATTATATATAGATATGTTGACGACTTAATTTGTATTATCATTGATGATTCCTATCCCATTAATATTGATTTTTACCCGTCTAACCTTGAATTAATTCCTAATGAGCCTTGCGTTAGTCAAACTGTTAATTTTTTAGACCTAAATTTAGATACCCTCAATAATCATGTAATCACCAATCTATATGATAAAAAAGATTCTTACAACTTCACTATCATAAAGCTGCTATCATATCAATCTTGTAATTCTATTCAATTGTTTAGAAACATCATTTTAAACCAGCTATTTCGAATACATCGACTTTCTGATCCTCAGTTTCACTTTCTCCACATCAATAATCTTAAACGCATTTGTCAAAATTACCAATATCCGGAAGTATTTGTAAATAATATTATTAATAATTTCAAATATACCACGTAATAATTTTACACATGCATTATTTATCTTTGATTGGTTAACTCATTTTTGAAAATTCACCCATTCTTATCACCGCACTTACCACTTGGCCTGAGTCTAATACTGTTTACTATTTTCGAATGACTATTTTCCACTTGTCCGGAGTCCTATACTGATTACTATTTTTGAAAGTCTCCATACATATTATGTATCGTTCAAATGTATTCATTCCGGTGCCCACTCGCATTGACGAAGTGAGGTGAAATGCTCAGTCACTAGTTTATCTTACACGTGGTGCTATGCTTGTGATTTCATATTTCTGTTCGAGGAGGTATTGTTTTTCAGATTTGTATAATTCAATTGATTTATTTTTCTCCTTCCACTAGCCAGTAGACAGTTCCAATGGTGTCTATAGTTAAATACTATCGCCATTGTCAGAAACTGGCTATTCTATCGGTTTTAATTCGAATTGTATGGCTGTCCTGATGAGAATGCAATTTCGAACTAACCGCCATTTTTTGTGTAGTTTCAATTGATTGTTTTCTATTCTTAATCTCTTATCTTGAGCTGATTATTATTGCCTATTCTCATTTTTGCCGAGTTTTATATTTATTTACTTTTATATACTTTTAATTGTGATTTTTGAATCCTAATATTCTTCTCATCCCCCTTTCCATTGTAGTGATATGTTACCTTCTATCTTTATCCTTAGTCTTGGCCTATATTTACTCATTTGTAACAGATATGCTAGAGATGGTTTTTTTTGTACATACAGTAGTTTATGCATAATTTTCGATTAAAATCCTTCAATTTTTATTTATATATATATATATATATATATATATATATATATATATATATATATATATATATATATATATATATATATATATATATATATATAAATTGTAGTAAGGAGTTAGGCAAACTAAAATAACTAGTTCAAATTAAAAAAAATTGGGTGAAGCGTATCGTCCCGGACCCTGAAATACCTTAGTACCAAATTTCGTATCTGTTCGGCGATTACATTTTCCGCTACAGACGACATAAACAACCAGAAAAAAAAATGCAGACATCTTCCTTTATTATTGTAAATTGGTGAAGTATCGGACCAATATTGGCATGCTACAAAGATAGCTATAAACATGTCACTTCGCTCGACAACAGAACTCACTATACATCTTATTCCTTAGAAAATATATTCTGAGGGTGCGCACGCTTATAATTTGTATTGTTTAAAATAAACAATAACCCATCAGAGCATTTTCGCTGTTTGCCCTTTGAAGTTCAATGACCTGCGAATTGTTTTTTCCGCCCACTAGCACAGCCCTTTTTTACTCCCTCTCTTCATCGGACGGATTTAAGGACAGAAAATCCCCTGGATCATTCGTCTGCTAACCTAGTTTACGGCGGACGCACGTGTGTCGCAAAAGCAAAACTGGAACCAGAAGGATTCAAATTTATGCGGGGAGTTTCAAACTTTGGTCGTTTCCACGAATCAGTGCTATCATTCTCGTCATTACAAAACATGTAATATCCGAAATGTATTGCAGTGCATGTACTGGACACACTGTGTTACATTACGTATACAGTATGTTACATTACGGTACGTACGTACGTACCCACTTAATCGGGTATCGGATATTAGCATACACCGCTTATATGCATAGAATAATGGGGAACAAAAACGAATCCCGTAGTGTTAATGTTAAACATACCCGTTTTATCGCACAGCAATCCCCGGTTAATTGTATAAAAGTTGAGACAATCAGTGTTTCTTTCATAATTTTTTGGGAATGAAACTCTAGGGGGGAGTTTACTATTTGTCCTATACAAATATAGCTAAATGCTGCCACGTAAATAGAAATTAAGTGACTATAAAATGTCTCCGGGGGGCGAGTCATCGTCTCCCAGGGGGGGGGGGGGCTTCGCTTCCCAAATGTATGCCTGAATGCCTGTAAGAAACACTGGAGACAACACCGATCTCCCGAGTTACAGTTTCCGCTTTGGAAGAGATTGGAGAAAAAGCGATAAACTGCCAAAATTGGCAACCTTCGGTTTTTCCAAAGGTATACGCGCAATAAATAGTAATAACGTTTTCTGTATACAGTAATAAATTACTGTATACAGAATTACGTAAATTGATATAATTTACTTACGTAATTGATATTAATTACGTAATTAATTAATTACGTAAATTGATATAATTATTTTATATTTATCATCTTTATAGTATATAATGAAGAGGGGTATTAATAATATTATTTTATATATCCGCTTTATTGTATATCCCGCTCAATCGTATACAATATAGTAGAATCAAGTGTATACAATTAAAAGGGCCAACAGTATTAATAACTGTGTTTATCATATACATATATTTGGAGTATGGGCGTTGCGTGAACTCCTGCTTCGATCCTCTTTGTCAGTGCTAAATAAAACGACAAACTTAAAGGCGAAAAAATGAAATGAGCATTACGATAAAATTCCGCCAATCCGACCTCCTCGGGAAAGCCCCCCCCCCCCTCCCCTCACCTCTGCTTTGTTTCAGTTTGAAATTCTGAAGAACTCCGTGATACATCTCCCTCTCCCCCTTGAGCACTGGAAAAAATTGGAAAAAATAAGAAATTATCGTTGTCGAATAAAACAAATTTATTAATAAAATATCTACTATTAAAAAAATAATGAATGTATAAGGAAAGTACATTTAAGATTGTGAGTTCAAAACAGCACTGAGAAACTATCTTTGATCCTGAGCTACAGTTTAAATTGAATTCAAATCACTATAAACATAAATGTATGTGTGCTCAGGGTTCTGCATTCATGCCGGGAATTAAAATATGACTCATGAATTGAAGGCGAAACTCTAAAAAACGATTTTGTTCGACCACAGGTGGGCCTTGAAGTTCGCAAAATGGAGGTTGTAAACGAATGAGTAGATTGTCTGTATTTATATTAAGAAGAAATCTCTTCTTAAGTGATTTCTTGGTTTGGAAAGCTTTGTGTTTTCTTAAAATATACTACTCAGTTTCCCTGACTTTTTCTAATCAATAAAGATATTACAAGGATTTTCCTTTTTTTTACTGTTAAGTTGAAAATATGATTTTCTATTTTACTTGACGCGATCTGCTTGCTCGCCTTACTTAAAAAAATAAATACAATAAAGTAAATAAATAAATACGCTATAAAAATGCAACACTGCACCATCGTCTGGCGAAAACAAGAATGCCTCCATAATTCTTAGTACAGGAAAATGTACTCAGAGTTGGCCGAGATTTAAGATGCAAACCTCTAATTAAAATTATTCCAGAAGTCACAAATTATCCCAAACCAAAAAAAGCTTAAACAATACATCCGTTTATAACAGCAGCCTAACACACACACGCACACACACACTAAAGCTGATCTGATGATGCTAAGATGGAAGCTATGCGATAATATTTTCACATAGTTTCAACATTTCATGCATAACTTCATCATTTAATAATTAAAACGCTGATTTGAATTTAAACATAAATTCCGATGAAGTGTTTTCTCACGGTTAGTCCTGTATCAAATTTTATGGCCTTACAAACTTTGATTTTACGCTACAGAAAGCATAAACAGACAAACACATACAAACATCTTCCTTTATTATTATTGAAGGTTCTACTATTTATGTTTTAAAAAAGCTTTCAGAAAGGCAAAGCTTAATGAAAACTTTTTCATATAAGTGATGGATCCTTACTAAATATTATGGAAGTATTATTACTGTTATATGGAAGTATATGTGGAAGTATTATTACTGATGGGGTACAATTGCACTCATGTAATCCATGGAGCAAAGTACGTCATTGCGACTTGTATTAAAAAATTTATCTATATCTCATTAATATATCTCGTGACATTCTCAAACCTAGATATTTCATTTTGCCAAAATTTTTTTTTACAAAAAATGTTATTTTGAAACTGACGTTGATAACTTAAGATATCCACCTGACCGCGTGTTACCATCGCACTGCTTTTTAACCCAAATAATGTGACCTTTGCTTATGTTTATAATCCATTTTAGGTCAGATTTTTTATTTTGTTTCATTTAACTAGATAAATTTTCTAAAAATGCTGAAAAAGGTTATCAATAACATGATGATATGATATCTTTCAGAACAGAAGATTCTCTTGAGAAATGGTTGATCTCGTTTTGAATAATGATAAAGGATTTCAGATATCATCAGAAAAACAAACGAGGTCAGATATTAGCACAAAAAAATATCTATTTTGGAGGTTTTATATTTGCAATGCTAGTCGTATACGTCTGGCCCCACTTTAATGCTTAGGCAATGAATTGTTTATATATAGGGTGTCAAGGAAAGTTATGGAATAGGCCAGTGGTGCTCAACCTTTCGATCGAAATCTACCAGTCGATTGCCATGGCTTCTCAAGTCGATCTTTGCATGATTTGGGGGGAATGAAGGACTTTGCATTGTGCTTTACGGAAACGAAAGCAACAGCTGTTTGTGCAACAGGTGTTTCGTGGCATATAGAGCAGAGGCTTACGTCCGCTGCGCGAACGTCAGTTTAATTTTCATTGCCTCATTTCCTTGTACATAGAGCATAGGCTTACATCCGACAAGACCTTTTTCCCAAAGCTCGAGATGAAACATTCCACGAACCGGAACGCCAAATCACAAAATATTTCAGGCGAAAAAAAAATTGACAAAAAATAGATAGAAATTTAATTTATTTTCAAACAATATAAAAGCAGAATATTGTTACTGATAAATAACATAATTAAACCATATTTGACGATTTATAGCTTGGTGTCCGATTAAAGGACCGAATGACATTCTCACTTTCAGTGGAAGCTAAGCCATCTGTATAGTTCGGACGCAATTTGAGAATTCACATTACATTTGAAAAGAGTTAACTCCTGTGTTATACCTGATGTAATTTTTGTGGTGCCACAGGTGGGGTGCCACGAGAAAAAATAAGATAATAAATATTGATATTTATATCAATTTCTTTTGTGTTAGAAATTTTATTTTAGTCACTGCTTTTAAGACTCTTTTTTTTTATAATTTTCAGAAGTATGGGGGGGGGGGGGACTTAAATGAAAAACGTCAGCATTTAACGCCTTTTAACGGATAATGCAGAAGTACTACCATACTCTCTCGACAACTATGCAACTGCATTCTCAATCTCAGTTTAGCAGATATACAAAATATTTAACGCGTTTCACGCACGTTTAGACAAGTTCTTCATAAATTACCTATGCGGATGCCTCGACTTGGCATCTCAAGAAATAAAGTAGCTTACTGAATCACGTTATTTCTACTCAGCCATGAAACACACACACACACACACACAAGTGATCTCTTTTGGCAAATTAAAACATTACATGAAACTGACATTAACATACAGATTTTGTATTTAGTACTTTAATTATTTACTAACTAGAACGAATTACCCGGCTTTTCTCGGGTTCGAATTGGATTCCCGCCTTTGCCCAAACTGTCCCGGTATTCACGCGGACTACGGGCACGTTAAATAAGTGGGTTCGTAAGTCCTTACAAAAGGTTGGTGGTAGAGGAAGGAGGGTACAGTCCTTGCGGATGCTGCCCCTCACTGGTTTAGGATCTAAATTGGGTGGTACTTCCCGGTGGTCCAAACAGGCACCTTACATCTTCGGGTAGGTCGGACAGTCTGGGTCGAAGAAGAAATAACGTCACTTAATTCCCAAATCGACAGTTTTAAACTAAATTCATTTCCTCCTTTCGTTTCAATCGAAATCCTCCAGTTTTAATGCTTGTATATTCGCGCGGAACTGTTTACCACCATGCATGCAACACTTCTCCACATAGCAACCACTCCTCCACATATAGCAACTTCCAGCCTATTGAGTAGAGACGGATGATGGAATAAAATTATAGCACATCATTAGCGGAATATAAAATTTCTTTATGCATTTTGTTTGAAAATTTACAGAAAATCAAATAATATAGTAATTGAGGAAAAAAAAGTTATTTGTTTAGAATGCTAAGATATACGCCCCCTATTTTTACAAAAGTATAGAATTCTTCCATTTTCATATGCGACGAAACAGCAATCAGAAAACTCAGAAAACGCATATATCGATGTCTTTAAAAATAAATAATATATATGGAAGTATATATGGAATATATATGGAATAATATATATGGAAGAAATTGTCCTAGGAAATCCGTTCAAGGGTCGTTAGAAGTACATTATCCGATCTTACCACTGACGTATGTATAGAAATAGTATACATTTTTGTTCGCTAAAGAACCACTTTATATCGTTGAAAATCGTAATTCAACATAAAATAACAACAACAAAAATAAATCGAATTTTAAATAAGTCTTGCTGAGGTATGTTATACCGCTAACTCAGCTAATCCAGTACCGAATTTCATGGCCTTCCAAACCTTAGATTTCCTGCTAAAGACGACACAGACAGAAACACAAACGAACATCTTCTTTTATTATGCAAGATTATTGTTTGGGCCTGGGAATGACTGCTTTGACTGGCCTGAAAGTCAGCGTTGACTTCCAGGAGATGGGCAGAATCAATGCGCGAAGGAATGCTTCAGAAATGCTATGCACTGTCAAAAAACAACTGCTTACATTATCAATGATGGCAACAGAAATGCATACATTATATATGGTACAATCCTATCTAACATTTCTGAAAAAAGACTGATTATGCTCTTTCCGAGACTGTTAATACGGTTTTGTTGTAATAAAGTTGATTCTTTCGGTAGACCTGGGGGTCTGGGGAGGTTGGTCCGTGCTCTGTTTCATCTCACTAAAGTATCTTTCACTGACAGCTGGAGAAAACCAGACATTATTGCAGCACATAATGATGAAGTCGAGGCTTGCAGCTCATGTATTGGGCTTCAAATAAGGGTGCGGGATCAGTGTTTGTGTATCTTTGCAGACGTAGAGCCCCCTCTGAATAACCTGCAATTGTTTCTGTGGTGTGAGCCCAAACCATTCCCTTACCAAAGCCATTTCAAATATATAAGGAATTAGCTGAGCTTGATGGTATTTTAATTTGGAACAAAGGTGCAACCTATAGTAATAGCGAATACCAATATGCTCTTGTGAGTGCAAAATGGTACGTCATGCACCACAGTTACTAGGGGCTCAATTAAAGTTTACTAAATGTAACATTAAAGTAAAAATGTCTATATTGAATCTGTGACATTGGTCGCAGTGTGGGAAATGGCAACCACTAGAATTTAATTTAAGTATTTGGGACGAAATGACCCTACACAAGATAGAGCAAGTGTTAAAAACCATCAATGAGTAAAGAGTTCGAGTTCTTTCGAGTTCCTTCACGAGTTCTTTCTTGATATTTAGTTGTCTAGTCTCCGCTGAATAGGAAAACATGAGTCAACGTAATCCAGCAAGATATTTTACTCAGAACAGTTGATGTTGTTGAGACCCAGACAGTCCGACCTACCAGAAAGATGTAAGGTAACTGTTTGGACGGCCGGGAAGTGCCACCCAATTTAGACCGGAACTCAGTGGGGCAGGCATCCACAGGGACCGTACCCTCCTTCCCCAATCACCAACCTCTCGGAAGGACTTACGGATCCACATGTTTAACGTGATCGTACTCCGCGTGAACACGTTACTCAGAACAGTGTAACAGTTGGGGGGAATAACTTCCTATTCTTGAAACTAAAGTCTTTCATGCTTGATACACGGATAATATAATAGGAGTTATGGCTTATATTCCATTGCTTTAGAATCGGCGGCTCAAGGTCACGCATTCCACTTCCCACTCTAGGAAAGGGAGAAGGAATTTATGTAATCTTAAGCAGCTGACTCTAAAGTAATGGTCCATAACATTAGGCAGTTTATTTTTGGTGATAATAACATCCTCTACCTCTAATTTTCATTTTCTGCATCCTTTTCATTACCACCCTTTAACTGTAAAAAATAATCCAGATTTCTCCGAATCGTTTTTTAGAAGAACTTCAAACATTTCCCCATAAGTATAAAGAAGCAACGATCGCTTCGCCTCAATTATTTTTACTGATCATCCATTAAGCAATCAATTTGGCTTTTAGTCCTCTCATTGTTCTCTGTATGGACCATATTTAAAAGAGTGCTGCAATTATCTTTAAACGAACTTTGTAACTAACTACTTTTCAACCCATTTTTTAACTAACATACCATCCTTATTATCATGTTACACTTTGTTGCATTACTCAAATCAATCATACATAAATTCTACATCATCCTTAATGATTACACTGCCCAACTATAAATCCTTAACTAGACTCTCGCTTTCACGTTTTCAGCCGTGTAAACGAGTCCAACTTGCACTTTCCTGTGCAACACCGAAGAACTCACGCATTAATTCGCCAACCTGTTCCAAGTGACCTAGTTATCTGTGTTAGTTTGGTTAGTTTGCTGGCGCAGTGACCTTTCACTGGTGCGTGGTGTTATTTCTGTAACATGGCATCCCACACAAAGGAAGTCTGTAGGAAGAATTCTCCAATACTTTCTCATATATGTAGTTTTTTGCCTCTAGACCTTCAGATGGCCTGGCAGATCGAAATTTTCCTCCTTGTCGTCGGACTGATAATGAGCAAAATATAGTAACTGATAAACAGGAAAACTATATGATATGCCGAAAAGTTAGTCCTGGCTGCTGTATAACCGTAGGGCGAAAGTTTATCATATAAAGGTCCGAATGAGCAGAAATTTTAAACTTTTACCCGACCAGACTGCAAAAAAAGCCCAAAATCGGCTCGATCTAGAGATAATTGCACTTTTAAACTCGTGCCCGGACTGGACTAGAAATATCTCAGTTTCGCTCCGACCAGACCCGAACCTTTCTTTATTCAGATTTATCTAAACTAATAAAGCTGAGCCACCTATGTGTTCAGAATTATATAAAAATTTGCTTATTAAGCTTATATCGCTGCATAGCAGAAATTAACCATGGGAGTTTTTTTTTTTTCATCTATTTTGCGTTGTTATTCATTAATAACCTCTCAAAATATAATCTTCGTTCGGACCGAAATCTTCTAAACTCAGCCCGACCCGCCCCAAAAATTTGAAATAAAAATGCAGCCCGATATTCTGCGTGAGCTGGGCCGGAACTCGATAAAATTAGAATTGGTAGCACTCTCAATCAAATACAATCCATATGCATTTAACCATTAACACCAAAGTAGAAACTTAGTTTCACTTCATTACAGTTTCCCAGTTACTTGTATACATTTTTGGCTTCGGAAAAGATAAACTTGCTACATGCTGAATTTCTGCTGATATTTGGGACAAATGATTATACAAGGCCTTTTTAGTTATAGACAACATTTGAAAATATTCATCATCATCATTCACTTCGTGCCCATGTGGCACTTAAGGCCTTCAGCTTAGATTTCCAAACACGACGATCGCGTGCAGCAGCTCTAGCTTCAGAGCTGCTGCAAATATTAGGCCCCTGCAATTCTAGACGACTCATTTTCAATATCAAGGCATGGAAAGTTTCTAGATAGTGCGATACAATCAGTGGCCAACTATATGAAAGAAATAGTGGGTGCCCAGTCTCTGTGACCTCGAATTTTAGAGGGCCTCCAAAGAACATTTTAAATTATCTTTAAAATGTTATTTTGTTTGCATTAGAGTTTGCTTCAAGTTTGGAGTAACCCAAGTACATGAACATCGTGTAAACTAAGTTGGACAGTTTTCTAGTCTTTCGTACAAGTTAATCGTATTTGCATATTCCATAAGATATGCTCTTACTATCAACAAAAGGAATGCATAATTACGGATATGCATTCCAAGTTATAGGCTACATTTGCAAAGATTAGGACCTCTAATTTTAGAGGGCTCATTTTCAATACCAAGGAAGGGAAAGCTTCTACATAGTATGACACAATCAGTGGCCAACTATATGAAAAATAATTATGGGTGCCCGGCCATTGTGCTCTTGAATTTTAGGGGCCTCCAAAGAACATTTTAAATTATCTTTAAAATATCATTTTGTTGCATTAGAATTTGTTTCAAGTTTGGAGTATACCAAGTACATGAACATCGTGGTGGAGGTGGTGGTGGTGTCGTGTCCATACTAGTCAGTCGCTTAAATAGATCCATGAGCGAAGACCACGGCCCTGGCGATCGCAATGATGCTATGGGAGTAGAGCATCTCCTGTGGAAATTCCACGATGTTTTGAAGTGCTGTCAAAATGGCAGGACATGCAAAGACATGTTCAGGAGAGAGATCAGTTTCGGGACAGTTTCTACAGTCCCTGTAAACCCTAGCTCCATTTCCATCAATTTTCATACCACTGTAGTGACGTGTACGAAGCCTTACAATTGTCTTTGTGATGATTCTTTCTTCATTTATTTCACAGATTTGGTCACTTTCACATGAACATTGTGAAAAATAAGTTGAAAAATACGTTTTCGCACGAATAAATCGTATTTGCATATTCCGTAAGATATTCTCTTACTACTAAAAAATAGGATTGAGTAATTACAGATGTGCATTCCAAGTTATAGACAACATTTGCAAATATTAGAAACCTCAATTTTAGATGGCTCATTTTTCAATTCCAAGGCAGTGAAAGTTTCTATTTACTGTGATACCATCAATGGCCAACTATATGAAAGAAATGATGGGAGTCTGACCCTCTCTGTGCCCTCGAATTTTAAGGTACCTTCAAATAACATTTTAAATTGCCTTAATTAATGTTCGTTTCTTTGCATTAGAGTTTGCTTCAAGTTTGGAATATCCAAAGTACATGAACATCGTGCAAGCAAAGTAGAGCAGTTTTCCAGTCTCTCGTAAGACCAAATCGTATTTGCATATTCTATAAGATATGCCCTCACCACTTCACACACACACACATCAAACAGGAATGCATAATTGCAAATGTGCATTCCAAATAAATATGCTTGCACTTTCAACTGCAATTGTATCCACAATGGTGTTCTACGGCAACATTGACCCAAATGCCGTTGCCAAGAAAGCTTGCGGTAACTTCTTTGCTTTTTACATCACGTTTTATAAATTATACATTTTTTGTTTACAAAAATCCTTTCCAAAGCTTTTGTTAAATAAATATCTGGATAAACTTTATAATACAGTTATAAAGTTTCATTTAAAGTTAAATTAAAGTTAAACTTAATAAAATCTGGTTAAAAAGGTAAATATTTAAATCAAAGTTAAAATTTGCTGACATTTAAAAACTCAATCTATATTTTATATAAATTGTGAAAAAAAATATAAGTTTTATTTATTTTTTTTTACAAGAAACTATCAAAATACTAACAAAGAATTTATAAAGCTTCATGGTGGCAAATGGCATGCACACTTGATTTTTGACGAAACTATTGAGCAGTTTTATTCTCATATTTATTGCGTTCTTATTTCGTACAGTTACACAAATTTTCAGAAAAAAGGAAAATTTCCAGAATCGGAAGTTGAAATCCTTAGTGACCCCTTCCTACCTCCTCTGCAATTTAATATTTAATCCCCGTTAGCCCTCTTTTAAGGTTATTTATAGCCAATCAACTGAAAAAAAAACCCGGAAGTGTAAATCCTTCATGAACCAACTACCTTCTCCAGAATTTGATGCTGAATTCATATCAGTCATCATCTAAGACCTATCTATTCCCAATCTTAAGAAATAGATGTTTGTTTCAAGAAAAAATTTAAACAGCAAGTGTAAATCTTTTGTAAACCACTCTCCTTCCTCCAGAATTTGAAGCTAAATTCATCTATCATCTAATTTTTATATATAACCAAACTTGAGATATAGGTTTTTCAAGTAAAATAAAAAATTCTGACCCGGAAATAGAAAAAAGAAACAGAACCCTGCACCTCTTTCAAAATTTGATGCTGGTTCTATATCTATAATCATCTAATCTCTAGCTATAGTAGATCCTGAGAAATAGATGCCACCAATAAATTGAGGTGGACATCAAATTAATAATAAGTTTCTTATTTTAGATTCCAAAACTTGCAAATAAAATGCAAATCATCTTCTATATTACAAGGCAATCTTCATGCACTGAATTCCGAGGCCAGAACACCACCACCTAGAGTTCTAAAGGACTCTAGGTGGTGTTGTTCAGAACCAACTCAAGAGAAATATCTGTTATGACACCGCAGTCTCGTGTTGAAAAAAATATGACATCGTTGAAGCTATACTCTAAACTTCACATGAAGCTACGCCTTTCCTGGCTCCCAATATTTTTGACTTGAAAAAGAAAATAAATTAGAAAAATTGAAAAGTATTTTCGAAACCATGTAAGTTTTCAAGGGCCGTATCTGGTTCGTTAATACTTAAATTCTACGTTTCTGTATGCATAACTGTATATTGTATTACAGAAATTATGCACATGGCCCAACGTAGAAGAAAGTAGAAAATGGATTAGATTTAACAATAATCAAATGAAATAAAATAAATAAACCAAATAACCCAGCTTGATGATATGTAATAATAGTAGAATACAATAATACAATGTAATAATTAGAAATAGAAAAGTAATAAGAATAAAATAACATAATGAGTTACCATTTGCTTTGGATACATGGGAGTTGAGAATGTGATGAGATGTTTGTGCAGTGAGCCACCTCAAAAAAGTTTACAGTTAAGATTATAGTCTAAGTCTGTAACTGGTGGAAATGGCGATTAGAATTTTTTTTATTGATTATTTATTATTTAATAATCAAATAAATAATAACAATGCCGATTTTTAAGTTATACTGGTTTTTTGTATGTATTCTTAGTGGTCACGTTGATGATAATCTGATATAAATTTTGATTATTTAATAGTTGTTGAGACTGACCTGTCAATAAGTTGATGTAATTGGAGCATGGTGTTAAATTTAAATTTAAAATGGGGCTTAATAAAGGAAAATATAAGGTTTAACGGGTATTTATGTAGGATGGTAGTGGATATTAATTCAATAATTCTTTATAGTAACATGGCGTGCTGAACTGCTCGATTCTTATTAACTGATTATTAATGATGTTTTTAAAAACTGATTTTGAAAGGTTCAATGAATAATGTTGCAGTTTGCTGACTTTGAAATTATATGATACTGTTTTGTTATACATTTTAAATTATCTTCATTTTGTATTCTTAAAGTAACGTCAAGGTACTTGATTCAGGGTGATAAATAAACATTTTCAATTAGTTTTAGATTAGGAGGATAAAATTGAAATTTTAACATTGCGGCATCTTCAGTAATTTTAATAATAATTCGATCATCAATGACTGTGCATGATATGACTTTTAAATGGGTGCTTGATTTCGTAATAGTGTAGATATAGGTTGGCCAGAATTGTGGATGATATTCCTCCCTGTGGAATTCCCATTTTACTTTCCTTATATACATAATGTATAAGGAAAGTATTGTGACGGGGTCGAAAATTCGAATTCGAGTTTTCGACGTGAGAGCACGTTTCAAGCATCCCTGATTACGAATCAAACATTTATGAGGTGATGTCTGTGTGTGTGTGTGAAAGTATGTGTGTGTGTCAGTGAGTCTTTGGAGACGATATCTCACGAACGAATGGAGCGATTCGAATGAAATTTGGTACAAAAATCACAATCCATAAATACTGAAAGCCTATTGTTTTAAAATACAATCGAATGTTCAGAACCCCCCTAAATTTTCAAGTGAAATTTTGAAAAAATCATCAAAAAATCAAAACATTTAATAAATTTACGCAAATAGACATTTCTTATGTAATTTTTCCTTAGAAAACGATTGACATAAACTTTAGAACGTTAACATGAACCGTTCTTGAGATATTGCACATTTTTCAAATAAATGTATCAAAAGATTCCATAAATTAGAAAAAATATTAACTGTTGAGAAACATCTTTACTTTTCATATGTAATATCATATCTGTACGATAAATTTGGTGACATCATTCTCGTGGATCTAGCTCGTTCCATTCATGAGGAAAGACACTTTGAGTAATACTTTTGTATTTGAATGCCAATAGTCATTTATCTGCTGTAAGAATAACTTATTTCTCCATCCATAACGCTTGGCGAGATTTTGGCGAGGAATTTAGCAGAATGCCGTCAACTTGGCGACTTTTTTAAATGTTGCCAAATTAACGAAAATCTCGCCAAATGAATAAAAATGACGCTAAATCAATGAAAATGACGACTAATTGTCGAAAATTCAATATCTTGGAAAGAATAGAAGTATCTACTATAAGAATAACATTTTTTTTAACTGTAAAAGTAGTAAATTCATTGCATTATATAAGGAAAGTCATGTGTTGCCCACATCAGATTTTTTAATTTGTAAATGCAATTACCCTGAGAGAGAAACTAGTTGAACAGAATGAATTTTAATACCTTTCGAATTTTGGTATAGTGATGTTTTTAGAATGAGCAAATTGTTCATATAAATATTTAGTGTTACTTTATATAAATCATGAATGTCAATTTTATTAAAGAGGTCTTTAAAATCAAATGTTTTTATATCATGAATGAGAGGTTGTTGTTTTAAGTTTTTAATCAGTTCTAAACTATTTTTGATAATATATGTTCACTGTGTAGTGAAATGATCATATATTTGATTTAGAATGTATAGAAGTTGTTTGTCCACTGCACTGGTATATGAATTAAACCCTATAGTAACAGTTCTAAAACTAATTGGTGATTTGTGGAATTTTAGTATTAGTATTAAGTAAGGAAAATTAAGATTGTGTTTTAGTTTAAGTAGTTTTGTAGTAAGCAATGAGTTATTTACTGATAATAGAGATATTAGTTTGTATAAGAGTTAAAGATACTGAAGTATTGAGTTATAGTTTGAGTTCGTCCAAATAATATTTTTTGCAAACAAACGCATAATTACTTGAAGTCTTATCAACATAAGCGATTACAAATTTGTCTTGTAGTAATTTGATCTCTTTTAAGATCTCTTTCAAGATGTAATTATGTGTATAAACCTGTGTAGGTAATTGATGAAGCAATTGTTTTACATGCCAGGTGATTTGTACTTGCCAGTTCTTAAAAAGGCTTCAATAGGGCAGTCGTCATGACCTGATAGTTTATAAATATATTTATCTAGATAAATGGCAAAAGCTTGAATTATTTTCTTTTCATTATATAAAAGTGGAAGTCTGTATTTTGAGCCATAGCTTAAAAATTGTATGAGAGTGGCATCCTTTATTAAATTGCAGTTTCCTGTTATTACATGTGCATGATGTTGGTGTATAAATAGTTGATAACATGAATCAGAACACGAACAAGATACTGAAGTGTTTAATTGTTTTGATATCAGATTGTAGTTGTATACTTTACGTCCTAATGGTACATGGTATTTATAAGCTTTTATTATGTTAACATTTTTAATTGGTAATAATGATTTGAATCTTTCAAAAATTGGTGTAAAGCTTAAATAATTAAAAATGAGATTTGTGTAATTAATAACACCAAAAAATTGGTTGTTTTTCTCTTTTGGGTGTGAGGGATTGAGGTTAATACCTAGCAGTCTGGCTCTTGTTAATAAAAGGTCAAAAACTAGGTGTCCGTATTGTTTTTTGTTTTTTTTAGATCTATTCTTGAAGTATAAAGTTTATATAAATGTTGCTTTTTGATGGAAAATACCCAGTTTCTGATTTTTTGCTAGTTATGGTTAGATTCAAGATGTGAATTGAGATTATTTAGTTGAGACTTAAAATCCAAGTCCACAGAGTGCTAATTTGTGTGTACTCCTCTCTGAGTGCGTGTGGTTTTGTGAGAATGAGGATGCAACAAAGTATATACAGTTTGATGTTTATCTGAAGAATTAAATAAATCAGTTTTAACAATATATTGACTATTAATAATTTGATTTGAAGAGAGAGAGGAGAGAGAGATAAATTTCAAAGCGTGATAATGAAAAGTTGAACACTAAAGAAGTTTCTAAGGTCAACTTGATTTCTTATGAGTCGTAATTTTATTTTTCATTTGGCAACAATTTCCTTCTTGGATGATTAAGTGATGAAAACTATTTATTAACAGTCACCTTCTTGCTTATGTAGGTATGATTGCTCTGACCTTTTATCCTGAAGGAAGAAGCTGGTATTTTTGTTCCAAAACCAGTTGATACTTTTAGTCAATTGCTTACCTCGTTTAAGTATTTTTTTCCTTCCAGAAATTCAGCGGTTTTTATGCGGCTATGGCTGAATATAAAGTGTACGGACACATTTACTTTCTGATTTTAATTAATTTCATTCAGAGTCTCTGAAGTTACGTCTCCACTTCCGTTATATTTCTGTCCATCGTACTATTTAACACCACACCAATATGTCTGCTGTCGCAACAAACCACATTTACAAACGTTTCATTCATAACCCGCTTCACTTCCGGCGCGAGTAAAAATCATTCTCTTCTTCCGCCTGAGAAGTAATGCATTTAGGAGCGTCAGAAAAAAAGCTGCAATGTTGTCTTCCGCAATTTAAATTACGTAATCCGCCCTTTCGGTGCAGAAACGCCTTTTTTTTTTTAAATTTTTTTTTTATTTATTTTTTTAACGAAGCTCAGTCAAAAACCCTTTGAACTCGTGAGGAACCCAAACACAGCGCGGGAGGACAGAAAACACTAGATCCCGTTGGTTGTGTGAGTCACTGGGTCAGAACACCTTAGCAGTGAATGAGAAAAAAAAAATAAGTGAAGATAATCTTCGAAATTAAAATAAAACAGTGCGCGTGCGTGAGAGGATGTGAGTGACAGATATTATGATGCAGATGTGCTCATGCATGCTCAGGCATAATCTATATCACATAGATAAGTGAGGCTCATTGACACAAGTGATAAATTTACAACTCAAACTGCTGAATGTAGAAACTTAAAAGTTTGCATACACTGGTAGTGCATACACATAGTAGTGAAAACATAGTAGTTTGCATATTTAGTAGTGAAACAAAATTTAAAGTCTTTATTGTTTTTTCTTTGAAAAATTTGTAAATTTCTAAATATTTGTTACAACACTCTTCTAGCTAAGACTTGAAAACGGTTAGACACACAAAACTCGTTTCTATACCATAATGCGCAGAAAGAAATATATTAAACTTTCACAATGAATTTTTTTAAAGTACAACATACCGTTATTGAAATATTTCAAGTTATAGTTATTAAATTTAGTAATAAATATCGTCTGCTATCATTCTATTTTTATACAGTTTTTGATTCCATTTATAACCATAGTAACTGAATTCCGCTCCAAATACAGAAATCGTTTGCTGCCTATTTTCATAACTAAACTATTAAAAATATGTTTCATTAATAATTGACCTTTGAATTTGAATGCCAGGGAACTTTGAAATTGTAACAACATACAGTGGTCCGTAAATGAAATACGGTTTTACATATACCGCAATTTCCATGTTAGCAAAACTGGAAAATGTACTCACTTTTTATGAATAAATTTGAAACGATTTTTGACATTCAGAACATTTAATCGATATCAGATTTCATGTTCCTCAATACTAGATTTATGAGTTTATTTGCTGAAAGGAATTTTGGTACTAATATTAATATTAGGTATTGTGGTGGCATTAATAATTTTTATAAATTTTACATTAGTTTTTATGATAATCTTGATGCTTTTCACTCATCAGTTGGTGCTTCATCATTTGTCGTTAGTATTTTGTCGTACTATTTTTGTATTTTATGTATTTTGCGAATGTTGTATTGTAAATATTTTGCATCTAATTTATTTTGCGAATATTTTATTGTAAATATTTTGTATTTTATTTATTTTACAAACTGTTACTAGGACTTTATACTTTAGTTTGTATTCCTTTTAATGAAATAAATAAATAAATGTGTAGAAATATTAAGTATGTAGGTGTTACATTTAGGGACTACTAACCATTTCACTGCGTGGAAGTGACTAATATAGAATAAAATTGGGATGCTTGAATATTACAAGAAAGTGATTCTATGATTCCCATAATGTCAACGATAAATACATACACAAGACACACACAGACGGACATATTTTCCAAAGTGTTCTAAACGTCTTTAGATTTTAAACGTTCTTGTTCAGTGAATGTGCTTGTTTCGTGAATTCGGAAATTTTTGAAAAAATAATTCGTAATACCTATTTCTCTTTGCAGGAATATGAGAAATTTAAAATTATACAAAATATATTAATTTTGCAAAGAACAAAACTACTTTTCGTGAAAAATAAAATAGTTTTATAAATATATCAAGCTCTACGGAAGAACATTTCTAGCAAATTTGCTTTGCATATTACAAATTACGATTATATGTGTGTTTGTATTAAGTTGTTATGTCTTGCATCCAGGTTTAAAAATAGAACTGTGAAGAAAGGTAATATTGTGCCTACCAAACGTTAAAAAAATATACATTATAATATAATTTAAAGAAAATATCAACTATAATAAAGTAAAAGTTGCAAAATATATTAATTTTGTACATACAAAAAAAAAAGCCATATACTATTTTGTGTAAAACAAAATACAGTAAACTTCCGATAATCCGGCATGTTCCGGACTTCAGAGGTACCGGATTACCAAATTTGCCGGATTATCGGATGTAAACTAAAATCTAATAAAACGGAGGAAAATAATATTAAACAGAATAATGGATTAAATTTGATATTTATTTATTAAAAACGCTACTCAGACTAAATTACACGGTACAGTACGTGAAAAAACATGTAAAATAACTTAAAAATTATAAAATAAACTTCAATAAACAGAAATGTGAATATGAAATCAGTTGATCTATTATATTAAATGTACCTTAGTACAGCTAGACGGACACGAATGATGTTCGAGAGACAGGCCGGACTATCGGGCATGCCGAACCATTGGGTGCCGGCTTTACGGAAGTTTATCGTAGTTTTATAAATATTCAAAGACGCGCTGAAGAAAAGGTCTAGAAAATTTACTACCTTTTTTTTAATATTACAAATAAAAATTATATTTGTGTTTTATGTGTTTATACGTGGTTTCCAAATTTAAATATTGGATAGAACTGTGCAGAAGGGATACTGTGTATCTAACATACGTTACAAAAATATACTACTAAATCTAAGTTTAAGAAAATATCGATGACAATACAAGAAAATTAAAATTGTAAAAATATATTAATTTTGTAAAAAAGAAAAAAAATATTTCTTATGAAAAAGAACATTTTTATAAGTATTTAAAGATGTACGGAAGGAAAGTTCTAGCAAATTCACAAGTTTTACTTTGTATATAGCAAATAAATATTAAATGTGAGTTTGTATAAAATGTTTGTATGTGGCTTCTAAGTGGACAGAACTGTGCAGCAAAAAAATATTGTATCTAACAGATGTTACAAAATTATACTACAAAAATGTATTTTATAGAAAATACATTGGCTTCCAGATTGGACCGAACTGTGCCAAAGGAGAATATTGTACTTAATAAATGTTACAAAAATAGATTACAAAAATGCATTTTATAGAAAATACATTGGCTTCTAAATTGGACCGAACTGTGCAGAAAGAGAATACTGTACTTAATAAATGTTACAAAAATAGACTACAAAAATGCATTTTATAGAAAATACATTGGCTTCCAAATTGGACCGAACTGTGCAGAAAGAGAATACTGTACTTAATAAATGTTACAAAAATAGACTGCAAAAATGCATTTTATAGAAAATACATTGGCTTCCAAATTGGACCGAACTGTGCAGAAAGAGAATACTGTACTTAATAAATGTTACAAAAATAGACTACAAAAATGCATTTTATAGAAAATACATTGGCTTCCAAATTGGACCGAACTGTGCAGAAAGAGAATACTGTACTTAATAAATGTTACAAAAATAGACTACAAAAATGCATTTTATAGAAAATACATTGGCTTCCAAATTGGACCGAACTGTGCAGAAAGAGAATACTGTACTTAATAAATGTTACAAAAATAGACTGCAAAAATGCATTTTATAGAAAATACATTGGCTTCCAAATTGGACCGAACTGTGCAGAAAGAGAATACTGTACTTAATAAATGTTACAAAAATAGACTGCAAAAATGCATTTTATAGAAAATACATTGGCTTCCAAATTGGACCGAACTGTGCAGAAAGAGAATACTGTACTTAATAAATGTTACAAAAATAGACTACAAAAATGCATTTTATAGAAAATACATTGGCTTCCAAATTGGACCGAACTGTGCAGAAAGAGAATACTGTACTTAATAAATGTTACAAAAATAGACTACAAAAATGCATTTTATAGAAAATACATTGGCTTCCAAATTGGACCGAACTGTGCAGAAAGAGAATACTGTACTTAATAAATGTTACAAAAATAGACTACAAAAATGCATTTTATAGAAAATACATTGGCTTCCAAATTGGACCGAACTGTGCAGAAAGAGAATACTGTACTTAATAAATGTTACAAAAATAGACTGCAAAAATGCATTTTATAGAAAATACATTGGCTTCCAAATTGGACCGAACTGTGCAGAAAGAGAATACTGTACTTAATAAATGTTACAAAAATAGACTACAAAAATGCATTTTATAGAAAATACATTGGCTTCCAAATTGGACCGAACTGTGCAGAAAGAGAATACTGTACTTAATAAATGTTACAAAAATAGACTACAAAAATGCATTTTATAGAAAATACATTGGCTTCCAAATTGGACCGAACTGTGCAGAAAGAGAATACTGTACTTAATAAATGTTACAAAAATAGACTGCAAAAATGCATTTTATAGAAAATACATTGGCTTCCAAATTGGACCGAACTGTGCAGAAAGAGAATACTGTACTTAATAAATGTTACAAAAATAGACTACAAAAATGCATTTTATAGAAAATACATTGGCTTCCAAATTGGACCGAACTGTGCAGAAAGAGAATACTGTACTTAATAAATGTTACAAAAATAGACTACAAAAATGCATTTTATAGAAAATACATTGGCTTCCAAATTGGACCGAACTGTGCAGAAAGAGAATACTGTACTTAATAAATGTTACAAAAATAGACTACAAAAATGCATTTTATAGAAAATACATTGGCTTCCAAATTGGACCGAACTGTGCAGAAAGAGAATACTGTACTTAATAAATGTTACAAAAATAGACTACAAAAATGCATTTTATAGAAAATACATTGGCTTCCAAATTGGACCGAACTGTGCAGAAAGAGAATACTGTACTTAATAAATGTTACAAAAATAGACTACAAAAATGCATTTTATAGAAAATACATTGGCTTCCAAATTGGACCGAACTATGCAGAAAGAGAATACTGTACTTAATAAATGTTACAAAAATAGACTACAAAAATGCATTTTATAGAAAATACATTGGCTTCCAAATTGGACCGAACTATGCAGGAGAATATTGTACTTAACAAATGTTACAAAAATAGATTACAAAAATGTATTTTATAGAAAATACATTGGCTTACAAATTGGGCAAAACTGTGCAAAAAGAGAATATTGTATCTAACGGATGTTACAAAAATATACTACAAAAATGTATTTTACAGAAAATACATTGGCTTCCTAATTGGACATAACAGCTCAAAAAGAGAATATTGTACCTTACAGATGTTACAAAAACATACTACAAAAATGTATTTTACGAAAAATATTGAAAGCTAGACGGAATAGCATATCACAAACTCATATTCTAGAATTTCACGCACGAATGAAACAACGAGAAGAATACAGCAACGTTTCAGTATCACACACCTATGAAAGTTGGTTATGAATGAAAAATCAATTTCGTTATTATGTGCCCAGACATCTGTTCAAAGACGCCAGGAAAAAACCGCAATTCATCAGGGCAGTATTTCTCTCACTGGGTCAAATAAGCATAAAGCGTGACTTTCCTAGAAAATGACGTTAGCATTAATAGTGAATCTCTTAGTCATTGCTTTCATTCTTTTGGGGGAAATTTGTTAAATAATGGGAAAGTTCCAACACAGACTGCACATACTTCAACGTACCACTCTTTATCATAAATAATTTGATGTGGACAGCACATTTTTATCACTACATAGTGTGACGAATTGATGTCTAATAGTCTAATAATTACCTTGATAAATCAGAATAAAAAATTCGCGTTGAATCAATGTTGCAAATTAAAATTGGTAGCTTTTATTGACCAAGCTATGCAGCACTATTAAAAAGTTTTTAAATGAATAAAATAAATTATTTATATGCACGTGTGGAAACCACTGATACTGACTTCATGGATTGATATTTATTAATTTTGGTCAGTTTGTTGGCATCTGTTATCACAACTGTTGCATATGAAGTGTTATAACAGGTACGTGCTTATCATAATTCCAAAACGTAGCGAAAGTTATGTTCTGGACATAAGACGCTTTCTGTCTTCAATCACACCACAATCATCATATTTTCTTTTCTTTTGACCCCGGTCATTCGACCTACCCGAAGGTGTAAGGTACCCAATTAGTCGGCCGGGACAGTGCTACCCAATTTAAATCGAAACTCAGTGGAGACGACATTCATAGGAACGGTATTCTCCTTCCCCTCCACGACCCACCCAAATGTTTAGAGTGCGTGCTGTCACCAACCTCTCGAAAGGACATTCGGAAGTCACAGATTTAACATGACTGTACTCCGCGTAAACACGGAGATAGTTTTGAGCAACACGGGGAATCGAACCCGGGTTCTCCCAGTGCAATCACTGTGCCTTACTAGGTTATCCCGCCTCACTATCAGTATCTGAATTATATATATATATATATATATATATATATATATATATCCACCAGAATTTCCCTGGTGTTCTGAAAGGCAGAAGCTTCGCACTCTTATAATATCGTCTAGGGGCAGAAGCTAACTGGGCCTATTTCTATTAAGACTATTTTCGACGCTAAGTACCATACATTGTTTAACTTAATAAAAATTAAAACATGAGGTTTTAACTTTATTTTAATAGAAGTGCTAATTTCCCTGCAATTGTCAGGCTTTAAAACTAATGGACGGATTAATCCAATGTCACGGGGAATGCACTCTGAGGACCCAAGTTCAATCCCTGAAGCTGCCTAGACTAACCCCGTTTCTATGCGGAGTACGGGCACGCTAAATTTGTGGGTCCGAAAGTCGTTCCGAGGTGTTGTCTGTAGGGGAAGGAGGACATGGTCCCTCCCCTGCAGCCAGTTGTTGCCCCAACTGTATTCTGGTCTAAACTGGGTGACCCTTCCGGTAGTTTAAAGAGTTACATTACACCTTCGGGGAGGGCCAAAGGCCGTACCGTGCTGAAAGTTAGATCACCGAAGATCACCGTTAGATCACCGAAGTCAAGCAGCATCGGGCGCGGTTAGTACTTGGGTGGGTGACCACCTGGGAACACCGCGTGCTGTTGGCACATTTCGGGTGCGGTAGCCCGGTGGTTTGCGCGCTGGATTTGCACGCTGCCACAACTGCCACCGTGTTCATGCGGAGTACGATCACGTTAACCATGTGGAGCCGTAAGTCCTTCCGAGAGGTTGGTGGTAGGGGAAGGAGGATACGGTCCCTGTGGATGCCTCCCCCACTGGGTTCCGGTTCAAATTGGGTGGCACTTCCCGGCCGTCCAAACAGTTACCTTACACCTTTCTGGTAGGTCGGACGGTCTGGGTCTCAACATCAACAACAACACCTTCGGGAAGGTCGGACAAATTGAGATGAAAGAAAGAAAGCTTTAAATACTAGTAAAGCTAAGAAAATGATGAATTTTGAGTGATTCGATTTCTAATCGTGATAATTCCCAAAGAATTATATATACTAATTATAGTTTCTTGGATAGTTTAAACAAGACATGTTATAGTGCATTTGTTCTTTAATTACCCCGATAGCACCACGCACGAACGCACGCATGCACGCACGCGCATTTGATATACAAGCTCACCTAAATAATGTATGGAAGAATAATGTGTGAGAAAATCGAGTGGAGCCTCTGGATATCTTTTATTTAGTTGTTCTCGAACTGTTAAAGCCCCCACCCCGACTACACAGAAAGCGAAAACTTTTGAGAAGTCATATCCAATTCGCCTGAATGTAGTTCATTGATGAGGAAATCATCAAGTTATCATCTTGTTAGTTTCACTTCTCAAGCTTCGCTAAACATTGCCTTCGGGCGGAAGGATCAACGATGTAGTAACTACTAAAAACCACCTATAGGATCAGCACGTGTATCTAAAAACAACTAAAAATAGAAACTTTCCTTCTCGAATCGTGAGATAGATTTTGATAAAATTTATCGCAAAAGATAAAAGTGAGCATATAGAAACGCAAATGCAGTGATTTTTGAATTGTAAAAAACGTGTATGTAAGGAGCGTGTGGATGAATAGCTATAATCGAAAAATCTAACTGTGGATATGTATGTGTGTTTATCTCATCATCACGGGAGAAAGGCTACCCGAAATTTTGCGGGTAGCCTTCAAATAGCCCACTTAAAATTTAATCCATGTTTCGAATTTCTGGGACTAGGGGTTGTTGGGATATTACTAAAAAAAGCACAATTCAACCTATCGTAGACATAGCATTATGCCGAGTGCCGACGATATTTTTACGGCAAATTTATTTGAAGAGAATGATATCATGTTGCTGAGCAACGGAATTAGATTTAATGAGACTATACAGCAGACAATTTTTATTAAATATTTTCCGATTTAAAATAATTAAAAAATGCATATGAAATATATTTTATCGGAGATACATTTTTGACTGGATTTAATCAATTATGACTTTAGGGTTGAAAGGTCACGGGGATATTTGATATTTTAAATTTCTTAAGTTATATGTTTTATTTTGGCAAATATTTTTCAAATTCATATATTGTGTTTAGCCAGTTGTTTTAACAGACTAAATACGGTACGTGTATATCTTTTAATACCATTTTATCGCTTTCATTTTGGCGTATATTGATTCCACTTCACAGTGCTTCCATTTTGTGCTTATATTCATCCAATTTCATATATTTTGTAAATTTGTTTACAAACGAGACCTAGAAGTTTTATTCTTCAGATCTGCTTGTGATAACAAGTTTGTATAGCAAGAACAAATATTCTTATATTTTTAGGCGAACTAAATTAAATATTTTAATAGAATGTTTTAAATAACAATGTCATTTACAATACCATAGGACTTTTCTCCTATTAAACAACACGACCAACGTTGATCCTATCTGCTATTTTCTATATAAAAAAATTGAAAGTTGTGCGTTTTCATATAATGAACAAAGAGGAGATTTCAGGTGACAAAATCTTAAATGAATTTAGAAAAAAAAAATTCATATTTTATTTTAATTCCAAAAGATTGTGCAACAACTAGATAACTCAATACACGAAATGTCCAACGATAGTAAAAAAAACAACAGACAACAAGGAAAATTGTCTCTCTATTATTTTTTATCCTCTACTTCTTTTTACACTCCCAATAGACTGCCAGTAATCCATCACAATGCACACTATCCCCGTCAAAAAGGAAGTACGTTAAGCAGCGAGGTCAAGGGCAGATGCCCCTTTTCGAGGGCCCCAGCAGACACTTTGGAGACTTTCCAATTGGTACCAGCGGGTTTTCTGCATCGGTTTCGGTATGATTACTGAGAGTGAGATCGAAACTATGGGACTTGAATTTCTATGATTCGGATCCGTGAAGGAATGAGTGCGACAGAGAAAACGTGATCTAAATTAAATAATGAGGAATACGGAAGAGATCTGTAATTGTCTTGTGTGCAATTAATGTCATATATGACACCTCAATGTGGAGTTTATCTATTGCTATGAGGTAGTGGCAGTTTTACTAACTTTTAAAGTTATAGTCAGTGGCGTCGTCATAGGGGTGATTTTAGAGGTCTCAACCTTCCCCACAGATTTATTATGTTCCAGTATTAAAATAATGGTAAGTAGTAGACACTCATGCGCAATGTTCATTTAAGAAACGTTTTCAGTAAAGTCTCCGTAGACACTGGTGTACTATGTTTATTTAAAAACGTTTTCAGTAAAGCCTCCGTAGACACTGGTGTACTATGTTCATTTAAAAACGTTTTCAGTAAAACCACCGTAGACATTGGAGTACTATGTTCATTTAAAAGCGTTTTCAGTAAAACCTCTGTAGACACTGGTGTGCTATGTTCATTTAAAACGTTTTCAGTAAAACCTCCTTAACGGACACTTCCGAAATAGCGGACGCCTCCTTAATGGACATTATTTTTAATTTCCAGTTCTGAAAGTACATCCGGTCCTAAAGTACATTCAGTATTAATTTTTATTTTATTTTACTAAATAAAATGTAAACATTTATTAACTTAAATGAATAATTAATAAATGGGAAACATAAAAATCAAATGAAAAAGTATTTATGACAATTGTGCTACCTAAACTTTTAAAGGTCTCACACAAATCAGACTTCTACAAACAATGGAAGCTTATTTTCAAAACGTAAATGAGTGTTTCGTTTTAATAGAATTTTCGTTCCTTGAATCATAAACTTACTTAAGAAGAGTATTGGGAAATAATTTTACTTAAGCTAACTATAAATGAGCCTTAAGGCAGGACTGTAATTGTGGGCCGTAATTGGAGGAAGTGTCAAGAATAAAAGAGGATGAGATAGATGGTGACGGGGAAAAAAGCATGTATGGAAATGTAGGTACAATGAATTGCTATTATCGTCGGACATAATTTTTACTTTATTATGTAACCTAAAATAGGTCTTTTAATTTGTTAAATACTTTATGTTATAAAGATGCCTCTTCATATCTGAATAAAAGTCATTCAAAAACGCTACAAAAAGTTTTTTTCAATGCCTAATTCTTATGCTCAGTGGTGTAACATTGTAAATAGTAGACACTGGTGTACAATGTTCATTTAAAAAACATTTACAGTAAAATCTCTCCATTTAATAGATATTATTTTTAATTTTCAGTTAAAAAATTATGACCAGTCCTGTGCATTTATATACAAATAGCAGATCTTGCGAATTATGATCAGTCTTTAAAAACGCATTTGCTAGAATGTAGTTTTAATACTTAAATATGCACTTTAACCATGCATTTTAAAAATGCGTTTCAATCACAATTCTATCACTAATGAAACCAAAAGAAAATAGAAGTATGCATTTAGTGATAATTTTATGAACGATTACTGGAGAATTTTTAATCACTGTAAAATGATCGAGGTATACTAACATATAAAGGCTTGAAATGAGTCTGCCATACATTTTTAGCAGACTTGTCATAAATGTCTTATGAGCTATAAAGCATGCTTTTTTAATAAGAAACATAAATCACTCTTTTTCACACATAGAGAAACATAATCAACTTTTTGAAACACGTACAAAAATCCAAAAATTTGTTTTGGATTTTCTAACTACAAATTTAAAAATTTCATAATTAAAAAAGTACTTGATGTTTTTATACTAATATTTAATGTTTTTGCATTAATATTCAATTTTTTTATATAAATACTTAATTAATTTTTATACTAATACTTAATTTTTTTACATTAATATTCAATTTTTTTTATATTAATATTTAATTTTTTTTATCTTAATATTTAATTTTTTACATTAACATTAAATTTTTTATATTAATATTTAATTTTTTTATATTAAATTTCATCAAAAGTGAACTAGAGTTCGGCGAAATGATACTTGCAGAATTGAGACCCCTCCCCTCCCCTCTGCCTCCTAAAATATTCTGGGGCAGCGCCTCTGCAAGTAAACGAACATCCTGTTAAAAATGGTTAGAAATGGAAGTGTTAGAAATGGTTCCCGGAAGTTTTAAAGCGCATTAATCTATCAAAATTTCAAATTTGGAAAATTTTTTTGAAAACATTACTTTTTCTGAACAGTATGAAAAAATAAAAGTACTCTTCTCTTTTATTAGGAATATCTATCTTACAAAATAGAAAATGAAAATTTTATATCCAACAAATATGAATTCTGTATGTCATAATCACTAAAATGTCATTATCAATTAAAAACTCGAACAGTAAATCTTAATCGGGATATTTGCCGACGCGGTGGTCGAACGGTCAAGGCAAGCATTTCCTAGCGATCGTTTGGCTGCCGGGTTGTGGGTTCGAGTCCCACCTTCATGCATGGATGTTGTGTCGTTGGGCACGGTGTGATCCGACCCCCACTGGTGCGCCGGGGCAACGTCATATGACGGCTAACAGGTTCACGGTTCTGGCCGGTGTATAGGCGAATGATGAAATATCAATTGCCTGGCCATTGGAAAAAAAAATAATCATAATAATCAGGATATTTAATTCAAGAATAATTTGAAATTAATTTATATTTCCTAACTTCTTACTCAGCAAGGGAAAGGTAGCAGCAATTATTAAGGTAAATGGCGTGCTACCAAAAAACTATAAATTTGAATATGAAAGAATAATTATTTTAAATGACTTCCTTTTATCACTTAGTTTAAACATTGTACATAATTCAAAGCCTAAAATATCAAGTTTTTGATATGATGAATCATTTTCTAGGATATAATGAATAATCTATAGTATCATAATGAATCCAAGGGTATAATAAATAATATTCCCAATAAAATAAATACTTTTTTGATTTTATTCATGTTATTTGAAAATAAAGATATAAAAGAATATAGCATGCAATTCATTATTGTCCGTCTCTATATATACCTTTAATATAAAAAATAATAAAAGAAAGTTTTTGATATGATGAATCATTTTCTAGGATATAATGAATAATCTATAGTATCATAATAAATCCAAGTGTATAATAAATAATATTCCCGATATAATAAATACTTTTTCTGATTTTATTCATGTTATTTGAAAATAAAGATATAAAAGAATATAGCATGCAATTCATTATTGTCCGTCTCTATATATACCTTTAATATAATAAATAATAAAAGAAAGTTTTTGATATATATGATGAGTCATTTTCTAGGATATAATGAATAATCTATAGTATCATATTGAATCCAAGGGTATAATAAATAATATTCCCAATATAATAAATACTTTTTTGATTTTACTCATGTTATTTGAAAATAAAGATATAAAAAAATATAACATGCAATTCATTATTGTCTGTCTCTATATATACCTTTAATATAAAAAATAATAAAAGAAAGTTTTTGATTTGATGAATCATTTTCTAGGATATAATGAATAATCTATAGTATCATAATGAATCCAAGTGTATAATAAATAATATTCCCGATATAATAAATACTTTTTCTGATTTTATTCATGTTATTTGAAAATAAAGATATAAAAAAATATAACATGCAATTCATTATTGTCTGTCTCTATATATACCTTTAATATAAAAAATAATAAAAGAAAGTTTTTGATTTGATGAATCATTTTCTAGGATATAATGAATAATCTATAGTATCATAATAAATCCAAGTGTATAATAAATAATATTCCCGATATAATAAATACTTTTTCTGATTTTATTCATGTTATTTGAAAATAAAGATATAAAAAAATATAACATGCAATTCATTATTGTCTGTCTCTATATATACCTTTAATATAAAAAATAATAAAAGAAAGTTTTTGATTTGATGAATCATTTTCTAGGATATAATGAATAATCTATAGTATCATAATGAATCCAAGTGTATAATAAATAATATTCCCGATATAATAAATACTTTTTCTGATTTTATTCATGTTATTTGAAATTAAAGATATAAAAGAATATAGCATGCAATTCATTATTGTCCGTCTCTATATATACCTTTGATATAATAAATACTATAAATTTTTTGATATGATGAATCATTCTCTAAGATATAATGAATATATAATAAATAATATTCCAGATACAATGAATAATTTTTCTGATTCTTTTCATATAATATTCTGAAATAAGGTAAACTTTCAATACACCTTCAGTACATTATTGTTTTTATATAAACACAAAATGTTCAAACACGATAAAATTACAATATATTAAGTTACTTCTTAATTTTATCATTCTTCATAATTTTAGTATACACGTGTGAAAATTTGCATATATGCAAATATGATTATTAATGTGCGCAAGTATTTGCATAAATAAATATCTGGAACCAGTACAAAAATACCCATGTTCTACTAATGATTACTAAAACTGGATGTACAAATTTTCTGAAATTATGTCATGACAAATAGACCATTAACAAATTGATCACGACTACGATAAGATATTAAAAAAAAACTTCGAAAGGTCAGACCAAACCCTGTTATTTCAAGTGACCCTTTGAGCCCAGAGAAAACATTTAGTAACTCACCATATCCGTGGATTGATGGTGGAAGGTCCCTCCATTGCCGTGCTATCGGAAGAATATTGGCTAGGCCGAGTGAGGCATGGTGCGGCGGCGAGGCCTAACTAGGTCAAACCCGGTCACGGCCAATGAGAGAGCCGGCCGAGAGTTTTCACTGAGGGGTTAGTGACCGCCTGGCCTATATAGAACTCTCGCTCGTTTCGGTTTTCTTATCTTTTTTTGCTCATGAGTGAGTTTGTTTGTTTGTTTCTTCAATGGATGCAGAGAGTGGAGAGAGCAAATCTCAGGAGTGAAGGGGAAGTTCGGTTACGTTCGATTACGAAGAGAGAGAGAGAGAGCCAGTGATATAAAAAACCTGTTGAGTATGAGATCATCTCAACTCGACACTTTCTCTGAAAGTTTATTCTGGTTATGCCCGTAGCCTCAGACTGATTAGCCGCTTTAATGACCAACCACGCAGACCCTTGAGGATTCGAACCTGGCTTTCGGGTTTTTATAAGCCCTTACCGACCCGTACAATGGATCAGGACACAATTATCTTGAAAGTAGAGCTGGACCAGGTCTATGTCTTGAAAAGTTAAAAATTAATGTTTGTGCAAAATGTTTAAAAAGTTATTGCTGTCAAATCATGATCGAAAAGTTTTAGAAGAGCCTTTTGAAATAACCCTAGTCACGTGAATAACTCGGAATTATTGGACATATCTAAAAATTAAAACATTTGGGCTTGAACTGGTTCGGACTCTGTGTCTGTCGGAACGAAGGGGGGGGGGGGGGGGGGTTAAAATTTTGGTTCGTGTATACTTGATAGTATCAGGCCAGTAGCAACAGATTTAACACCCTGAAAGCCTTAAGAGTAAATGCGTTTTAGCGCCCTTTTATTATGTCATTTTACATAAGATATAGAATTTTGGGGCTGATACTCAAATCGGCTACTTAGAACATCTATCGGTTCCTCCACCCTCCCCATATAAGAGGGAACTAGATCTGTCCACATTTTCATTTCACTCATCTTCACACATTTTTGCGATTATTTTCTAAAAAAATCTGATGTGGGTAACACATGACTTTCCTTATATAATGTAATGGATTTACTACTTTTACAGTAAAATAAATAGGTTTTTCTTATAGTAGATACTAATATTCTTTCCAAGATATTGAATTTTCGACAATTAGTCGTCATTTTCATTGATTTAGCGTCATTTTTATCCATTTGGCGAGATTTTCGTTAATTTGGCAATATTTCAAAAAGTCGCCAAGTTGGCGACATTCAGCCAAATTCGTCGCCAAAATCTCGCCAAGCGTTATGGACGAAGAAATAAGTTATTCCTACAGCAGATAAATGACTATTGGCGTTCAAATACAAAAGTATTACTCAAAGTATCTTTTTTCATGAATAGAACGAGATAGATCCACGAGAATGATGTCATTCAATTTATCGCATGATATTACATATGAAAAGTGAACATGTTTCTCAATAGGAAATACTTTTTTTTAATTTTATCTGACTTTTTGATAATTTTTTTGAAAAATGTGCAATATCTCGAGAACGGTTCATGTTAGCGTTCTAAAATTTATGTCAATCGTTTTCTAATGAAAAATTACATAAATGTCTATTTGCGTAACTTTATTAATGGTTTTGATTTTTTGACGATTTTTTCAAAATTTTATTCGAAAATTTAGGGCGGTCCTGAACATTCGGTTGCGTATAAAACAATAGGCTTCCAGTATTTACGGATTGTGATTTTTGTACCAAATTTTGTTCGAATCATCGGTTCATTCGTTCATCAGTTATCGTCTCCACAGATTCACTGACACAGACACACACACACACACACACACACTGACATCACCTCAAAAATGTTCGATTCGTGATCAGGGATGCCTGAAACGTGCTCTCCCGTCGAAAACTCGAATTCGAATTTTCGACCCCGCCACAATACTTTCCTTATAGATTATGTATATAAGGAAAGTAATGGAGATTAAGAATGATTCCTGAATTCTGTCAATACTTGGCCTAACTTAAAATGTGGACTGAGTGTCGACTGCAGTAAGCGCTAGAGGTCTACACAGCTCAAAAATTCTGATTTATACCCGATCTGATCCAGCCAGACAGTATCAGTAATAGAGCCCGTCCCGATCCGAAAAAAAAAATTCGGATGCAGGACCTGTGAGGTCGGCCCTGCTTGAAGACACCATAGTATCACGGCCTGGTTCAGCCCGAAATTATGTTTATCCAAATGTGTCAAAAACATGAATTTGCGTAATTGTCGTACAAATAACTGATTCTCAAGATTATTTTTTAAACATTTATATTTAAATAGCCGTAATAAACAAAATTATTTTATGTATTCTATTAAATTTAATTTATAATTTTTTTAGACATTAAATACATCCAGGCTAGCCCAATCCAAATATTTAAAAACAACTCGAGTTTAAACAACAACTTTTAAACTCAAGCCCGGCCCAAAACCATTTAAGAGAAAGCCATCGCAGTCCGGTCCATGGGAATGATGGACATATGCCTACGGACTAGACCAGGCTCCGTGTAGAAGTCTATGTAGAAAGCATCCATAAACGATTTGGACTAATTCAAACCAGCTATCATAATACGAGTACAGAATATACGAGTAAATATGGACTTTAAACCATGTCGCATTGCTTAGTAGTTAGTAGCATATGTAAAAGCGATATTAACCTTCCTTTTCTTTCAAAGCATACATATATGCAGTAACGCCAACTGGATTTTCAGGGGATCTTACGCAATAAATGCACCCGCACTTCTCCTTATTTTACAAGTTTTGGGCCTTTGTTCATAAACTGTTCATGAGGCCTGGACCCCAATCCTCCCAAGAGCCTACGTAATGCATCGTTCTGTTTCCTTGTCAGAGGCTTTGCGTATATGATATTATAAAAAAAAATCTGATGTGGGCAGCACATGACTTTCCCTGCAGACTTATATCCACGTTCTTTTTATTTTAATGAAATTTATTTCACTTTTAATTCAATTTTCGTTCTCATTCGGTAACCGAACTTATTTTCAAAGGTGGCGTAGAGAAAATACGAAAAACTAAAATATCTCGAGAACGGCTAGTCCTAATGTAATGGGGTTGGTCTTATTCTTTTCTTCGCTAAAAATTACGTATTAAACGAGCATTTAATGGATATATTTGAGCATACGTAGTTCTTTAGTTTAGATTTGGACGATTTTTGCGGACCATTTTGCAAAAAAATGCAGGTTATTTTTTTCCGAATCATAGCAAAATCTAATCAGCACCAGGGTGACCCACAAAGGACTCATCTGCAGAATTTTATGAAATTCGGTCCATTAGTTTTTTAGTTAGAGTGGATACAAGCTCTTGCGGGCCATTTCACAAAAATAGGCGGGTTCTTCTATCCCTAATCGTACCCAAAACTAATCAGCACCAAACTCGCCCACAAGTGACTTACGTACCAAATTTTGTGAAATTCGGTCCGTTAGTTTTTTAGTTACAGTGGATACAAAATCTGCACAGACAGACACACAGACAGATACACACACAGACGTCACGCTAAAAATAGTTTTTTCGTATTCTAGAGGTCTCGAAACGTGTAGATCCGTCGAAAACTCGAGTTGCGATTTTCGGCATGATTCCAATACTTTCCCTATACATTACCATATATTGCAGGGAAAGTAAAAATTATGTAATTGAAAAGAGTAGTTGAACCATCGATCACCTGCTGATCAAACAATGCTTCTTATTTAGCGACTCAGACTACTATATACAATTCGACATTTAACTTGAATCCTACACTCTACACGTTAATATTTCAGATCGAAGTGCAACTTTCGATATATATCTTTACCGTGTGTCAATATTGGCCAAATATTGGCCAAATATTGGCAGACGATTTTGAAAATGTGGAAATTTGGCAATAGTATGACAATATTGGCTTGCTATGTATAGCCAATATTGGTACCCAACATTTAGCTAGTGTAGGAT
This sequence comes from Amaurobius ferox, assembly GCA_951213105.1. NCBI lineage: Eukaryota > Metazoa > Arthropoda > Arachnida > Araneae > Amaurobiidae > Amaurobius > Amaurobius ferox. Next base: position 105,863,517 of record OX578135.1, read on the forward strand.
GCCAATATATTCCAAATATTGGAAATATTTCCAAGGTAGCGACAATATTGGCGGCCAATTTATCCCCAGTTGAAAGATATTCAATATTAGCTAAATATTGGACCAATATCGGAATCCTATTAGGTAACGACCTCCAATTTTAGTTAGAAATTCCAAGGAAATTTTGTTTATATTTATGCGTATTACACAGAGAGTTGATTATGTGTTTCTATGTGTGGTGACATGATTTTTATTAGACAGAAGCAAACTTCCTAGTTTATTAAACATCTATGACTAGTTCTGCTATAAAACTTCATAGTAAAGTTTCAGATTAATTTAACCCTTTATATCTTAAAATACCTCAATCATTTTACAGTAATTAAAAATGCATCCGTAATCATTCTAAAAATGATCACCAAATCATTATTTCTATTTTCCTTTTTGTTTCATTAGCAATAAAAATTAAGTGTATTTTTTAAATGTATATTTACGTATTTGAAATATGTTTTAGAAAATGTACTTTCAACGCCCAAAACCATTGTTCATTATTCAAAGAAACTGCTATTTTTGAATAAATACACATAACTGGACATACTTTTGGGAGTTGTTGCTGTTGAGACCCAGACCGTCCGACCTACCAGAAAGGTGTAAGGTAAGTGTTTGGACGGCCGGGAAGAGCCACCCAATTTAGACCGGAACCCAGTGGGGGAGGCATCCACAGGGACCGTACCCTCCTTCCCCTACCACCAACCTCTCGGAAGGACTTACGAACCCACATGTTTAACGTGATAGTACTCCGCATGGGCACGGCGGCAGTTGTGGCAGCGTGCAAATCCAGCGCGCAAACCACCGGGCTACCGTACCCGAAATAATACTTTTGGGAGTGAAATTTTTTAAATAATGTCCATTAATTGGAGGCGTCCGCAATTCTTTAGAGTCTATTAAGGAGGTTTTACTGAGATTCAATATGACCCCTAAAGCCATCCCGTTGGCAACGCCACTAATACTACTATCATTATTACAGGAATTATCTTATTTCTCAGTAAGAAATAAAAGAGTGCTAGAAAAATCTTAAAATTCGTATCTTTCAAGTTCTAATCATTAAAATCATTTTTTTTTCTTTTGAAGTTTCAGTTTTCACATAATGTATTCGCACATAATTTTACACTGGTATGTGCATTTGTTCTGGAGCCATCATGTTCGCACACAAGCACACATGCACACACGCACACACACGCACCATCGTACACACACACACACCATCGACAACGGTCGTACAGTGCTGAAAACACCGGTTCTCGTTAGATCACCGAAGTCAAGCAGCATCGGTCGCGGTTACTACTTGGGTGGGTGACCACCTGGGAACACTGCGTGCTGTTGGCACATTTCGGGTGCGGTAGTTCGGTGGTTTGCGCGCTTTATTTGCACGCTGTCCCAACTGCCGCCGTGTTCATTCGAAGTACGATCACGTTAAACATGTGGGTCCGTAAGTCCTTCCGAGAGGTTGATGGTAGGGGAAGGAGGGTACGGTCCCTGAGGATGCTTCCCCCACTGGGTTCCGGTCTAAATTGGGTGGCACTTCCCGGCCGCCCAAACAGTTACCTTACACCTTTCTGGTAGGTCGGACGGCCTGGGTCTCAACAACACACATACCATCGTACACACACACACCATCGTGCACACACACACACACACCATCGCACGCACACACACACACACACACACGCACGCACGCACACACGCATCTTTCCAAAAGTATAAGAAATAGGTTCATCATCATGAGAAATAGGTTTTAAAATGTGCTAATCCATCAAAATCTCGAAATCCAAATTTTCGGGACAACAATACTTTCTCTATACAATAGTATAAAAAAAGTAATAAATACAGATGTATTGAGCATCAATACATTGAAAAATCTTGGGAAAAAAATACATTTAAAATTTCATTATTTTCCTTTGATACACTTTTTCATAGCTACCTGACGGATAATTTACAAGATTTAATCACTCCCAATTCACTAAGTTAATTTAAAGAAAAATGTATGTCAGGTACATGCTCTGAAATTACCATCCTTTATACAATCTAATTTAAATATCTATAGAAAGTAACTAATGAGATCGTTATCTGCACTCATTCTTCTGGATGAATCGCGGATTCGTTCGCAAATTAGATAAATTTATGTATATTAATCTTGCCTTTATCACCAGAAATGATCTCACTTCTTCATTTGTATCTAACAGCGTTAATCCATGTTACACAGAAGGAGCGTGACGGTCGGTCTCATTCGCAGTTCAGTCCCACCATTGTTAATGACTGTTCTGACATCATCAGTATTTGGTAAAAAGTTGTTAATGGACGAGTTAACCTCACAGAGCATTGCCTTGGTAATATCGTTATATTCATCTTCCTTTTTTTTTTTACTTTTTATTCCAAGATTGTTTTAGTTTTGTAATATGATCTACGCAACAAAGATTACTCACGACAATCTTCTGTTTTTGTTAGCAACCGGTTAAATAACCGTGATTTTGTTTAATTGGTTACTAAAATCTGCATCTAGTGAACTGGTATAAAATCATACCAGATTTATTCCATGTTATACAGAAAACGCGTACAGAAAACCCACTAACCAATCGTGATTTTTGTTTAACTAGTCACTAAGATCTATAATATGTATAGACCAGCCGTGATTTTAATTAATTGCTTACTAAAATCTATACCCAGTTAATTGATATAATGTTTTTGCAAATTTAATACATGTTAGACAGAAAAAGCGTGGTTATCTCAGTCATACAGTTCAATCCCATTAAATGACTGTTCTGACACAATCAATATTCGTCGAAAAGTTGTTGATAGACGTGTTAACCTCACATATAGCATTATCTTGGTAATCGTTTTATCCATCTTCCATTTTTTTTATTCCACAGTGCTATGGTTTTGTGAATATGTTCTACGAAATAAAAATTAATTCTGATTAGCTTCTGTTCTTGTTAGTTACAGGACATTTAACAGATTAACCAACCGATTTTATTCAATTGGTTACTGAAACCCATGTCCAGTTAACTTGTATAAATATACGAGTATACTAGGTTTAATCCATGTTATACAGAAGAAGCGTGGCAGCTTGATTCGCAGTTCAACCCCACCATAGTTGATGACTGTTCTAACATCATTTGTATTGGGCAAAAATTTGCTGATAGACGTGTCAACCTCACATACTATTGCCTTGGTAATATCGTTAATTCATCTTCCATTTTTTTTAAATTTTTATTTCCCAATTGTTATGGTTTTGTGAATATGTTCTACGAAATAAAAATTAATCATGATTAGCTGTTCTTGTTAGTTACCGGATATTTAACTGATTAACCAACCGATTTCATTTAATTGGTTACTGAAACCCATGTCTAGTTAACTTGCATAAAATATACGAGTATACTAGGTTTAATCCATGTTATACAGAAGAAGCGTGGCAACTCGTAGTTCAACTGTACCATAGTTAATGACTGTTCTAACACCATCTCTATTCGGCGAAAAGTTGTTGATAGACGTGTTAATCTCACACATCATTGCCATAATAGCGTTATATTCATCTTCTTTTCTTTTATTTTTATTCCATGATTGTTATGGTTTTGTGAATATGTACTACAAAAAAATCTGGTGTGGGCAGCACATGACTTTCCTTATATAATGTAATGAATTTACTACTTTTACAGCAAAAAAAAAATAGGTTATTCTTATAGTAGATACTTATATTCTTTCAAAGATATTGAATTTTAGTTAAGTAGTCGTAATTTTCATAGATTTAGCGTCATTTTTATCCATTTGGCGAGATTTTCGTTAATTTGGCAACATTAAAAAAAGTCGCCAAGTTGGCGATGTTTCGCCAAATTAGTCGCCAAAATCTCGCCAAGCGTTATGGACGGAGAAATAAGTTATTCTTATAGCAGATAAATGACTATTGGCGTACAAATACAAATGTATTACTTAAAGTTACTTTTCTTATGAATGGAACGAGCTAGATCCACGAGAATGATGCCACCAAATTTATCGCATGATATTAAATATGAAAAGTGAACATGTTTCTTAACAGTTAATATATATATATATTTTAATTTATGGGATTTTTTTATAAATTTATTTGAAAAATGTGCAATATCTCGAGAACGGTTCATGCTAGCGTTCTAAAGTTTATGTCAATTGTTTTCTAAGGAAAAATTACATAGGAAATGTCTATTTGTCTAACTTTATTAAAGGTTTCGTTTTTTTTGATGATTTTTTTTCAAAATTTCACTCGAAAATTTAGGGGTTCTGAACATTCGATTACGTTGAAAAACAATAGGCTTCCAGTATTCACGGATTATGATTTTTGTACCAAATTTTATTCGCATCGCTCCATTCGTTCGTGAGATATCGTCTCCACAGACTCACTGACACCCCTCCCCACACACACACACACATTTTCACACACACACACACACAGACATCCCCTCAAAAATGTTTGATTCGTGATCAGGGATGCTTGAAACGTGATCTCCCGTCGAAAACTCGAATTCGAATTTTTGACCCCGTCACAATACTTTCCTTATACATTATGTATATAAGGAAAGTAATAAGGATTAATCTTGATTAGCGTGTGTTCTTGTTAGTTACCGGACATATAATCAATTAATCAACCGTGATTTCGTTTAATTGGTTACTAAAATCTATACCAAGTTAACTGGTATACATTTATACCAGGCTTAATCCATGTTATACAGAAAAAGCGTGACAGCCTGGTTCGTAGTTCAATCCCACCATAGTTAATGACTGTTCTGACACCATTAGTATTCGGCAGAAACTTGTTGATAGAGGTGTCAACCTCACATAGCATCACCTTGGTAATGTCATTACATTCATCTTGAATTTTATTAATTTTTATTCATGGTTTTGTGAATATGTTCTATGAAAAAAAAAATCTGATGTGGGCAACACATGACTTTCCTTATATAATATAATGAATTTACTGTTTGTACAGTAAAAAAATAAGTTTCTCTTATAGTAGATAATAATATTCTTTCCAAGATATTGAATTACCAACAATTAGTTGTCATTTTCATTGATTTAGCGTCATGTTTATCCATTTGGCCAGTTTTTCGTTAATTTGGCAACATTTCAAAAAGTCGCCAAGTTGGCGACATTCCGCCAAATTCGTCGCCAAAATCTTGACAAGCCTTATGGACGAAAAAATAAGTTATTCTTACAGCAGATAAATGACTATTAGCGTTCAAATACAAGAGTATTACTCAAAGTATCTTTTTTCATGAATGGAACGAGCTAGATCCACGAAAATGATGTCATCCAATTTATCACATGGTATTACATATGAAAAGTAAACATGTTTCTCAATAGGAAATATTTTTTTTTTATTTCATGACTTTTTGATAATTTTTTTGAAAAATGTGCAATATCTCGAGAACGGTTCGTGTTAGCGTTCTAAAATTTATGTCAATCGTTTTCTAATGAAAAATTACATACGAAATGTCTACTTGCGTAACTTTATTAGTGGTTTTGATTTTTTGACGATATTTTCAAAATTTCATTCGAAAATTTAGGGGGGTTCTGAACATTCGATTGCGTATAAAAACAATAGGCTTCCAGTGTTTACGGATTGGGATTTTTGTACCAAATTTGGTTCGAATCGGTACATTCGTTCGTCAGTTATCGTCTCCACAGGCTCACTGACACACACACACACACACACGCGCGCGCGCACATACTTTCACACACCCACACAAACAGACATCACTTCAAAAATGTTTGATTCGTGATCAGGGATGCTTGAAACGTGCTCTCCCGTCGAAAACTCGAATTCGAATTTTCGACCCCGTCACAATACTTCCTTATACATTATGTATATAAGGAAAGTAAAAATTAATCGTGATTAGCTTCTGTTTTTGTTAGTAACTGGGAATTTAACCCACAAACCAATCGGGATTTTGTTTAACTGGTCACTAAGATCTATAGTAAGTATAGATCAGCTGTGATTTTATTTAATTGCTTATTAAAATCTATACCCAGTTAATTGATATAATTTTTTTCAGGTTTAATACATGTTATACAGAAGAAGCGTGGCGGTCTCATTTACAGTTCAATCCCATCGAATGACTGGTTCTGACACCATCAATATTCGTCGAAAAGTTGTTGATAGACGTATTAACGTTACATATAGCATTATCTTGGTAATCGTTTTATCCATCTTCCATTTTTTTTTATTCCACAATTGTTATGGTTTGTGAATATGTTCTACGAAATAAAGATTACTTATGATTAGCTACTGCTCTTGTTAGTTATTCAACATTTAACCGATTAACCAACCGTGATTTTATTACTTTCCTTACATACATAATGTATAAAGAAAGTATTGTGACGGGGTCGAAAATTCGAATTCGAATTTTCGACGGGAGAGTACGTTTCAAGCATCCCTGATCACGAATCAAATATTTTTGAAGTGATGTCTGTGTCTGTCTGTGTGTGTGTGTCAGTGAGTCTGTGGATACGATAACTGATGGACGAATGGGCCGATTCGAACGAAATTTGGTACAAAAATCACAATCCGTAAACACTGGAAGCCTATTGTTATTATGCGCAATCGAATGTTCATAACACCTCTAAATTTTCGAGTGAAATTTTGAAACAATCGTCAAAAAATCAAAACCGCTAATAAAGTTACGCAAATATACATTTCTTACGAAATTTTTCATTAGAAAACGATTGACATAAATTTTAGAACGCTAACATGAACCGTTCTCGAGATATTGCACATTTTTCAAAAAAATTATCAAAAAGTCATATAAAATTAAAAAAAAATATTTCCTATTGAGAAGCATGTTCACTTTTCATATGTAATACCATAAGATAAATTGGGTGACACCATTCTCGTGGATCTAGCTCGTTCTATTCATGAAAAAAGATACTTTGAGTAATACTTTTGTATTTGAACCCAATAGTCATTTATCTGCTGTAAGAATAACTTATTTCTTCGTCCATAACGCTTGGCGAGATTTTGGCGACGAATTTGGTAGAATGTCGTCAAATTGGCGACTTTTTCAAATGGTGCTAAATTAACGAAAAACTCGCCAAATGGGTAAAAATGACGCTAAATCAATGACGACTCATTGATTATGACGACATGGAAAATGGCGACTCATTGACGAAAATTCAATATCTTGGAAAGAATATAAATAACTACTATAAAAATAATCCATTTTTTTTTACTGTAAAAGTAGTAAATTCATTGCATTATATAAGGAAAGTCATGTGCTGCCCACATCAGATTTTTTAATTGGTTACTGAAACCCATGTCCAGTTAACTTGTATCAATATACGAGTATACTAGGTTTAATCCATGTTATACAGAAGAAGCGTGGCAGCTTGATTCGTAGTTCAACCCCACCATAGTTAATGGCTGTTCTAACACCATCTGTATTGGGCGAAAAGTTGTTGATAGACATGTGTCAATCTCATATCATTGCCTTCGTAATATTGTTACATTCATCTTCCATTTTTTTTTTTTTTTTTTCCCGATTGTTATAGCTTTGCCAATATGTTCTACGAAATAAAGATTAATCATGATTAGCTTCTGTTCCTGTTTGTTACTGGACATTGAACCGATTAATCAGCCGTAATTTTGTTTAACTGGTTACTAATACTTATACTCAATTAACAGATAGAAACTTATACCAGGTTTAATCCATGTTATACAGAAGAAGCGTGACGGTCTTATTCTCAGTTCAATCCCACCATAGTTAATGACTGTTCTGACACCATCAGTATTCTGCGAAAAATTTTTGATAGACGTGCTATATAATCTCACATATAGCATTATCTTAGTAAGATCGTTGTATCCATCTGCTATTTTCCTTAATTTTTATTCCATGATTGTTACTAATTAGTAGTATTAAATTGTCTAAATCTTTATATGTTATTGATAATATAAAAAACTGATTTACAAAAATCATTTGTTATTACTTATCTTAAAGCTATAATTATGCTATTATATGTCAAATATGTTATTATATGTAACACTAATATAATATAATTATGCTATTATATGTAAGAAAATTTATATACAATTTCTGTTAAATTATTTAAAGAATAATTATTTATTTAAACTTGATTCACTCTATAATTAGTATCAAACAGAAAATTATCAATATGTATAGTGATTTACATATTAATTATAAATTTTTGATATTTCCATATATTATGCTTATTTCTAAATTTCATAAAAATCCCATTAAATTTAGAACTATAACTAGTGGTTATAAAACCTATTCTACTACTGATAGCAAATTACTACTTAACATTTTATACGTACTAAATGATTGTTTACGTTATTATAGTAATAAATACTTTATTTTAGATAACAGTAACGGATTGAAAAATAATTCAACATATCTGGGTAAAATTATTGGTTTTCAATTTTTTGATTTCATTCTTTTTAATAATATACTGACTTCCAAAAGTTAAGCACGGACGGTAAAATCAACAAATATGAAAAAGTGAATCTCTGAGTAACTCAAAATTATACATGAAGGTAGCAAATGTGTTTATGCATTAAAGAAAGCAAGAATTATGTACAAAGATGAAAATAATATTTACTTTTCGTAAGTTATATGATGACGTCACATTTGGGTCATTGACAAAATGATGTTTAAAGGCAAACAAACCAAACAAAACTTACATTAATATGGTATGTGATCACGCCGGACCTTCACACAAACTTTACAACGGTTTTCCATGCTTTCAATTAGGTGATCAACCATCGCAGATGCGAGCAATGGCCATTCCTCCAATAAGGCAGTTTCCAACTCTCTGAGACTGGCTGGAGGAGGTAAACATACAGAGACAGCACGCCCGAGGCCATCCTGAAGGTATTTAATGAGATTAAGGTCGGAGGAATACGCCGGCCACTCCATACGATAAATGTCCTCACTTTCCAGGTATCGTCAACGATGTTAGCTCGATGGGGACGACGGACATTATCATCCATAAGGAGGGAATCAGGACCAACTGATGCAGGGTAGAGTCTCTCAATGGGAATCTAGAACTTCATCCTGATACCACGTAGCCGTCATAGAACTCTATGATGGCTACGCGGTATCATGATCTCTCTCTTTCTCGAAGATGTGCAGCTGTGTGCAATATCCAATTGAAATTCCAGCTCACACCATGACTCTGCCACCTCTGATGAGGTTTATATGATGCTCTTGGCCTGATTGCCTGTGCCTCGTTCTCTCCAGACCCTTACACGCTTATCATCTGATTCCAGGGCAAATCTGGACTCGTCCGTGAACAGGACGTTGGGCCAATCTGATGCAGTCCAATTAATATGTTGACTACACCACTTTAATCTTGCCTCTCTGGTTTGGACGTTTAGTGGAACCCAAAAACGTGCTACTCGGGCGTATAGTCCCTTCACGTGGAGCTTTCGGCACACAGTACTGGCAGATATTATCTTACCAAGTGGCGCTGCAACCATGGATGTAACAGTTGTGGAGGTCGCATGTCAATTCCGCTTGACTACTATAGCAATATACCGATTATCAAAGGGGGTGGTAATCTTTGGACGACCGGGCATAGGTCTCCGGACAACTGTTTGACTTGTTTGAATTGTTTCCATAATCGAGAAATTACCGTATGATCACCGTCAAAGAAAATAGCGACATCTTTGATTGACTGTCCATCTTCAATGCGTCCGACAGCAAAAAAGCTCTCACTATCTGCCATTCATCTTCTTTCAGCCATAGAAACACGAATATCATCAAAAATAATCCGACAAAAGTTATAAACACTTCGTATCAGCATTTAAATGCACCTCTTCAAACCCTTCAGAATGCTGTCGTCTTCAACGACTGCCTAATTAGCATATATTCGGACAGTCAATCGTGATTGGCTGTAACATATGATATTTGCATACTGCCATCTACATCCGCAGGGATTTTCAGCCACTCAAATTCAAATTCAAATACGCTTTCCAAAAATAAAAATTTGCATTGCGTGCTTAACTTTTGGGTGTTGGAAGTCAGTATATTGTGATATCAAACAAGTGACAATCTGAAGTACCTAAAAGACGCAAAATTCTGGATTATGGATGGAACATTTAAAACTGCTCCCATTGTATTTAGTCAACTTTATGCAATACATGCTCCGGTAGGTGGTCCATCTAATTTATTTGTGTTTTAAAATATTACTTTGGGGGGGAAGGGGGGCAAGGTCTTCTTATGGAGAGAACGGAAGCGAAAATCTAAATCTCACCTAAGGCACATGAAACCCTTTCTCCGGTCCTTCACACACGGGGGGGGGGGGGGCTGAGAATGGTCGGAGGCTATCATTCAGTTCGTGGACGATGTGGCTGTCGACGAAAGCAGTGTCGACGAAAAGTACTTATTGACGAAAGGAGTGTCGACGAAATGTACTTGTCAACGAAATGAGTTCTCGACGAAGTGGCGTCGACGAAATGAGTTGTCGACGAAGTAATTGACGACTAAGTGAACCACTTCCCATTTTATACCTATTGGCAACACTGTTATTTATACCTCACGATTGGCAAAAGTTGATCTCCACATTTATCTCCTGCGAATGGCAACAGTTGATTCGTAATTTGTTATTTATCGCTTTGAGTGTCATCACGTGAAGATTTTTCTCAGGTACACATTTTTTGATTTCTTCTTTTATATTTCCATCTTTAAGCTTGTTGGCCAGCGATTGGAGTTTATTGATATTAACTATCTCCAATTTTAGAAATAAGCTTTTTTGGGGGGGGGGGATCATTACGGTTAGATGCTGGGTCCTGAAGACTCTATCATAATGATCTACATTATTAATCCTAGTGCTTTTCTTAAAATTAAGCTTTATTGCTTCGTTATTTTCAATTTTCCTATTTTCGTAATCTCTCACCATTGATATAACATTAATTTTCATTGCTTGATGACTGATTCATTTGCACTGTATTAGTTTTCTTCTCCCCATTACTGCAATATCTCTATTTTTTACAAATTGGAATATCATAGTGCTTATTTGCCTAACTTTCCTTTTCTATAGGAGTAAATGATAGGAATTTGATTCATTTTGATTTCAATATTGTCTTCATTTTGGCTTTATTATATATTAGTAACGCTTTCATACATATGTCACATATTACCTCTAATATTTCTTTGGTTTTTAATAAACTATTTTTATTCTTTATTTTTGGCGAATTAGCATGTAATTTTGCTTATATGCACATTTTTCCTATTCCGAACTAATAAATTGTTTGGTAAGTGCTAAGTGCTTACATTTTGTACTTATGCGTGGCTATCTTATATTTAAAGTTACGATTATATGTGTTACATTTCAATTTAACTCTAATCTATCATTGGAATTTCATAAAACATTTTATTATTATTATATATATATATATATATATATATATATATATATATATATATATTGAAAACCAAAGTATTATTTCTTCATAATTATATTCACTTACAACTGTTGCACTCTTAGTCTATCAAATTAACTGTAACCTGTTTTGAGTTGGGAAAAGCTTAGTCAGTATCACTTACTCTACAATGTTAGAAGCACATGGGGTAACTCAATTTATGATATTTTATTATTATTATTATTATTCTTTTTCATCTTATACATAACATTGTGTTCTCATAAAGACACAGTCATACGCTGGTATATTTGGTTATTTTATTTTATTTATTTTTATATTTATATCTGATCCATTTTCCACTTTCTTCTACGTAGGGCCATGTGCATTATTTCTGTAATACAATTTACAGTAATGTACACAGAAACGTAGAATCAGCATTAACGAACCAGGTATGGCCCTTGATAATGTACTTGGTTTCGGAAATGCTTTTTACTTTTTTCAATTTACTCATTTTCAAAAACATTTTTAGGAACCAGAAAGGCCTAGCTCCACGTGCAAAAACTTTTTTTTTCTGTTTGCAACTTTTCATCTTATACACTATTCTTGCTTTACAGCATGTATGTTTATACAGGGAACGAGGGGATTAGTACCTTAAGTACCTGTAGTACATATATAATTTATAACACAAAATTTTAATCTAAGGGTGTAGTTAAGGGATTATATTAACCAATTTTTACCACATGTCATTCTTTTTCAATTCCTTAACTTATATATAGAACAGGGAAAAAAGGGTATTTTTATACTAATTTAGTACCTGTTTTATATATAATGTTTTATTTTTAATGTTTTATTTATAATGTTCTATTTATCATCTTTACAAGCTTGTCGTATAGTCACTATTGATATCAAATAATCACTTCAGACCATCTTATTTTCATTTTTGCTATACAAAACATTTCAATAAATGACCAATCTCTAGTACATATAATACAAGTAAATTAAAATTCTTCAATTATATATATATATATATACACACACATATATACATACATACACAGAGAGTGAAAACGTACTAAGTACTATATGGAGTAACTTCTACCTATTGCCCTTGGACTATGTAAATTCCAGGGCATTTTTACTTTCCTTATATACATAATGTATAAGGAAAGTATTGTGACGGGGTCGAAAATTCGAATTCGAGTTTTCGACGGGAGAGCACGTTTCAAGCATCCCTGATCACGAATCAAACATTTTTGGAGTGATGTCTGTGTGTGTGTGTGTGTGTGTGTGTGTGTGTGTGAAAGTATGTGTGTATGTGTGTGTGTCAGTGAGTCTGTGGAGAGGATAACTGACGAACGAATGGACCGATTCGAACCAAATTTGGTACAAAAATCACAATCCATAAACACTGGAAGCCTATTGTTTTTATACGTAATCGAATGTTCAGAACCTCCCTAAATTTTTGAATGAAATTTTGAAAAAATCGTCAAAAAATCAAAACCGCTAATAAAGTTACGCAAATAGACATTTCTTATGTAATTTTTCATTAGAAAACGATTGGCATAAATTTTAGAAGGCTAACATGAACCGTTCTCGAGATATTGTACATTTTTCAAAAAAATTATGAAAAAGTCACATAAAAAAAAATTCCTATTGAGAAACATGTTCACTTTTCATATGTAATACCATGCGATAAATTGGGTTACATCATTCTCGTGGAACTAGCTCATTCCATTCATGAAAAAATATAATTTTAGTAATACTTTTGTGGTTGAACGCCAATAGTCATTTATCTGCAGTAAGAATAACTTATTTCTCAGTGCATAACGCTTGGCGAGATTTTGGCGACGAATTTGGCGGAATGTCGCCAACTTGGCGACTTTTTGAAATGTTGCCAAATTAACGAAAATCTCGCCAAATGGTTAAAAATGACGACTAATTGTCGAAAATTTAATATCTTGGAAAGAATATTAGTATCTACTATAAGAAAAACCTACTTTTTGTACTGTAAAAGTAGTAAATTAATTACATTATATAAGGAAAGTCATGTGTTGCCCACATCAGATTTTTACAGGTATATCTTAACGGATCATTACTAATTCTTTTCTTGCCTCTCAGAAATATTTCTTATATGCTACTATTCGCTAATGGTAAACGGTTTAGGACCTCCGCTTTACGCTAAAGGAACTAGATGTTGTTGACACCATCTGCTTGTGTGTTTGCAATTTATTATCAATATCACAAATTATCAACACGTTTCCAGAGAAAGAGCGCATATGAACAAGCACAAGACGGAGCCAGATCTAACATCTCACTGACTCAGCAGACAGGTGGACAAACATTTGAACAGAGTATCGCTTTTCTTATTTTCTTAACTTCTTTTTCGCCGTTGTTACAAAAATAGATTATCAATAAAAAACGTTCTTGAAATAGTTTTCGAATTTACGTTGAAAACATTTAGACCTTGCAAGGTTTTCTTCTTTCTTGGCTTCCCAGAACCTTTTGACCTGAAGCACACGTAATGTCCCCAGTGTTTTAATTTGCACCTTTAAAGTAATTAATTGGTAATTATTAATGAGAAATGTACATGGAATAAAGGAACAAAAAAAGTTTTTGTTCGAAATGCAGCTAGACTAACGATATCGCTAAATTAACGAAATTGACGCCAATTTCATGAATTAATTATTAAAATATATTAATATATATGCTATATTACTTATTGCGGATGTTATCAATATCGATAATTGTTAATTTAGAGTGAAATATGCGTTAATTGGGTGCCGTTAATTGATATACGTTTGCGTGAAATATACGTTAATTGGGTACTTCTTAATAGTTTTACATACTGTCATACGGAAAAGCGTCAAACCTACAATTTAAAATAACAACATTAAGCCGCACATCATATGCTTCATTTTTCGCTATGAAAGACGTAAATTCATTGCATTATATAAGAAAAGTCATGTGCTTCCCACCTCAATTTTTTTTTCTACAAACGGTAGAATTCTGAGATGAAGCCGATATGTTCCTCCAGCTCTTCATAAACATTACATTACTAAATGCCCATTTGCTGTGTTACTCCACATATTTTAGAGCAATTTCCACTTCCCCATTCTGTTCAAGGCATCACTGCCTCTGGATCATTAATACCGCTTTCATCAGATTCACATTGATTTTCTCTTATCTTTAAAGACACAAAGAATGTCACAGTCCATAAAATATTGATGACAGTGGCCATTTTCAACAAAAAGAAACCATTCTGTTTTGATAGATCTTAGAAGATTTTTTTCTGTAAAAAGTTTCATACTCTTCAAAACTCTTTGTTCCATAGTTTGAAATCAGGGAGTCACACTCAGAGGCGATAACTGTCCTGACGTTACCGCTGATAAGTTCGGATTCAAGAACACAAGAGGAAGCACTGTCAATAGCCAATGAGGGTTCTAATCCATTAGCTTCTAATTAACAATTAACTTTCAGTAGCACATTATAATTGTGATTAACCCATTAACCTCTGAGTAATTGAGAAAAGTGTCGGTAAAATGTTCTATACAGACACGTGACATCTTGGTTACTTAATCGGATGGCTGAACAATAGCAGGAGAAACGTGTAAACTGATATCCCCATGAGGTGCAAGCGTCAGGAAGATTTTTTTATTTCTAAAAATCTCAACACTCCGCTTAACCCGAACATACCTCGGTGCCAATTAGTTCGGATTACAGAGGTTTTACTGCATTTCAAAATTTTGTTTACATTTAAAATATACACAATTTATTTTAAAATAAATGTAATTGCTTCACGCATAAAGCAAATATGATGATAAAAATGGTCGTTAAATATAGTATTAAATAACAAGAGAGATAGATCATGTTTAACGCATTAGTTCTGAAACAATTTCCAACTGAAATGCAATTTTATTTAAACATCTCCAAAATGTGCATTCAGAGGTGATATTTTTTAAAATTATCACAGTACTACAGTAATTTATTATACTTGAAAACTTTACTTCATCGAAATATAAATCGTCTATGTAAAATCAATGAATATTTCACACATACCACTTATATTCCAGACTCCTAAGCTAAATAAATTCAGCAATTCGTATACAACTTACCTTACAGTCGCTTGATTTGTTTACATATTTCATAAGTAAAAATTAGGGTTCGTTGTAGAAATAACTAAAGTTTAGTGTTCATTTAAAATAATAAATATTGTAATTGCGTTGGCACATAATTTAAATACACAGATAATACACAAAAATAAAGCAGTTTCATGACGGATGCAGCATTAAATATAAATGTAAAAGATTCTTAAATATCACGATCTTTACATATGGAAAAAAAAATGGACGCCATATTTTACTTATGAGCCACATGATCTATCTCTTCATATATCATGGGTATAATTATTATTTAAATTTTTATTTAAAAAACCACCTAACATATTTTGCCTGAAAATTTTTTTCTATATTTTATCTAAAAATTTCGAAGCATTTTGTGAATTTTAATTTTGTTAAGAAAATGTTTGAAAAATTGATCCCCATAAGGTTCAATGTATTTCAATTTTTCAACCCGGGTTTAATCCGAAACTAATTGGGTGATATTATTCATTTTCATTCTCATATGTGTCACTGACCGTCTCAACAACATACTAAAATTTCATTTTTATGAAGTCATTTTTATGAAGTCATTTTTATGAAGTCATTTTTATGAAGTCATTTTTATGAAGTCATTTTTACGACAGTTACCGTGCAAACAAACAGGCAGACAAACAGACAGAATAACCACAATTATGAACACTTTTCAATTACGTTGGAAAGTGTTAAAAAATTGCAGTCGGTTTAAGAGTCAAAGCAAATTCTGTTTCTCAGGACAAAAATACACAAAAACCATGCCAGTAAAAGCGAAATGAGAAATCTGTAAGCAGCGCATGACTTTCCTTATATAATGCAATTAATTTATTTCTTTCAAAAAATGAAGTACAATATTCACGGCAAAATGTTTTTGACATTGAATTGTACATTTGGCGATTTTCCGGATGACAACATGTAAAACTATTCGATGGACCCAATTATCTCATATATCGCACCACTCTAAATTGGCGTTTTCAATATTGATAGCATTCGAAATAACCAATATCGCCCATACATTAAACTATTTTAATAATTAATTCATCAATTTGGCATCATTTCCGTTAATTTGGTGCCATTTTAGCAATTTTGACTATATTTTCGTCAATCCGAGGCACATCGCCAAGTTGGTGATATTCGTTGTCGCCAAATTCGCCAAACTGATAGCCAAGCGTTACACACAGATAGAAAGAAGCGCTTTCTTATATATAAATGACTATTTGCGAATTGTTGGTCGTAAAAATATAAAACTATTATACAAATATCTTCTCTTGTGAACGGAACGTATTAAATCCACGAGAATGATGTTAAAAAATTTGTTTCCTCGTATTGTATGAAATATATTTCACGATGGTTAATATTTTTACATTTTATGTGATATTTTTCATAAATTTATTAAAAACGTACAATATCTTGACAACGTTTCATGCTAGCGTTCTAAAATATGAGTCATTCGTTTTTTAATGAAAATTACAAAAGAAATGATCTTTTACGTAACATTATTGAAAGTTTTGATTTTTAATGATTTTTCAAAATTTCATTCGAAATTTCTGGGGGTCTTTTGAACATTTGATTGAGTTTAAAATCAATAGGTCTCCAGTATTCACCGATTGTAATATTTGTGCAAATTTCGTTCGAAACGTTCCATTCATTAATGGGATGTCTCTTCCACTGACTCACAGACACACACACTAACACAATATATTAACATACACACTAACACAATATATTAACATACACACTAACACAATATATTAATATACACACTAACACAATATATTAACATACACACTAACACACACAAACATCATCCCAAAAATGTTCGGTTCGAGTTCAAAGGTGCTAGAAACATGATCTACCTTTGAAAACTGGAATTCGAATTTTGAACCCCGTCATAATAAACATCTGTTGTCCCTATACATTATATTATGTATGTAGGAAAGACGTTAACCTCCTTACTGTTACTGACGTAACTATCATTTAGTGCGGCCAGTGAGCAGCTGATTTAATTACATATAGAATATTGTTAAGATCCTATATTTAAAGATTTAACAAACACTTTTAATACGTTTTAATAATACTCCAAAAATAAAAATAAAAAAGTAACGACAAATCCATTCAAAATGAAAACATTAAAAATTCTCATTCTATTTTAGTTGAATGAATGTTAGCAGGTTCTAGAACTGGGTTGCGATATGTTTTGGGATGCAAAGTTTAGACAATCGGATATGTCAGAAACAGGGTGGTACATATCCCTAATGCTTTAAACAATGCACATCTTATTTGTGGTCGACCTGGTTAAATGGCGTGCCTTTTCAAAAATATATTGCTATGCTATCTAGTAAATAATAAGAATAGCATCTCTGTTTGATTCCTTTTGGAGTTGCTTAAACGGTGATGCAAGGAGAATTAAGTAAAATATTAAATATCAAGAGGGGGAATCTCCAGTCATGAATTTATGTCTTATACTAGCACACATATACGGAGTTGCTTGAGATTTAAAATCTTTAAGCGCATTCATATTGTTTGTAGAAATAGTCTATTAACATTTTGAATTTAATTCTCCCCAAAATTAACTCGAATGCAACTCAACTCGACTTTCTCATACTAAAATCCAATTTTCATCAGCTTTTTTTTAATTTTTATTTCTTTTACTCTTTTTGCAAATTTTATTTATGTTTACTTTATTTGGTTTTTCTGTGTATTATTTTTCTATGTATTATTTTGTGTATTCTTTTTCAGTGTTTTCCCCCACAACTGCTCAGACCCTCTTCGGTGATCTGGGGAGCCTGGATAATATAGGAAAAAAAACCTTAAAATTTTCATAAAATTATTATTCTAATCTAAATCCAATCGAACTAATCTTTATGGTTCAAACAGCAGCTGTTTTCCGATCTCACTGCGGTTTTAAAAGTCGTAGTTTTTTGTACCATATCTGATTCTATTCTAATATTATCTGGAACATATTATGCAAATCATCAAGGTCATATACATGCATATTCCTACAGGGAAGCATTCTTATCAAAATATTTAAGGGGAATTATTTTTTGTAGAGAACATTGTTTTAATTTCCCTGTGAAGGAAACAGTTTCACCATAATAATTTCAGACGCGAAACTTGTTTATCCTAAAGTGGCAAAATCATTAATTTGTGTAAATTTTTATTCTTAGAATTAAGATAAAAGTTGATTTTTCAATCATCTATCTTTATTTAGATTAAATTAAAAAATATTATATGTTCTCTTAAATTTAATTAATAAAATTTAACATTAAATACGTCCGAACAGGCTCAACCACGCTTTTTAGAATTTAGCTCAAGTCCCTGATCAGGAAATTCGTAGACTGTTTCAAATAAATCGAACACAACCAGGTCTACTGGTCGGGTCAGGCTTAAACGCTTGAACCAGGCCTGAGCCATGCAGCTACAATAAATGTACCGGACCTAATATAAACACACGACAATATCATTAAGGCAAGTATAAAAAATATCACAAGGATAAAAATACAATTGATGAAAGAACCAATTCAGCAAGTTGCACAAAAAAATCATTGTTGAATCGAATCGCCAAATTCCACAAAATTGAGTTTACCACGATCGCGATAGTCGATTGGCATACAGACTTAATAGTGTTTTAATTTGAATCGCAATTTACATGTATTACTGCACCCAGTATTAAGGGTGATATAAGTAATCAATCTGCATTTTCTCCAGACAGTGGTGAGACAAGTATTCGCTCGGAAGGTATTGTAAGACAAGGAAAATCGGAGGCTACAGAAATTACGCCGATGTTGTCTGCATGACATTAAAATGGAAAGAGATTAATTTCTTTTTAATCGCTCTCCCAAAGACGGCTGCACGTTTTGGCGATCAAACAGGCTTCTGGAGTAATGTAAGTCAGAAGAATTTGTCCTCATCATGCAGAGGTGGAAAAGTTGATTTATTTTCTTTTTTCTTTTTTAGTCTTATTTGTTTTGCAATGATACGTGGAACAGAATAAGACCACTGACAATCAAAGGGAAGGACTATTAGGTTCTGACGTGAAAGCAAAGCAAATGTGATGTATCGATATGCATCGTTTACTGATATACGAATATATCAATTCAATACCGCTTTTGATTGTATCGATACTGTATCGTATCGTTATGGATGTCATAAATATTCTGCACTAGATATTAAATTATTTTTTTCAAATATTGTGCTTTACCATTTTAAAATTGGAATATATAAGATAAATATTGCCATTTTTTATTTTCACAAAATATATTAAACACGAGAGAATAGGGCCAATTTTGAGACTTTACAAGCGGAGGAGCAAGTAAGCATTCGATCTCTGAGTCAAACATATATACATTTTTATAATTTTCTTTTCCCGCATTTACATGTTTTGTTCTCAATGTTTTGTACGGCTGCACCTAACTTCATGAAATTTTATGGATAGCCGTGAAATAGCCCCACTCAAAAATTTAGTCCATGTTTCGAGCTTTTAGGACCAAGTGAAGTCGCGATATTAATATAACGTACAATTGAACGTCCCGCACAGAAATTACATTATGCAGACGATATTTTTCCCTCAAATTTATTTGAAGGAAACGATATCATTTTGCTTAGCAACACGATTAAATCAAATGTGTTTATACGGCAG
The DNA here is from genome assembly GCA_951213105.1 of Amaurobius ferox. Taxonomy (NCBI): domain Eukaryota; kingdom Metazoa; phylum Arthropoda; class Arachnida; order Araneae; family Amaurobiidae; genus Amaurobius; species Amaurobius ferox. The sequence goes on from OX578135.1 coordinate 105,883,666, forward strand.
ACGATTACTCAAATGTGTTTATACGGCAGACGATTTTTACTAATTTTTTTCCCGATTTAAAGAATAAAGAAATAAGTGCAAGTATTAATTTTTAAATGAACGGTATTGCATATTTGACTCAATTATATAAATTACGGCCTCCTGGTTTAAAGATTACGAGAATTTTTGATATTTTCAATTTCTTTTGTCATCTGTTTTATTTCAGCAAAGATATTTCAAACTCATATATTGTATTTAATCCATTGTTGAAACAGAATAAAAATGGAACGGGTATATATCTTCTAATATCATTTCAGCGCTTTCATTTTGGCATATATTGATCCAATTTTATATTATTTGCAAATTTGTTTATACAAACGGGACCAGCATGTTTTATTCTACTGATCTGACTTTTAAAATAATTTTGAACAGCGCGAACAGATAGATATTCTTATGTTTCTTTTTAGAAGAATTAAATTAAAAAATTTATAGAATGTTTTGAATGACAATGTCATTTAGAATAATACTATGGGAATCTGCACATGATTGTGAATTTTAAGTTTCTTTATACAATGTATATGCCGTACGAAGAACAGGTATACTGTTAGTATATATATATATATATATATATATATATATATATATATATATATATATATATATATATATATATATATATATATATATATATATATATATATATATATATATATATATATATATATATATATATATATATATATATATATATATATATATATATATATACATATATACATATATATATATATATATATATATATATATATATATATATATATATATATATATATATATATATATATTTACTATTTTTGAAAGTCTTCATACAAATTATGTTTCGTTCAAGTGTATTCATTCCGGTGCCCACTCGCATTGACGAAGTGAGGTGAAAAGCTCTGGCGACTGTTCCCCTGCGAGCAGTTTCGACTTCCACGTGGTAGCTGTGCCTGTGGGTTAATATTTCTGATTTTATATTTATGATTTATAATTAAATTGGTTTATATTATTTCTCCTTCCACTAGCCAGTAGACAGTTCCAATGGTGTCTATAGTTAAATACTATCGCCATTGTTAGAACAGAAACTGGCTATTCTATCGGTTTTAATTCGAATTGTATGACTGTCTTGACGAGAATGCAATTTCGAACTAACTGCCATTTTTTGTGTAGATTTAATTGATTGTTCTCCATATCTTGATCTTTAATCTTGAGCTAATTATTATTGCCTTTTTTCATTTTTTGCCGTGTTTTCTTTTTCATTTTATATATTTATATATTTATATATATACCTTTTTAATTGTGATTTTTGCATACTAATACTTTCCTCATCCCCTTTCCATTATAGTGATAAGTTACCTTCTACTTTTATCCTTAGCCTTGGTCTATAGTTACTTATTTGTAACAGATATGCTAGAGATGGATTATTTTGTACTTACCGTAGTTTATGCATAGTTTTCGATTAAAATCTTTCATATATATATATATATATATATATATATATATATATATATATATATATATATATATATATATATATATATATATATATATATATATATATATATATATATATATATATATATATACATTATAAAACCTCCCGTCAATGTGCTACTGGTTAAAAATTGATTTTTAGTGTATCAAGTATCAAGCGTTATGCGCATCATCAAATTTAGTCATAAATTTACATTTCTTGTTCCAGTATCAAGCGTTTCGCATCATCAAATTTAGTTGTAAATTCACATTTATGGTTCTAAGTACAGAGTTTTGGTATACACCCAATTCTGTGTTTACACGATAGATACGTTCCCGGGAAATGCGTGTAAAAACAATTCGTGTAAAAAAATATAATGTACCTATGGAAAATTAGAAGATTGGTTACAAACCTAAAAAGTCAGCAAAAATAATACAATAAACTACATGAAAATTCTTGTTAGAATCTTATCATTTTTACGTTCTGCACATTTTATTTTATAAAGGTTGCACACATAATAAAAATGTATGATATAAAGCAAATTTTCATTTGAATAGACAAAAAAATGTCATCAATTCATGAAGACAAAAATTATGCACCTTGTCCTGTTGCAAGATGATCTAAAGTTTGAATTTTAATACCCAAAGAGATTGCTTTCCTTTTCGTTTCTGTTATAGGTGAATTACGTGACATTGCGTAAGGCCTACCAAAACTATTTCGGTTGTAATTAATAAAACAAAAGTTGATGTTAATTTTTATTAACACCAAACTTCAGAAAAAGTACTTTTCACTTTTAACACCAAATTCAAAATGCAGATAAAACGGGGAATTCCCCCAATTCGGGAAATTCCCCACAGATAGAAATTGCAAAATCAAAGGAACACAATCAGGAACAATTCCGACCAATTGCGAACTTGTGAGAAGTGTGATACGAAAAAAAAAATTCTTAGAATTGGGATCGATCGTGTTATATCGAAATAACTCGTGTAAAAAGAGAATGACTTTTTTTAATTCGTGTTAAATCAAAAACGTGTAAAAAATGTTCCTGTAAAAACAGAATTGGGTGTATATAACAAGTGCATATTTTTACATTCCCTATATACATAATACGATATATAGGAAAAGTATTGTGAAAAGATAAAAAATTCGAATTTGAGTTTTCGCCGGAAGAGCACCTTTAAAGCATCCCTGAACTCGAATTGAACGCTTTTGAGGTAATGCTCATGTGTGTGTGTGTGTGTGTGTGTGTGTGTGTCTATGTACATGAGTCTGTGGAGACGAATCTTACGAACGAATGGAGCGTTTTTAATAAAATTCGGTGCAAAAATTACTATCAGTGAATACTGGAAGCTTATTGATTTTAAATATACTGCTGGCCATCCAAAATGCAACACCATGAAGGAAGCATCCAATAAGCATGAAATTTGCACCATACGTAGACCTCGATAGGAAATACAAATGATTAGAATTTTATAGCTCATATGCAAATCACGTGAGTCAGTAGCGCCATAACTCTTGCATTATGCATCGCCATACCGGTCCTTCACCTGGCGTTATGATTTGGGGTGGCATTGGATTTTACTCTCGCACCCCCCCCCTAATACGCATTGCCGGTACACTCAACAGCCACCGCTGCATTTCTGAAGTTTGGGAGACTGTTGTCTTACCTTACCTTCAAGGCTTGCCTGCTGCCAAGTTTCAACAGGACAATGCGAGACCACACGTGGCACATATCGTTCAGCATTTCTTCAATGCCCGCCAAGTTCCACTGCTCCCTTGGCCCGCCCGTTCTCCAGATCTGTCGCCCATTGAACACGTCTGGTCGATGATTGGCAAACGACTGGCCCAGCAAACACCACCAGCTGCTACGACAGATGAATTTTGGCAACGTGTGGAAGCAGTATGGATTGACATACCCCAAAAACACATCCAAAGTCTCTTTCTTTCAATGCCGAGGCATGTAGCAGCAGTTATTGTCAGCCATGGCGGCTGGACAAAATCCTGATTTCTTCGTGTTCCGCAAGTCGAACGGTGCTGTATTTCAATCAATTCATCCTTGTACTTTATATTCTTTGTCCAATAAATTTGGCTTTGATATCTCTTGTCTTTCATTGTGTTGCATTTTTGGATGGCCAGCAGTGTATAATCAAGTGTTCGAAAGACCCCTCAATTTTTGATCGAAATTTTGAAGAAAGTTATCGAAATATCAAAACCTTCAATAATGTTACACAAATAATCATTTATTATGTAATTTTTCATTAAGAAACGATTGACACAAACTTTAAACTCTATTGAAAGCGGTATCAAGATATTGCACTTTTCAAATAAATTTGCCGAAAAAATCACATAAATGTAAAAAAGCATTAACTACTGTGAAATATGTTCACTTTTCATATGTAATATTATGTGATAAATTTTTCATATGTAATATTATGTGTCCCTGTAAGCCTTTGTTTGACACAGGCATATAGCCATTACCCCTGGTGTGAAGGTGTGGAGTGCTATCTCTTACGACAGCTGTTCGCTAATAGTCATCCTGCGTACACCTTTAACACCTCAATGATATGTTGATGAAATCCTGCGGCCGTTTGCGTTACCTTTTATGGTACATTCTGGGGCCATTTTCCAACAAGATGATGCCACGCCACATACGACTTGCATATCTGTGGACTATCTCCGTGCTGTTAATACTGTTCCTTAGCCAGCAAGGTCACCAGGCCTTTCGCCAATCGAACATGTATGGGACATGCTAGGCCGCCAGATTCGGGCACCCCGAAATGTAACAGACCTGGAGCAACAATTGAGGAATTCCTGGCAGAATGTATCGGAGGATGGCATTAGGAAATTTTACCACTCCTTACCTAGATGTATACAAGCATGAATTGCCGCCAAGGGGGGTTTCACCAATTATTGATTTGAAAATTCAACGTGCAATTGCTAGCAATTGATGGGTCTTGCGGCCTTGATTTTGTAAACATTTTATTACCTATGTATGAGCTGTACGCATATTTAATTTCAATAAAAAGTCACTCTTCATGGTGCTTCATTTTCTTTCAAAAGAGTGTATTTTGATGCCTAACAGTTCGTCAGCAGCCATTTATATATAAGAAATGCTCTTCCCTCCGTCTGTCTGTAATGCTTGGCTATAAATTTGACGAATTTGGTGTTTAATTTAGCTATAATTAGTAAATATGACCCACTTGTCGATATTTTGTCCAAATTGACGAAATTGCAAAAATGACGCCAAATCGACGAATTAATTATTAAAATATTTTAATATATGGACTATATTACTTACTGCGGATGCTACTAATATTGAAAACCAGCCGCCTTCGGCGACCAGCCTGTTCGCTACCCTTGAAATTTCTGACCGTGGCAAACTCGCTGGCGCCATAACCCAGTGGAGTTAGCAATGTTTGTTTTAGTTTAATGACGTTAACACTAGTAATTAAATTTTAAGATGAAAAATTAAAACAATCATTATTTAAGTTTGTATATATTAAAAGCTTTTTTGTTTTTAATAAAAACACGACACAAAATTATAAACACCCATAATACCAATAGTCCACTGTTAAAATAAACTCTAAACTGAATAGAATGTTTACAAATTAGACAAAAATCTAAATACAATTCTAGAATAGAAGTCGAAAACCTGTTAAATCAGAACAATATATACCCCTTGTTTAAATCAGAACAATTTTAAAACAATATAAATAAAATACACTATAAGCGTGTAAATACACTTAATACGTAATGTTATAAAAGAGAAAGAGAAGTTTATGTTCTTAAAAGAACAATAATGAAGTAAAATAAATTCTTATCTTGATAAACCGCTCCAAAGAAACTGCTAACACAACAAAGGGAAAGGTTTGGGGTGAGTTGTAAGAAAAAATAACATTTTTAAAAAATTAATAAATGCATTTCAAGCAAATTGAAATTTAAAATGAAAAGTAATTTATTTCGAAAATAATAACTTATTCCACTAAAATGGATGAATAATATATTCAAATAAAATGGATGGTTTGTTTTAGTTTAATGACATACATTCATTATTTTGCAGACACAAATATCGAATGTTCCATTCGATTTCGCTATGGGTATCTGACTCAACCTCGTCAGAACCGTAACGGCATAACCTCACCCACCTCCTCTCCACCATAGAACCACCGTGCTTCTGCGCGCATGTGGGTGAAAAATCGATCCCTTCTTTCGCGGTTTAGTCGAGAAATTGGAAATCATTACTTCCTTAAAATCCGGATCGTGCGGCTACTTTTCTTATTTCTTGACCATATTGGGTTTGTAAGAAAGCCTGATCTTTTGAGCTTTCTAAAAATGTAAATTATTAGTCGAAATTGTCGGTACTTTTCCTTCCGCGAGGATTTAAAACCGAAAGTTCGTTTTTTTTTAGCCGAAAGTGACTTTTGCTTAAAATCTTTAAAAAATATTAGAATTTGTCCCTGAGATTTGAAATTGATATATTTTTACTCGCAATTGTCTGCTCTTTCCGGTCGTGTGATTTGTTTTTTTTTCTACGACGTCTGGATGGTGGAGAAAAAAGGGGAAAAAGAGGAAAAAACGGTCGAAATCGCATAAAACATTAAATAACAAAAAAGTATTATTTCGGGTGCGGTAGCCCGGTGGTTTGCGCGCTGGATTTGCACGCTGCCACAACTGCCACCGTGTTCATGCGGAGTACGATCACGGATCACGTTAAACATGTGGGTCCGTAAGTCCTTCCGAGAGGTTGGTGGTAGGGGAAGGAGGGTACGGTCCTTGTGGATGCCTACCCCACTGGGCTCCGGTCTGAATTGGGTGGCACTTCCCGGCCGTCCAAACAGTTACCTTACACCTTTCTAGTAGGTCTGACGGTCTGGGTGTCAACGGACCCGGGTCTAGTCCGTACGCAGATGTCCATCATTCCCATGGACCGGACCGCGATGGCTTTCTTTTAAATGGTTTTGGACCGGACTTGAGTGGTAGGGGAAGGAGGGTACGATCCCTGTGGATACCTCGCCTCCTCCACTGGTTTCCGGTCTAAATTGGGTGGCTCTTCCCGGCCGTCCGTTGTGTCCCACTACAGAATTGACACAACTGCTAATACTGACTTGCCAGAAAACGAAGGAAACTATTTTCAGAAGTGAATACTGAATATATCATTTAAATTCAGAAATTATTTACATTCATTAAAACAATAGAGCATTAATCGGTAGGCGTAACGAAACCTAAATACACACATAGGCGAAGCTACGGAAAGGGGAAGCAAAAAGGGCCCAAGTACACTCTAAAAAAAAATCTGATGTGGGCAACACATGGCTTTCCTTATATAATGTAATGAATTTATTACTTTTACAGTAAAAAAATAGGTTTTTCTTATAGTAGATACTAATATTCTTTCCAAGATATTGAATTTTCGACAATTAGTCATCATTTTCATTAATTTAGCGTCATTTTTATCCGTTCGGCGAGATTTCCGTTAATTTGGCAACATTTCAAAAAGTCGCCAAGTTGGCGACATTCCGCCAAATTCGTCGCCAAAATCTCGCCAAGCGTTATGGACGAAGAAATAAGTTGTTCTTACAGCAGATAAATGACTATTGGCGTTCAAATACAAAAGTATTACTCAAAGTATCTTTTTTCATGAATGGAACGAGATAGATACACGAGAATGATGTCACCCAATTTATCGCATGGTATTACATATGAAAAGTGAACATGTTTCTCAATAGGAAATATTTTTTTTTTCATTTTATATGACTTTTTAATAATTTTTTTGAAAAATGTGCAATATCTAGAGAACGGTTCATGTTAGCGTTCTAAAATTTATGTCAATCGTTTTCTAATGAAAAATTACATAAGAAATGTCTATTTGTGTAACTTTATTAGTGGTTTTGATTTTTTGACGATTTTTTCAAAATTTTATTCGAAAATTTAGGGGGGGTTTTGAACATTCGATTACGCATAAAAACAATAGGCTTCCAGTGTTTACGGATTGTGATTTTTGTACCAAATTTGGTTCGAATCGGTCCAGTCGTTCGTCAGTTATCGTCTCCACAGACTCACTGACACACACACACACACACACACACACATACTTTCACACACACACACACACACACACACACACACACACACACACACACACATACACACACACAGACATCACTTCAAAAATGTTTGATTCGTGATCAGGGATGCTTGAAACGTGCTCTCCCGTCGAAAACTCGATTTCGAATTTTCGACCCCGTCACAATACTTTCCTTATACATTATGTATATAAGGAAAGTAATATATTTACTAACATTTATCGCATATACTAATAATCTAGCTTTTTTACTTCAATTTTTCTGGTGAATATACAGATATTTTTCCACATAATACCTCAATGTGCAATGCATAATTATATTATTATGATGATGAGAACCTAATACGCAATCGAAACCATAGAATTACAAGTAAAACTCTAGATCCCCCCCCCTCTCTGCCCTATTTTTTTCTGGCGAATCTATTGTGTCCGTCCGTAACGCTTGGTAAACAATTTGGCGACAAATTTGGAGGGACATCGCCAACTTAGGTCGCCAAATTGATAAATATAATGCTAAATCGATGAAAATGACGTCAAACTGATGAAAATTAAATTTATTGAAAAGAATATATTAACCCATTTCTCCATTTGTCCGTCCTTAACGCTTAGTGAAAAATTTGGCGACGAATTTGGCAGGAAATCGCCAACTTAGCGACTTCTTAAAATGGTGCTAAATCGACGAAAATGTTGCTAAATTGATTAAAATAAATATAGCCAAATTGATAAAAATGACGATAAATCAATGAAAATGGCTCCAAATTGATAAAAATTCAATATTTTGTGAAGAATATAACACATTTCTATCTCTGACGTTTGGCGATACATTTGGCGAGTTATTTAACGAAATATGACTAACTTGGCGACTTCTTTCATACTGGTGCAAAAATTGATGAAAATATCATCAAAATTTCAAAAATGACGATAAATCGATAAATTAATTATTAAAACATATTAATATATGGGTTATATTGCTTATTGCAGGTGATATCAGTATTGATTATTGTCAAGTTAGAGTTGCGCGAAATATAAATTAATTGGATAGTTGAAATAGTTTTTTATACAAGTTGTCATCCGGAAAAACGCCCAGTGTACAATTTAACGTTTAAAACATTGTGTCTCGAATGTTATAGATAATTCTTTCACTATGAAAGTATAAGTTCATTGCTATATATAAGGAAATTTATGTGCTGCTCACATCAGATTTTGTAATTTCTTATCGGAGTCTGAGTTTTTCTTATCTTTATAGACTGCTATAAATCGTAAATTAAACAGTGAGACAGAAAAAAAAAATCAAAATTCATTTACTTAAAAAATATGAATTTTCCGCTAAATCTTTTGCAAAATATTCAGCCTGTTCAACAGAAAGCATTGGCGACAGTTGATTGTGATTTCTATGATTTTCTTCTTCATAATCAATGATAATCAAAAATTGCTGTTCTGTAGAAAAATTTGGTACTTGCGTAGTTAACCGAGCCCTTAGGATAACTTTAAGAATTTCCACCATATCGATGTGGTTTCTTTCTTTCGATCTGAAAGTACATGGTTGCCCCAGAATAACGTGACGAAACGAATTGCCTACAACAGTGAAACACAAATCAATGGAAATACAAAGAAAAAATTAATTGCATAGCAAAATTGGTTCCATTTCAATAATAGAGCGGGTTCATTGGAAAAGATTAAAATTAAAAAAAATATTTGTTTACTTGTTCTTAATTAATATTTCAACTGCTTATTTTTTAGTAATATGAATTCAAAATATCCTTCATTTAATCTTTATTGTTTGGATTTCAACAACAGCTTATTTATTTTTCAATAATTTAAATTTAAATATTAAAGCGTTGTTTACTTTTCGATTAAAAAAAGTATTGTTTATTTACAACAAAATTTCAAACAGTTATTGTTTACTTTCGATAATTAACATTTGAAAAAACTTTTTTTAAAATCCTTTGTTTACTTTTCGATAACTCGAATTTTTACACTGTTTTATCTAAACAGGTTTCTCTGTTTGTTTGTTGGGATCAAATCTTGATTTTTCGATCCACATTTATCAAGCCTATTTTCTTAAAATTAAACACACATGCGTATTTGCGATGATAATACAACATTCCATCAAATTTGTGGTGATCTCCTCCCCGAAATTTGACACCCACTCCCGGAAATATGCCCAGAATGACCCGACCCGTAAAAATCCCATTATTTGTAAAGTAGTTTTAAAAATTCTCTTACACACACACACACACACACACACACACACACACACACATATATATATATATATATATATATATACATATACTTCTGCTTACTTAAAGGATATGGCAGAGGTATAGAACGATGAAAGTAAAAATAACGAATTACGCATGCGTAAACTGCTTTTATATATAATGCACTCTGGCATTTGCTGCATTTCCATTCTTTCCTTTCCCTTACAATCCTGGTTGATTCCTATTTGTTTACTTTGCAATTTTTCGAGTGTTTTTGACTTGACACATTTACGGAAGTATGGCTACTGTATGGCATTGGTACCGTGAGTGTTGCCCGGGCATAAAAGCAGTCTTTTAAACGGGAAAGAGGGGTCGCCATCCCCCTCTACCATTTTATGCCTTGCATTTGGTCATTTCCCTCCTTTTTTCATATGAATCTTATATATATATATATATATATATATATATATATATATACATATATATATACATATATATATATATATATATATATATATATATATATATATATATATATATATATATATATGTTTATATATATATGTATTTTTTTCCATTTGCTTGAAGATTTGCTGTTTTATACTTTTATTTTGTAAGCCTGTTAGAAAGTTAGGTTTTACGTGCTACAGTTTTTCACTTTTCTTTCATTGGATATTCAAACCTTTTTATTATATATATATATATATATATATATATATATATATATATATATATATTTATATAATTGAAGAATTGTAATTTACTTGTATTATATATGCCAGAGATTGATCATTTATTGAAATTGTTCTGTGAAGCAAAAATGAAAATAAGATGGTGTGAAGTGAATATTTGATATCAAAAATGACTATACGACAAACTTGTGAATATGATAAATAGAATATTATAAATAAAACATTATAAATAAAACAAGTATTAAATTGGTATAAAATACCCCCTTCCCCCAATTCTCTATATAAGTTAAGGAATTGATAAAAAAAATTACATGTGATAAAGATTGGTGAATATAATCCTTTAACTACTCTCTTAGATTAAATTTTTTAATGTTTAAATCATATATGTAATACAGGTACTTAAGGTATTAATCCCCTTGTTCCCTGCATAAACATACATGGTGTAAATGCATGAATAGTGTGTAAGATGAAAAGTTGCAAAACAAAAAAAATTTTTGCACGTAGAGCTAGGCCTTTCTGGCTGCCAAAACCTTTTTTGAAAATGAATAAATTGAAAAAAGTGAAAAACATTTCCGAAACCATGTACGTTATCAAGGGTCATACCTGGTTCATTAATGCTGATATATATATATATATATATATAGTATATATATATATATATATATATATATATATATATATATATATATATATAATATCCAATGAACGAATATAATAATCCAATGAACGAAAAGTAAGAAGCTGCAACACGGTAAACCTAACTTTCTAAAACTCCCACAGAATAAAATATAAAACAGCTAATCATTAATCAAATGGAAAAAAATACAAAACACGAGTTATCAAGTTACAGAAAATCAACAAAATTCAAAGGTATGGAAACGAATAAAGAAAAACTTAAAAAATCAAGCTATATCGCTATACACGTGGAAAAAGGGCTAAGCCAAAAAAAATGGAAATGTTCACTTCGTAAAATTCGATCTCAAGTCCAAGTATTTTGACGAAGCAGACATAAAATATGTATGTTTCTGAAGAAATAGATAGATTATATCTATAAACTATTTCTAATATATATATATATATATATATATATAATAGGTTGAAAGTCCAATGAAAGAAACGTGAGAAGCTGTAACAATCATCAGGTTAAAGAATTAGGGTTATGGTCATCAGGTTATGGAATCGATAAAAGAAAAACAAATGAAATCCAAGCATTAATGCTATACCCATGGACAAGGGCTAGGACTAAATAATGGATTTGTTCACTTCTCCAAATCTCTTCATCGGGTCCAAGTATTTTGTCGAAGCACACAAAAAATATATGTTCCTGAAGAAATAGATTGATTATATCTATAAACTATTTCTACTTGGACAACATACATAATGAAGAAAAAATAAAAGTAAACTAGAATACCTGGAGAAAAACACTACAAATGCACGAACCTGTCGAATCCGGAAACCCAGAATGAAGAGACTAGTGTTGCCATTCGCAAAGGAAAAAGAAATGATCTACTGTTGCCATTCGTAAAAAATAAATAACAGTAATGCGAAAAGGAAAAAAAAGGGATAATATACAATCAGAGCTACTAAATTGTGGGGCTAATAATAGAAAGGCTAATGTTTAAGAGGATGTAAAACTAAAAGTATTATTAATAGAAGAGAATGGAGATGTCAGGCTAATAGAAAAACAAACTATGAATAGAATTCATGAAAATCCAGCGAATCATATGTATATATATTATACATATGTAATACAATTTAATATACAATTAAATAAATAATAAGCATATAAATATTTGAAATGTTGGCGCAAAGCTGCCATTGTATATATATATATATATATATATATATATATATATTATATATATATATATATATATAATATATATATATATATATATATATATATATATATATATATATATATATATATATATATATATATATATATATGCTTGTTAGTCTTTTGCTATTTTGTAATCAATTTTTCATGTTTACGTCGCATATGACTAAGAATGTTGTGACAGCTCAATTTTTTTTCTTATTTTTTAATACATTTTATTAAAACATTGTAACTTAAATATATTTTTTATAATACTTTATCAAAAATTGTTTAAAATTTAAATTTACTTCATTTTTATTTTTCAATAGCTCATACTTAAAATAAAGTTTTTGTTTACTTTTGTATGTTCGAATTAAAAAAAATCCTCTATTTACTGTTAGTAATGTAATTTTAAAATACTTTATTTACATTTCAAACCTTTGTTATGAACAATGTAGCCTTTTTGAACCATGGAACTTCAAGTGGAGTATGACATCACATACTAAAAGCGCCACATTACACCACAATTGGCGCGTCATCTTCCCATTTGGATGCCAATATTTAGGGGTCTGTGAACTAACTGCACAAGTGCCAACATATTTTATATAGATAGCGTTCAATTGTTCGAGTAGATAATTTTACAAACTCTGAAGGTTACTAGATTTTAAGATAATAAAAATGAAATCTTTTGAAAATGTTGTTTTTCGTGCTCCCGAGGCGTCATGTCACTGTTCTCTGAAGAGCACTAAACTTTAGCTCGCGAGCACTGAAGTGCAGAGGCTGCGAACGTCTGGACTGAAGGATGCATTAAACAGCCCAAACTGCTGAAGATAGAAACGTCAAACGTTACATATACGTGAGGCTTAACCTATAAGTAATGCAAAAATCTAAAAATTTGAATTGTTTTTTGAAAATTTTCAAATCTCGAGATTTTTATTCCAACATTAATCCAACTAATTCGAAAACGGCCAGATATAAAAATAAAATCGTTTTTATATAATCATGCGCAGAAGGAAATATCCTAAATTTTCTTAATTAACTTTATTTGTAAACTAACCATTTTTGAAATAGAAATATTTTAATTTATATTTATAGAAGACGATTTTTTTTTTATATTTTATAATTTCATTTTTATGCAGTTTTTGATACTATCTGTAACCATAGTAATAGTTTTATACTTCGAATACCGAAATTGTCTGCTGGCTATTCTTCTAATCAAACTATTGAAAAATATTTTCTATTAATAAATGAATTTTAATCTTAAAATGTACGAAAAAGTTGAAAATATGGCAACATAGAGTGATCAGGTATATAATAGTGTTTTATACACCGCAATTTTTATAATAGAACTAAAAAATGTGAGCCATTTTATACACTTATTCGAACAGATTTTGATATTCAGAACTTTTTATTGAGCGTATAGGTGTCATATTTAGTGAACACCACATATTTCTCCCGCGCAAAGCGTGGGGTGAAATGGCTATATATGACATGAATGTACAAATTGAGTGGAGGCCATCATATTTTCTCACACCATTCTGATCACTCGAATAATTTCCATCGGATATTAATCTATCGAACGACCTGTTGGCCCACCTTTCGGAGTAATCCCGACGGAACCCCCAAGCTGTGCAAGCACACTTCCTGTCTTCATCGAACAACTGCACCTCGCAAATGTTCATTCACTCTATTCGTGACAATATGTTGTTATGTATTTAGAAAGTAACCGGGTTTTGGCAAGGAGGAAACTTCAATCGGCACGTGGCACACGATATTTACAAGGAGCAACGATCGCTTCTTTATTGAAACAGGTACGAAGATCTATCTTCCAGAGGAAATAAATGTATTTGATTGCCGTAGACATAATTGAAAGAGAAAGTGCAAAGGTGTGTGAAATGAGTTACGTAATTTGATAGTCTGCACTAAGTCATGCTTGACAGACCTGCCTATTCAACGGATTACGTACAACAGAGATGTCACGGATTGAAATTTTATACTTTTATGTGACCCGATAATACAAAAGCCCGAAGATAAGAAGTTCAAATGGTAAAACCTTGAGTCTGACAGTAATCAAATACTCTTCAACTTGGGCCCTCCCTGGACTGAAAAGCATGTTTGTTCAAATGTCAGAAAAAACGATTTCTTGGTATTTTTGTGTAAGTTAAAGTTGGTAGTTTTTAACATGTATCTTTACATAACCGAAATCATAAAAGTATCATATAATTTATTATGTTTTATTCATTTTTTTTCGAATACTGAATAGGTCAACAATTTGCGTATTGAACAAGAACATAAAAGCAACGACCATTCCTTTAAATTATCATATAATTAGATTCGTGTTAGCATTTTAAATATTTATTGGGTACATTTTCTCGTTAATTGTGTTATGGTGGACCTGTCAGTTATTTAGTATTGTAAAAAATGAACATTATAGGCTTTATTAACAGACTCCAATTGCATGGTAACAGCTCCAATTGAATGGTAATATCTGTAATTTAAAATGTATACAGTGAATGAATTAAATGAGTTTTAAAACATTGAAAATGTTTTTATAACTTATTTTTAATTTAAAATCTTTAAAATCATTTTATCGATAAGTTACTGTGTTTAAAACGCTAAAACTTCAAAGGGTATTTTACAAATGACTTGATTATTTTTGCATATTCATTATGCAAATGGTAGATATAATGTTCATTAGATAGGGATGAAATATAATCCCTTTTTTATTCTTATCGATTTTAGGTGAGATTCTGGCAACCCCTGCTATGATTTGGGAAACATTACATTCTGGAAACCCTCTCAGAGTCCTTTGTCGCCCTATTTTGGTCAACGCTTTTCGCATCTTTTGTGGCCAAGGTAAAAATCGCAACACTCCCTTTTGGTAACTTATTCCGCGTCTTTTGTTGCCGTTTGTGAAACTGTTGATCTGTAGCAATTCAAACATGGGCTTATGGCTGCTAAAAACATCACAATATCCGGCCGCGCTGGATGTCGGAGGTCGCATGTAGCAATAACTCTTTGTCCAACAGGTGTTCTATGTCTTATAGAGCACAACATGAAAATCAGAAAATTTAAAAATTTTCTAATTTGTACCTTGGCGACAAAATGGCGATTTTTACCTTAGCAACAAAAGGGCCACACAAGACGACAAAAAGGCTACAAAAGACCCGGAAAGAATTGCCAGAATGAAATGTTGCGATTTTTACTTTCATGACAAAAGACGCGGAAAGGGTTGCCCGAATGGAATGTTCTCCAAATCATAGCAAAGACTACCAGAATTTCACATAAAATCGCCAAGAATGGAAAAGGGATTATACTACACCTGTACCTTAGATATATATATATTCATATTGCATATTAATTTTATATCTACCTAATGAAATTAAGACTGCATTTTGTAATATAATGAAAAAAAAATGTTTTTTAAATGACAATGTAAACGAAAATTTTTTTTTTTCTAAGTTTTTATATAGATGCACGTTTTAATTTTTTTTCTCAAAAACTGATTCATTAATTACAAAGTCAATTCTTGTAAAGTACACCACCCTTATAAACATTAAAAAAAAATTGTAAAAGAATATTGAAAATTGAATAAGAAATAATTTTTAAATTAATAATTTTTCTTATAATCTAAAATGTTTTAATTTCAACCAACATTAAACATTATTCATTTCTTTTCTCTTGTTAAAATCATTTTGTCTAATATCAACCTTTACTAATATGCATAAAAGGCATGGGCGCCCATAGGGGAGGATAAAAGTGGGCACTCGCTCTCCTCTGGACGTTCAAGGTCACAAAGCTGAGCATAGAGCTCGTCTATGCTGAGAAAATAAGTGAAAGCGTATATACTTGAAAAAAGTATATAAAGAAATGATTTACAAAAATTAAAAAATAATTACCAGTAAAATGTTGAAAATTAATTAATATTAAAAAATATATACTAAAAGAATAATATAAAACAATTTATGTAATTAGAATAGGCCAATAAGGTAGTAACAGACAATTAAAAGGTCATATAATTGTTTTTATGTTAGAGTTTTGAATATTTATTGGGTACATTGCCCCCGTTAATAGTGTTATTGTTATATAACCCAGATTCTGCGAGTTATTTTGCATTGTTAATTGTAACTTAGCCATAGTTAATTGTAACCTTGAGAAGATGCAATCTAGTTGACTTATGAATAACACGATAACACACAATATTACTATTGTTACTACCTTTGATATATTTAGCCATGTCAAACTCAACATTTCTGAACTTGATTCATGCTCAAGAAACACATGGCAATGTCTGATTCCTCATATTTATGTGAACAAGTGTTTCTTAACTATGATATATAGGATCTTAGAAACCGATATATATATAATAATAATAATAAAAGTTTGAAAGTCCAACGAAAGAAAAGTGAGAAGCTGTAACTCGAAAAACCTAACTTTCTAACAAGCTTACAAAATAAAAGTATAAATCAGCAAATCTTCAATCAAATGGCAAAAAATGCAAATTTCGAATCATCAAGTTAAAGAAAATCATCAAAATCCAAAGATATGGAATCGATAAAAGAGAAACAGATGAAATCCAAGCATGAATACTATACACGTGAACAAGGGCTAGGCCTAAATCATGGATTTGTTCACCTCTCCAAAACTCTTCCTCGGGTCCAAGTATTTTGCCGAAGTAAACACAAAAATATATGTTTCTGAAGAAATAGATAGATTATATCTATAAACTATTTCTACTTGGACAACATACATAAAGAAGAAAAAATAAAAGGAAACAAGAATACCTGGAATATAACACAGCAAATGCACGAACCTGTCGAACCCGGGAACCCAGAATGAAGAGACCAGTGTTGCCATTTTCAAAGGAAAAAAAATGATCTACTGTTGCCATTCGTAAGAAATAAATAACAGTAATGCGAAAAGGCAAGAATAAGTGATAATATACTTTCAGAGCAACAAAAAGGAGGGGCAATTAATAGAAAGGCTAATGTTTAAGTGGATGTAAAAATAAAATATTATTAGTGGTCATAATACTTACTCTACTGCTGCGAGTAAATTACTACTAAATTCTTTAAATTTAATAAATGATAGTTTACGTCAGTCTAGCAATAATTATCTTACTCTAAATAATAGTAAAGAATTAAAGAATAAATTAACAAACTTTTGATTTTAAAGATCTTTTAATAATATCAAGATCTCAGGCCTGTATGATGTAATTTTAGCTCTATATAATGCTTATATTACTAATCTATCAACTCAAACCAGTTTTATAAATTTTCCTAAAGTTCTTCACTTTGTTATTTTCAATAATTATATTTTTCAAGGAAATAAATTTTACTTACAAGTCTCAGGAGTTCCATAGGGTGACTGCAGTAGCAATATGCTAGCTAATTTATACCTGTATCATTATGAACAGTCTTTTATTTCAATAGATTATACATTATACAGATATGTTAATGATCTGATTTGCTTAGTATATACTGAAAATTATGTGATAGATATAGATTTCTATCCAGACAATTTGGAATTAATTCCTAACGAAGCTACTATTAGTAAAAATATTAATTTTTTGGGTTTAAATCTTATTATTGAACATTCTAATAGAATTGTTACTAATTTATATGATAAAAAAGAATATTTTAATTTTAATATTAATAAAATCTTAGCATTTAATTCCTACAACTCGATTCTATTGTTTAGAAATATTATACTTAATCAGCTTTTTAGAATTTATAGATTATCTGATAAAAATTTCATGCTATACATATAAATAATCTAAAAATTATCAGTAATTTATATAAATATTCCACTTATTTTGTAAATGGTATAGTTAAAAAAATTAGATTAGCTGGATTTTCATGAATTCTATTCATAGTTTTTTATATTAGCCTGACATCTCCATACTCTTGTTTTAAAAATATTTTATTTTTTCATTCAATTAAACATTAACCTTTCTATTATTTGCCCCTCCTTTTTGTTCCTCTGATTGTATATTATCCCTTTTTCTTGTCATTTCGCATTACTGTTATTTATTTCTTACGAATAGCAACAGTAGATCATTTCTTTTTCC
Source organism: Amaurobius ferox (assembly GCA_951213105.1). Classification (NCBI taxonomy): domain Eukaryota; kingdom Metazoa; phylum Arthropoda; class Arachnida; order Araneae; family Amaurobiidae; genus Amaurobius; species Amaurobius ferox. The sequence continues at coordinate 105,902,025 of OX578135.1, forward strand.
TTTGAGAATGGCAACACTGATCTCTTCATTCTGGGTTCCCCTGTTAGACAGGTTCGTGCATTTGTTGTGTTATATTCCAGATATTCTTGTTTCCTTTTATTTTTTTTTCTTTATGTATGTTGTGCAAGTAGAAATAGTTTATAGATATAATCTATCTATTTCTTCAGAAACATACATTTCTTGTGTTCGCTTCGACAAAATACTTGGACTCAGGAAGGGTTTTGGAGAAGTGAACAAATCCATGATTTAGGCCTAGCCCTTGTCCACGTGTATAGCATTTAATGCTTGGATTTCATCTGTTTTTCTTTTACAGATTCCATACCTTTGAATTTTGATGATTTTCTTCAACTTGATGATTCGAAATTTGTATTTTTTTTCTATTTGATTGAAGATTTGCTGATTTATACTCTTATTTCGTAAGCTTGTTAGACAGTTAGGTTTTTCGAGTTTCAGCTTCTCCCCTTTCTTTCATTGGACTTTCAAACTTTTATTATTATTGAAATCATTTTATTTATTAGTTGCATTTGCGCAATAAATTAAATGTATTTTGCATTGTCATTCCTATTTACTCATTTTTTTTCATTTGCATATTTGCAAAGTATCCTTAATATTTTTAGTATGCTACGGTATGTATATATATATATATATAAGAAAAAAAGGTTTGAAGATCCAATGAAAGAAAAGTGAGAATCTGTAACACGAAAATTCAAATATCTAACAGGATTACGAAATAAAAGTATAAAACAACAAATCCTCAAGCAAATGGAAAAAAATAAAAAACAAATAAATAAAATAAATTTCGAATCAACAAGTTAATGAAAAGTATCAAAATACAAAGGTATGGAGTCGAAAAAAGAATAACAAACGAAATCAAGAACAGACGTTATACACGTGGATAAGGCTCTAAGCTTAAATCATGAATTGTTCACTTCCACAAAAATCGTATTCATGCCCAAGTTTTTTGTAGAAGCAAACACAAAAATGTATGTTTCTGAAGAAATAGACAGATTATATCTATAAACTATTTCTACTTGGACGACATACATAAAAAAGAAAAATAAAAGGAAAAAAGGATACCAAAAAACGGACTGAAAAAACACACTAACCTAGTAAGCACGGGAACACAGAAAGAAGTGACAAGTGTTGCCATTCGTAAGAAATAAATAACAGTAATACGAAAAGACAGGTACAAGAGATAATATACCATCAAGAGGTGCAATAAAAGAAAGACTAATGATATATATATATATATATATATATATATAACTGATAAAACGTAAAGAGGATGGGAACGAAATGTCACCACACTATACAATTCTGCCAAAGTCAATGCAAATTACTACAAAGGACAAGGCGCCTAGCTGCTCTTACATCCGAAGTAGAAAACATTGAATAAAATGGAATTAAAAGGGCGGGGATGACCATATGTCTTGCATAAAATGGTTGTGGAGAATTGCGACTCCTCTTTCCCGTTTAAAAGCAGCTTTTTACAGCCAGGGCAAACGCTCACGTCTCCAATGCAATACAACGGTCGGTCCCCCATATGTGCAGAGACAAAAGCACCATACAACAGGACAGGAAAGAACAACGACCAGGAAAGATGGAGGTAATGTGGCGCTACACACTATCCTTCTGTTCAAAAAAGAAATTACGCGCATGCGTGTAGATATAACACTACCGCATATCGACTATTATATTCCAACATCACGATTGAATGGATCTCTGATTTCTTGATCTCTGAAAACAGAATTATAATAAATCTATAAGAACTATATATATATATATATATATATATATATATATAAAAGTAAATACATCATCAAATTGAAAAAGGGGGGAAGGTACAAAGGAAAGGGGGACACTCTCCTTTCTTTTCCCCCTTTCCTTTGTACCTTCCCCCCTTTTTCAATTTGATGATGTATTTACTTTTATATACCTGCTAAACATGAAAGAGCGGCAATGCGCCTTAATGTTATGAGGTGTTATGATTGTGTTTTTTGTATATCTTATTTTTAGATATTTTTCTAATATATATATATATATATATATATATTAGAAAAATGTAATAATAAAAATTCAAGTAATATTAACATCATAGATTAAAATAACATGACGGAAGGTAATAAATTATTCCCTTTTTAAAAGTACCGCGCTTAAGCTGCTGATAATTTTCAAGCTAGTATTTAATTGAAGAATTTTTATTTTACTTATATTATATATACCTGAGATTGATCATTAATGGAAAATGTTCTGTATAGCATAAGTGAAAGGAAGATGGACTGAAATGTAAATGTGACATCAAAAATACTATACGACATGCCGTTGAATATTTAAAAAAAAAACATGATAAGAAAACATTATAAATAAAACAGGTACTAAATTGGTATAAATACCACATGCAATTCTTATTCCATTCCTTAACTTATATATGGAAAAGGAAAAAGGGATATTTTATACCAATTTAGCATCTGTTTTATTTATAATGTTTTCTTATCATGTTTATTTATATATATTCAAAGGCTTGTCGTATATTATTTTTGAAGTCACATTTACATTTCAGTCCATCTTCCTTTCACTTATGCTATACAAAACATTTTCTATTAATGATCAATCTCAGGCATATTGAATACAAGCAAAAAAATCTGATATGGGCAACACATGACTTTCCTTATATAATGCAATGAATTTACTACTTTTACAGTAAAAAAAATGTTATTCTTATAGTAGATACTTATATTCTTTCCAAGATATTGAATTTTCTTCAATGAGTCGTCATTTTCATTGATTTAGCGTCATTTTTATTAATTTGGCGAGATTTTTATTAATTTTGCAACAATTAAAAATGTCACCAAGTTGGCGTCATTCCGCCAAATTCGTCGCCAAAATATCGCCAAGCGTTATGGACTGCGAAATAAGTTATTCTTACAGCAGATAAATGACTATTGGCGTTCAAATACAAAAGTATTACTCAAAGTATCTTTCTTCATGAATGGAACGAGCTAGATCCACGAGAATGATGTCACCAAATTTATCGCATGGAACATATGAAAAGTGAATATGTTTCTCAATAGAAAATATTTTTTATTTCATTTTATATATCTTTTTGATAATTTTTTTGAAAAATGTGCAATACCTCAAGAAGGGTTCATGTTAGCGTTCTAAAATTTATGTCAATCGTTTTCTAATGAAAAATTACATAAGAAATGTCTATTTTCGTAACTTTATTAGCGGTTTTGATTTCTTGACGATTTTTTCAAAATTTCACTCGAAAATTTAGGGGGGTTCTGAACATTCGATTGTGTATAAAAACAATAGGCTTCCAGTGTTTATGGATTGGGATTTTTGTACCAAATTTCGTTTGAATCGGTCAATTTGTTCGTCAGATATCGTCTCCACAGACTCACTGACACACACACACACACACAGACATACTTTCACACACACACACATACTTTCACACGCCCACACATACTTTGATACACACACACACACAGACATCACTTCAAAAATGTTTGATTTGTGATCAGGGATGCTTGAGACGTGCTCTCCCGTCGAAAACTCGAATTCGAATTTTCGACCTAGTCACAATACTTTCCTTATACATTATATATATAAGTAATAAAAATTCTTCAATTCTATATATATTCATATATATATATATATATATATATATATATACACACACACACACATATATATATATATATATATATATATATATATATATATATATATATATATATATATATACGAGTATATGTGTAAATGTGTGTGTATTCTGATTATTTAAACATTTTATAGATGACTTTTGAAGAAAAAATAAGAAATAAATGCCTTTGATCTGCAATTTTGTTTTTCTTTGGCGCTCCTGTAAGTAAGTTGTCCATTTCTGACTTAAACAGTCCCTCTCATCTGCATGTTATCGATTCATTCTTCCGTTTGGTGTTTGAGAAGAAAATATATTTTCGAATGTTTTATTCCAATTTTCGCTCAAATCAGCAGTAATGTTGATATCCGTTGATTAATGGTCGTTGCCGTGAAAACAACATACTTCCGTAACATGATTGAAATTTAATTCCCTCACTTGAAAATTACTAGTACGTGAGAACGATTGATCCTGTATTTCATTTTTAAGTTTTTTAAAGTACTTATTATTTAAATTACTTATTACTTTCCTTATATACATATAATGTATAAGGAAAGCATTGTGACGGGTCGAAAATTCGAATTCGAGTTTTCGACGGGAGAGCACGTTTCAAGCATCCCTGAACACGAATCAGACGTTTTTGAGATGATGTCTCTCTGAGTGTGTGTGTGTGTGTGGGTGTGGGTGTGTGTGAGTGAGTCTGTGGAGACGATAACTGACGAATGAATGGACCGATTCGAACGAAATTTGGTACAAAAATTACAATCCATGAATACTGGAAGCCTATTGTTTTTATATACAATCGCATGTTCAGAATCTCCCTAAATTTTCGAGAGAAATTTTGAAAAAAAATTTCAAAAAATCTAAACCTTTAATAAAGTTACGAAAATAGTCATTTTGTATGTAATCTTTCATTAGAAATCGATTAAAGTAAATTTAAAACGCTTGCATGAACCGTTCTCGAGATATTGTACATTTTTCAAAAAAATTATCAAAAAATAATATAAAATTAAAAAAAAATATTACCTATTGTTGAAATATGTTCACTTTTCATAAGTAATATTATGCGATAAATTGGGTGACATCATTCTTGTGGATCTAGCTAGTTCCTTTCATAAAAAAATATATTTTAGGTAATACTTTTGTATTTGGAAGCCAATAGTCAGTTATCTGCTACAAGAATAACTTATTTCTTCGTCCATAACGCTTGGCGAGATTTTGGCGGAATGTCGCTAACTTGGCGACTTTTTTAAATGTTGCCAAATTAACGAAAATGTCGCCAAATTGATAAAAATGACGTTAAATCAATGAAAATGACAACCAGATAATGAAGCAATTATTAAAGTATTTTAATATATAGACTATATCGCTTATTGAGGATGCTATCAATATTGATGATTGTTTATAGTTGCACGAAGTATAAGTTAATTGAGTATTTTGAAATAGTTTTACATGTTGTCATCCTGAAAATCGCCGAATGTACAATTCAACGATAAAAACACAGCGGCGTGTATTACATTATTTTTTATTGTAAAACTATTAAATCCATTGCATTATATAAGGAAAGTCATGTGCTGCCTACATCAGATTTTTTTTAATGGTGAATTTCGTTTCGTTGTTTTTCGTTGGTATTTTTTTTCACTAATTGAGACGGGCAATAATCTTATAATCTAATTATTTTAAGATTCTTCGAACTGATTTTTTTTATATGCTCGAGTTTAATTAAATGAGTAAAAATGCAATTCCTTTAAAACTAAGTTACATTAAGCGTTGTTGCTTTTTCCTTAAACTTTCTCCAATATTTCCAGTGAACAAGTGTTAATATTGGAAAATTTAGAAATACTGGTGTTATTACTCGTATCGTGGTTTTGAAAATAGGAAATATCAAAATATCCGCTTACAGTTTACATAATTCGAGAACTAAATGCTAATTGTATTATTATAAATAAAGGGATGAAATAGGTCGAAAGTTAGAATTTTAGTTTTATATAATTTCACGTTTTGGGCACCTTACAATACAAATTAAATATTTTTGGCATATCTCTTGAATATATTTATCCACTCCAGATAAAAAATTATTCGATTGAATTTCATGATATCAAAAATTATCCGATCAAATTTCATGACATCGAAAACTAACTGGTCAAATTTCATGTCATCAAAAACTATGCTATCGAATTTTATGACATTAAAAATTATCCGGTAAAATTTCATTAACAATAAAAACAATCCAATCAAATTTCGTGGCATCAAAAACGTTCTTATCAAAGTTTATGACATCAAAAATTATCCAATAAAATTTCATAACATTGAAAATTAGCCGATCAAATTTCATGACTATCCGATGAAATTTCATGACATCAAAAACTAACTGGTCAAAGTTTATGAAATCAAAAACTTTCCGATCAAATTTCATGACATCAAAAATTATTCGGTCAAATTTCATAACATTAAAAACTATCCGATCAAATTTCATGACTTCAAAATCTTTTCCAAAATTTATGACATCAAAAATTATCCGGGCAAATTTCATAGCATTAAAAATGATCCGTTCCAAAAATATGACATCAAAAACTAACTGGTCAAATTTCATGACATCGAAAATTAACCGGATAAATTTCTGGTTATGTTCTAGTCAATCCGTCAATCCGTTATTCTAGTACTAGTTACATTTTGGTATAAAACGGAGAAAGGAACTGACCATTTTTAAAAATTGATATGTAAAAAGAAAAAAAAATGAAAAAAGAAAAATTATTTGAATTCATTAATTAAATAACACGTTTTATTCGTAATTTTTAATAATAAAACAAGTCATTATGCTAGAATAACTACAATTAACCTCGTTTCGCTGAAACAAACTATTCCAGGTGCTTTTCAATTTTCTGAATTTTCTAAAATTTGCCGATATTTTAAAATGCTTCAAATAGCTAAAATGAGAAAAAAATATTTAAAAAAAAAATACGAATTCGATATACTTTCAAATAAGTATCCATCTACTATACCTTGGGTGATAAATTCAATTCAATACACATAAAGAAACAATGAAAATAATTCATTTGAAACTACAGAAAAATCCATGCTGTCCATATCACATCTTTATGTTACGTCAAGGTTTTAGAAAGAACAAGTTAACTACTTATTGAAATTTGGCACGGTGCCAGTTAAAAGAGGTTTACCACCAACAATGTATAAATCAATTGATACAAAATTTTTGCGCAATGTAATACATATCACACATTTGAATGAACAGAAAAAAAGACAAGAAAGATCAATCATGTATAAAGCATTGATTATGAAACACTTTCCAACTTCAATGCAATTTTATATAAACATCTTTAAAATGCGATACATTCCTCGGTAATATTTTTTAAATTATCACAATACTACATTAATTTATTATATTTGAAAACTTCATCGAAGAAAATGAACTTCATTCAAATGACGGCATTGAAATATAAATTGCCCAGTTTAAACATCTCTAAAATGCGATACATTCCTCGGTAATATTTTTTAAAATTATCATAATACTGCAATAATTTATTGTATTTGAAAACTTCATCGAAAACAAATGAACTTTATTCAAATGGCGTCATCGAAATATAAATCACCTCTATATAAAAGCAGCATTTTATTCATAAACATTTTTGCAATCGTTTCATTCATCACAATACTATAATAATTTACTTTATTTAAAAATTTGAAAAATTGTTATCTACCATATTTAATTTAAAATGTGAAACCTCTCTTATACAACTATTATATAGTGTATATAAAATAATTCAACTCTTGGAAAAATATTTATTATATAATATATCTCATTTTTCTTTCTGGAGGATATAGCAAGAGTCAAAATTTAATTGAATTTGTTTTCCTTCCTATATTAAATAATTTTTATTTAAAAAACTACCTAACAAATTTTACTGAAATTTTTTTTATATATTTTATGGGATAATTTGGATATTTCCTAAGACTTTCGAAGCAATTTGTGAATTTTAAATTCGCTTCAAAAATGTTTGAAAAATTAGGTCCCATAGGGTTCGATACATTTCATTTTTTCAATCCGAGTTCAATCCAAAACTATTTGGGTGATATTATTCATTTATATTCCCATAGGTCCCTCAGACCGTCTGAAAAACATACTAAAATTTCATTTTGATAAAGTCATTTTTACGGCAGTTATCGTGCTAACGGACAGACAGACAGACAGAATAAACAAAGTCATAAACACTTTTCAACTATGTCGTAAAGTGTTAAAAAGGGAAGAAAAGTCACATGCTAGCCACCGCAGAAGACTATGACTTCATTTTCCGTGCACCACCCTGAGGCACGCCGCCGCATTTACTATGTAACATATGCATTGAGAAATAATTATTATCACATGCATATGGATTTTGCAATGATAAATGGTGGGATTCATAAAAAAAAGATCTCCACCTTTCTGTTCACAATTATTATTTTGAAACAGCTTCATTTTCCACCCTTACTAATTATAGGTGTACTCCCTTTCCATCCAGTTTAATAGGAAAAGAGATGATCTATTGAATTTAATGTAGGCCATCAAATAACATATCTTACTTATTCTCAAATAAATAAATCTGCAAAAAAGAGCTCTTTTATATCCATGCGCAAAGTGCAGTTTTTTAATAACATTCTACGAGGTTCCCTGGGATATCCTTAAGTACACAAATAACTTTCTAGGGAAAGGACCACGATTGTACAGGTTAAGTTAATCTATGGTAAAGCGAACATGCGCGTGATAGAATAAAAGGGATTGCAGCGACCGTAGTGGGGAATTCTAAGAGTTAATGTTAAATACGAAGTTATGCGTATATGAAAGGAAATATGTATCAATCAAAAGCTCTTATCATCAGAATCTGTAACACGGTGGCACCTTCAATGTTTACAAAAGTACACGGTCGTATTTTTCTCGAACTCAAATGTGCTTTGTTGCTGAATTAATTCCTATAAACCCGAAACAAAACAACAATCTACTGTTTAGGTGTTTCAGAATGAAATCCTACAAAAGTTATTCGTGCACGAAGTGTTTAAAAAAAAAAACGCTTGCTTCGTTTTTTGTAAACCCTGCCATGTCGCAACCGTTGCTTTGGAGGATCGTATAAGAGTAAAAGCTAATTGGTATACGACAATTTGTTTGCCAGAAATAGTTGATCAAATCAAAAAAAGTAGTGCGAAACTGTGCGTCATCCTTTATCATGGCAATGAAAGCTCACACACTGCATTTAAAACTATCAATTATTTGAAGCATTTGATTTGATGAGTCATTGTCCTTATTCGCCTGTCAAACATAAAATCGATCAAATAAAATCTTAATGATCAAAAATAAAATGCATAGTCAACGATTTAACAGCCCAGAAGCAGCTGAAACTTATAAATCACATGTCTCTGCTACATTGCAACTTCTGAATGGCATAACTGTTTTGGAAAATCGGTCTATTCGAATGCAAAAATGTATTGATGCTAAATGCGAATATTTTGAAAAGGAATAATAATAATTTTATTTCCATACAAAAATATTCTGTGTTATTTTCAAAAAAGCTAACCTACGTATTTGTTTTTTACTGAGTGGCAATATTAGCCTTGTTGTTACTATCACAGACGCGTTTAAAATATTCTATGCATAAAATAATGAGTTTTTTATAGTTTCGAATTTCGTTGCAATGACGATATATTTTGTTCTATAAGCAAGATTTTCAATTTAAGTTAAATCATTTCAAAAAGAAAGACTACAAATATTAAAAGTTAACAATTCGATATAATAGCAGGACATCCTTGAATAATGGCCTGAAGGAACTGAACTAATATTTATTACGATCACGCCGTATTGAACTTTCCAATCGGGATGTAGCAGGATGGTCAAGCAAGGACTCAGCCAGTCAGTCTTCCGCTAAAAGGGGTCAGCACCGCCGCAATTCTTTCGAATTTTTCTGTCTGCACTCGCCGCCCAAAGATCACTGAACTTACAAAAACGAGGTCAGACCGAGAACGATTTTAATTGGATTGAAATTATTCGAAATTGTTTGAAAAACAGCTTTCCGGGAAGAAAGTAACGAAGCACGTTGTGGATTAGCAGCGAATAAATAAATATGTGTATTGGATATAAATCTTCTTTCAGCGATATCAAAATTTTCTAAAAGCAGCTTTCTGGGAAGAAAGTGACGGTACGTTGTGGGTCGATCAACTGCAGAGGCCTCGTTGATGATAATAGCTTGCAATTCCACTCAATCGTAGAGCATCGGCTGGTCAGTATGACGAAAATCCGTGGTTCGATACTCGGTTGGGACAGCAAGGTTCTTTACAATAGCGCTCGAACAAATAAACCCTGTAGGTTAGTACAAAGATGCCAGCGGTCTAAGAGTGACCCTAGTAGACCAGCACGGATTAAATAGGCTCTGGGGCATTAAGTGTCGATTTCATATCGGGAGGACAACGACCACACAGGAAACTAAAGGATAAAAATAGTATCAGGAGGTTAACTTGAGGTAAAAGATTGCAGAAGGTGGTCAATTAGATTGTCAATCGCACGCCAAACTGACATTAGAGGGTGGAGAATGCAGAGGCCACCTCGACGATAAGAGCTTTGTAATCCTTTCTCAGTAGCTCAATTGTAAAGAGCCAGCTGACCAGTACGACCTTCCGTAGTTCGATTTACGGTTGGGGCAGCGTTCTTTACACAGCAACACACACACACACACACATATATATATATATATATATATATATATATATATGTATATGTATATATGTATATATATATGTATATATATATGTATATATATATATGTATATATATATATGTATATATATATGTATATATATATATATATATATATATATATATATATAATTGAAATCAAAAAAGAGGATAAAGTTCAATGGAGGGGAAACCGAATACAATGCATGCAATGGCAGAGGAGGATGGCGACTCCTTAATCCCGTTTAAAGCTGCTTTTCCAGCCCGGGCAAACGCTCACGCTTAATATTAATTTACATCTTTGTGATTGCGTATAGCACTTGTCGTATATTGTGTATATATATATATTGTTGGAATTGATTCTAAAGTTATACTTTTTACATATTAAATGCATTTAAGGAAATATTATTTATATTAAATTAAGATGACCTGGCCGTTATTTCTCATATAGTGGAATTATATTTAATGTACATTGCTACGTTGTGGCGCTATAAACCCTCCAATTATTTTACCTTTCGTGCGAGTCCTGTAAAGGAATAATTAATTAAATAAAATGCTAAATTGATCACACCATTTAAACTTAAACAATAAAACATTTATTAACAACATTTATTTTCATTACTTATTGCAGCGGAGGGGACATATGCGACCAGAATTATTAAAATTACTATCGTGTCTAGGACCTGTGATATGTGTTGAGCACATAGCTTCCAATTAGTCTTGGGCTTTGTATCATATCTCAAAGGCTTGCATCAGTCTTAGTACTGCCATAACTCTACGGTGTGTGGCTCCTCCTCGTACTCGGATGCACTCACACATTGATATATCTTCATTAATTTGGAACCTCTACGGGACACTCTACAAATCTGTTGGCTTTTTCATTCTTCTCTAGTCGTGCTCTTAAATCAAAATCGTGATAGTTTATGCTGGCATGCTTCGAAGTCAAAATTCAATGGTTGTCTCTTGTGGTATGTTCTTAAGTCGACATCTTTTTCGTTTCTTTTCTGCTCTCGTTCTCGGGTCACAGACTGTGGCTTCCTCGGTGGGGGGGGGGGGGTAACTCCGCCTTTACTACTTCTTTTTGGCGCTTATTGGTTACTCTCTTACCCAATGGCATCATTCCACATTTAGCAAGGCCCAGCTCAGCCCCTCTGGTATGGCACCCCTAAATTTATAGTCTTCTGACCTTTAGGTTCAGGTCGTAATAAACCTTGGTGACAGCCAGACTACAAGTTTTGTCTGCCGTTCTGGTCACCATAAATTTCTGAATAAAAGTGTCTCATCAAATGTGAGAACTATTTCTGGTCTCACATATATATATATATATATATATATATATAAATTAAAATAACAGAAACTAAAGTGCAAGAGTGTGAATCAGTAACCACAGTATCTAACCGCGAGCAAAATAAAAGCGTGTGTGAAAAGCAAAAAGCAACGAGGAAGGGCCGAAAAAGCAGAGCACGGAGAGGCCAGGACAAGGAAAATATATTAAAAAATAGTATATCTGCCAGAAACGTCTTCAGGGGCACATTCTAGACAGATATACTAAAATCCGTTGTTTCTATGATTGCATAAAAACACGTGGTTAAAATATTATGCAATCTGTGCCCAACAACGGAATAACAGAAAAAAACCAAATAGGATAAATTCAATTATATATCATAAAATACCACATATACATGAAATATAAAATACCACATAGACATGAACATGAAAAATATAGCGCACAAATATACGAATTTGCAAAAAAGAGCAACTCACATGTCGAAAGGTCGTCATATATATATATATATGTATATACCGTATATTCCGGCGTAATACGCGCACTTACGGTTGGGGCTAGAAGTATACTATTATTCAAACGCCTGCCGAAATCCTTCGAATAAATTATTTCAAAAGATAACAGTATTGCACATGTACTTTTCAGGGTTTTTCGGTAAAAAATGGATGCGCGTTATACGGCGAATATACCTAAAAATTGTAAAATGCAGTTTAAAAGTATCTGTGCACGTTATACGTCGGCGCGCGTTATATGCCGGAATATACGGTATATATATATATATATATATATATATATATATATATATATATATTGTATATAAATCTTCTTTCAACGTTATCAAATTATCGGAATTGCGAGTCACCGATGGATTCACTCATACAGTTTTCATCCACATATTTTACGCATATGTGTATTACCATAAGCAGCTAAAAAACAATTACCTTTTAATTATTTTTCGTTTGCAAGGTTGTCTTTTTAAAACGTTCTTTATTTTTACTTTCCTATATAGATAGTATAATGCAGGGTTCCTCAATATGTAGCCAGCGGGGCAGATTCAACACTCGAAATGTACTTATCTGTATATAGAGACTGATAAAAAAAATATGATGTGGCAGCGCATGACTTTCCTTATATAATGCAATGAATTGACTACTTTCATAGTTTAAAAAAATGCTATTCTTATTGTAGATATTTATATTCTTTCCAAGATATTGAATTTTCTTCAATAAGTCGTCATTTTCATTGATTTAGCGTCATTTTTATCCATTTGGCGAGATTTTCGTTAACTTGGCAACATGTAAAAATGTTGTCAAGTTGACGATATTCCGTTAAATTCGTCGCCAAAGTCTCTCCAAGCGTTATGGACGGAGAAATAAGTTATTCTTACAGCGGATAAATGACTATTGGCGTTCAAATTCAAAAGTAGTACTCAAAGTATCTTTCTCGTGAATAGAACGAGTTAGATCCACGAGAATGATGTCACCAAATTTATCGTATGATATTACATATGAAAAGTGAATATGTTTCTTAAGAGTTAACATTTTTTTAATTTATGGGATTTTTTGATAAATTTATTTGAAAAATGTGCAATATCTCGAGAACGGCTCATGCTAGCGTTCTAAAGTTTATGGCAATCATTTTCTAAGGAAAAATTACATAAGAAATGTCTATTTGTGTAATTTTATGAAAGGTTTTGATTTTGTGATGATTTTTTCAAAATTTCACTCGAAAATTTAGGGGGGTTCTGAACATTCGATTGTGTTTTAAAACAATAGGCTTCCAGTATTCACGGATTGTGATTTTTGTACCAAATTTCATTCGAATCGCTCCATTCGCGAGATATCGTTTCCACAGACTCACTGACACACACACAGAGACATCACTTCAGAAATGTTCGATTCGTGATCAGGAATGTTTGAAACGTGCTCTCCCGTCGAAAACTCGAATTCGAATGTTCGACCCCGTCACAATACTTTCCTTATACATTATGTATATAAGGAAAATAAAAAAATATTATGAAAAAAAAATATTATAAATGCCCGAATACCAAAATGATGGTGTTTCCATATTCAGTACGCAAAATACCTACATATTTCAGAATATACGACCGCGGCAGTATGGGTTCTATGTTTTGTTCTAAAATTATATTCATTGTTGTTAGAAAATAACTATAACCATACGAAGAATTTTGAAAGAAAATTATTTCCGTATTTGGAAGTAAATACATTAGTAAGTAATCATTGTAAAAAATGAAGCATATTAACTTAAAAAGTCCCTCAAGTTTCAATTCCTGTTCCTTTGACTGCCACACATATTCAGAATTAATTCTGGACGTTTGTTTATAATCCCGGACTTTCGGAAATATTTTTCTAATCCCGCAAGAATTGGAATTTATATTACTTTCCCTATATACATAATGTATAAGGAAAGTATTGAGACGGGGTCGAAAATTCGAATTCGAGTTTTCGACGGGAAAGTACGTTTCAAGCATCACTGATCACGAATCGAACATTTTTGAAGTGATGTCTCTGTGTGCGTGTGTGTGTGAAAGTATGTGTGTGTCTCAGTGAGTCTGTGGAGACGATATCTCACGAACGAATGGAGCAATTCGAATAAAATTTGGTACAAAAATCCCAATCGGTGAATACTGGAAGTTTATTGCTTTAAAATACAATCGAATGTTCAGAACCCCCCTAAATTTTCCAGTGAAATTTTGAAAAAATCATCAAAAAATCAAAACCTTTAATAAAGTTACGCAAATAGACATTTCTTATGCAATTTTTTCTTAGAAAACGATTGACATAAACTCTAGAACGCTAGCATGAACCGTCCTCGAGATATTGCACATTTTTCAAATAAATTATCAAAAAATCCCATAAATTAAAAAAAAATATTAACTGTTAAGAAACATGTTCACTTTTCATATGTAATATCATACGATAAATTTGATGACATCATTCTCGTGGATCTAACTCGTTCCATTCACGAGAAAAGATACTTTGAGTAATACTTTTGTATTTGAAAGCCAATAGTCATTTATCCGCTGTAAGAATAACTTATTTCTCCGTCCATAACGTTTGGTGAGATTTTGGCGACGTATTTGGTGGAATGTCGCCAACTTGGCGATATTTTTAAATGTTGCCAAATTAACGAAAATCTCGCCAAATGGATGAAAATGACGCTGAATCACTGAAAATGACGACTAATTGAAGAAAATGCAATATCTTGGAAAGAATATAAGTATCTACCATAAGAATAACATTTTTTTAACTGTAAAAGTAGTAAATTCATTGCATTATATAAGGAAAGTCATGTGCTGCCCACATCAGATTTTTTTACTTTATTTAATGGAAGTAATATTTTCCATCGTTTTAAATCACCCGGTATGTTAAGTCCTTAATAGCAGTATCAGATGTTAATTTCTCATTTAAAAAGAAAATATTAACACATTTGTGAACGAAATTTAATCATTCAGCCAAATGATAGTGAAGTTCAGAAGTCAATTCCTCTTAAAAGAGAAAAATGCATACCAACAACTTCAAAAACAAAATCTGATAATTTTAGTTTTTGAATCACGGGCGTTTTGCACATTTATTAAAGCTGTTTATTGATTGTTTTATAATGTTTTTGGATTAAATATTTATATATAAAAAGCTGTTATCATTATATATTCATAATGGCATTAAGTAACTTATTAAAAAATGGAACGGTAACTTGTAACTGTAGCATCCAGTTCATGTATGTAAAAGAAAAGAATTAAAAATTCATATCGAAAAAACAGCAAAATCGTTTAAGACTATGATTCAAATGGCGCTGAGGGGGGGGGGAGGGAGATAATCGATGCATTGTATGTATTTCTAGAACGAAAGGCTTGTCTTGAATTAAAAAAAAAAAAATTATTTAAAACGTAAATTTACAGAAAAAATATCAATGCAATGCAAATTAGATCTCGAATCGAATATAAGGTTTTTAAGAATTCAAATTGATTTTATCTTTAATTTTGTTTCCAAGTATTATATACATTGTTCTATATTCATACTTCAGAAACTTTAGTATATCTATTTTTGATTACTTTTAAATAAAACACTACGATGTCTTATTATGTCAAAAGAGAACAAATAGGACTTTATTAACACAAGTGACATCTAGATATAATTTTTTTAACTTTATGGTACTTTCACTTTTTTCATCCTTATTAGTTTTGCCTTCTTTCGTACTCCATTGCCCATTTTCTTCGCTGCGGAGGATTCTTGGGATAACTTTTCCCAACCTTGGTTTTATTTCGCTAAACATGTGCCCCCTTAACCCAACCCATATCTGGATATTCAGGCCCAAATCTGGTTCAATCTGATTTCTATAAATGCCAATTTAAAATGGTTTCAAGAAAATAACAGTGAACTTTGACATCCATTTTCTAAAACTACCAAACTTTAGAATGACGAAAATGGGGGAAATTATCGTCTGCCGACTTCAATATGTTTGTTCAAAGATCGCTGAACTTTACGGGAATAAGGTCATGCATGAGTTTTTAATTATGCCACCATTATTCGGCATAGAGAAAAAAAAAATTTCTTAATGACTTTTGAATTCTTCCTGTGAGGTTGTTCGAAAGCTTTGTAGGTATATAGGAACCAAAACTATTAATTTTAGTTGAATTAAAATGAGATTTTGCAAGATGTAAAAAATTTAGGTTAATATTGCCCATTTTAATTTTAAAATTTGAAATGTATTCGAAGTAAGTTTTTGATTTCTCGTGGGAATGTTGAGAATTATCTGGGTTATAGAACCAAAATATTGGAACATCTATTTCGAGCTAAAATAAAGGGTGGCTGTGATTTTTTTTTTCTATTTGAATAAAATAGGCTAAAAGTTGAAGTAATTGACACAGTTATATGTATTTTACGATTAAATGGTTAATTGTATGCATTTTTTTTGTTTTCTTTCAAACATACGCAGAAAATGATTACGTGGTTAATATGGCATATGAGGTAATCATTTTTTATTTTGATGTGAACTATGGTTGGAGTTTCTCGGGCGGAAAGACGGAGCGTTATGAAAAGTATAAACACTTTGGACGCTTATATAACCCAACCTAATAAATAAAAATGTGATTTTTCTTATTTTGTCTGAAACAGGGTCCAGATTTAATATTTAATATTTTGAAATTTTTTTTCAAAAAAATTTTTTTTTTATAGTAGCTCTATGAGAGAGTATTCTTTTCATTTTTCTAATTTCCACTCGAAATATATAGTAAACTATAAAAAATAAATATGAATAGTAAACGATAAAAATGTGTACTAGAAATATAGTATTAAAATCTAGATCTATTATTAAAAAATAAAATGTTATAGTTTTCGAGTAATCGTCTTGTTAAGTTGAAGAAAATCAAAAATGTTCTGTTTTTCAAGTTTACAATGCTCATATTTCAAAAACTAAAAGAGCTTTGAACAATGCTTTGAACAATGGGCAATAATTTATAGCTCTTTGAAAGTCTCACTAGTGTATATACTAATTGTGTTTTGGATCGATTTCTATTTTTTTTTTTTTAAAGTAATTAAAAAACGTTATCTGTCCGAACAAGTTTTTTTTCATTTTTCTTGCTTTCATGCGGAATATCATCGAAACTATTAAAGATAGATAAAATTAGTAAGCAACAGAAATATATATGAGAAAATTCAGTTTATAAATAATTATTTATTTCAGAAAAAAAGAATTCTACAGTTTTCGAGTCATCGTTTTGTCTGGTTAAAGAAGTAAGAAAATTTTGAGTTTTTCGAGTTTGTAATACTTATATCGTAAAACCTAAAAGCGACAGCTTTAAGCAATAAACAAGAATCTGTAGCTCTTTAAAAGTTCAATCAGTATATATAATCAGATTTTGAATTGTGTTCCTCTTTTTACTTTCCTTATATATATAATGTATAAGGAAAGTATTGTGACGGGGTCGAAAATTCGAATTAAGTTTTCGACGGGAGAGCACGTTTCAAGCATCTCTGATCACGAATCAAACATTTTTGAAGTGATGTCTGTGTGTGTGTGTGCGTCAGTGAGTCTATGGAGACGATAACTGACGAACGAATGGACCGATTCGAACGAAATTTGGTACAAAAATCACAATCCGTAAATACTGGAAGCCTATTGTTTTTATACGCAATCGAATGTACAGAACCCCCCCTAAATTTTCGCGTGAAATTTTGAAAAAATCGTCAAAAAATCAAAATCGCTAATAAAGTTACGCAAATAGACATTTCTTATGTAATTTTTCATTAGAAAACGATTGACATAAATTTAGAACGCTAACGCGAACCGTTCTCGAAGTATTGCTTATTTTTCAAAAAAATTATCAAAAAGTCATATAAAATAAAACTAAAAAAATTATTATTCAGAAACATGTTCACTTTTCATATGTAATACCATGCGATAAATTGGGTGACATCATTCTCGTGGATCTAGCTCGTTCCATTCATGAAAAAAGATACTTTGAGTAATACTTTTGTATTTGAACGCCAATACTTATTTATCTGCTGAAAGAATAATTTATTTCTTCGTCCATAACGCTTGGCGAGATTTTGGCGACGAATTTGGCGGTATGTCGCCAATTTGGCGACTTTTTGAAATGTTGCCAAATTAACGAAAATCTCGCGAAATGAATAAAAATGACGCTAAATCAATGAAAATGACGACTAATTGTCGAAAATTCAATATCTTGGAAAGAATATAAGTATCTATTGTAAGAAAAACCTATTTTTTTAATTGTGAAAGTACTAAATTCATTACATTATATAAGGAAAGTCATGTGTTGTCCACATCAGATTTTTTTTTATTACAAAAGTTGGGTTTTATTTTACAAAATGTTATTCATGCAAAACCATTTTGGCTCCATCGGAGAGGAGCCACCGCCAAATTTTCATTAATTTTTCTTTTTATAATTAAACAAAATATTAGACCAAATGAGCCTTTTCCCATGATTTAACCTTTCTAAACATCAAGAGTATTCTTGCATTATTTACTTGCAATATTATACAATACTTAATATGATTATTAAATTTGTTTACCAAATATCGTACATAAAAAAACTCGTATTCCTAAACGCCCATACATAGTTATACAAAATCCTAAATTTGAAAATGTTCGAATTCTGTGATGCAAAAATGCTTACGTTCATGAAAAAAAAATCGATTTCTGCAATTTTATAACACTTTCCATAGTCGTAAAGTGCTTATGAGTGTGTTCATTTTGTCTGTCTGTCTGTCCGTTTGCACGATAACTGTCGTAAAAATGACTTTATCAAAATAAAGTTTAGTATGTTGTTGAGACGGTCTGTGGGACATATTGGAATAATATAAATATGAATAATATCACACAAGTAGTTTCGGATTTAACGCGGGTTGAAGAAAATGAAATTGATATGGGAGATAATTTTTCAAACATTTTTTAAGAGGAGTTAAAATTCACAAATTACTTCGAAACTTTAAAGAAATATTTAAATTATCACGTAAAATGTGAATAAAAAAAAATTCAGCAAAATATGTTAGGTAGTTTTAAAATAAAAATTGCAATAATAATTATACCTTTATTATATGAAGAGATCACCTGAGTCATTGCAAAATAAAATATGGTATCCATTTTTTAACACTTTACAACAAAGTTGAAACGTGTTTATGACTTTGTTCATTCTGTTTGTCTGTCTGTCTGTCTGTCCGTTAGCACGATAACTGCCGTAAAAATGACTTAATCAAAATGAAATTTTAGTATGTTGTTCAGACAGTCTGTAGGACCTATGGGAATATAAATGAATAATATAACCCAATTAGTTTTAGATTGAACCCGGGTTGAAAAAATGAAATACATTGAGCCCTATGGGGCCTAATTTTTCAAACATATTTTAAGCGGATTTAAAATTCACAAATTGCTTCGAAAATTTTAGGTAATATTCAAATTGTTCCATAAAATATATAAAAAAAATTCAGCGAAATATATTCAGTAGATTTTAAATAAAAATTAAAATAATAATAACACCTCTTACATGAAGCGATCACGTGACCATGATATGAAACGATCACGTGACTCACTTCAAAATGATATATGGCATCCATCTTGTCTCAAAATCGAGATTTTTAAAGTTCTTTTTAATTCATATTGAGTGTTGTATCCGTCCTAAAACTACTTTATTTTTGCTTAAATTCTGTGCACCTACATACTGAAACAACTCAATTACAATATATTTGAGTTTAAATGAGCATCCAAATTTGATTATTTCTACAACGAAGCCTATTTTTTACCTATGTAAAATGTAAACAGCGAAATATGTAGAATGAGTTGTATTAGAATTGCTGTATTTCTTTAACACAAAATCATTTAGTCCATGGAGTCTGTATAGCTGATATGAATGATAATATTCACTGATTTTACAAAGAGATGGGCAATTTTTTTCGATGAAGTTTTAAGCATTGAGTTTAATTACTTATAGCTCCATGGTCTTAATTTTTAAATAAAATAAATTATTATAGTATTGTGATGAATGACATGAATGGGAAATTATTTATGAATGAAATGTTGCTTTTATAGAGAGAGCCAGGCGTGTTATTTTTTCTTGAAAAAAATTATTATAGTATTGTGATGAATGACATGAATGGGAAATTATTTATGAATGAAATGTTGCTTTTATAGAGAGAGCCAGACGTGTTATTTTTTCTATGACGTCATTTGAATGAATTTCAGTGGTTTTCGATGAAGTTTTCAAATATAATAAATTATCGTAGTATTATGATAATTATAAAATTATTACCGAGGAATGTATCACATTTTAGAGATGCTTAAACCAGACAATTTATATTTCAATGCCGTCATTTGAATGAAGTTCATTTTTTTCGATGAAGGTTTAAGTTTTCAAATATAATAAATTAATGTAGTATTGTGATAAGTTTTAAAATATTACCGAGGAATGTATTGCATTTTAGAGATGTTTAAATAAAATTGCATTGAAGTTGGAAAGTGTTTCATAATCAATGCTTTAAGCATGATTGATCTCTCTTGTTTTCTGTTGTGAAAAGATCGTGATTTATAAAGACCGTTTAAATTTATAGTGCTGCATCCGTCCTAAAACCACTTTATTTTTATGTATTATCTGTGTATCTAAATTCTGTGTGTACGCAATTACAATATTTTTGATTTTAAATGATTATTAAACTGATTATCTCTACAACGAAACCCAATTTTGACGTATGCAATATGTAAACCAATCAAGCGATTGTAAGTGAGTTGTATAAGAATTGCTGAATTTTTTGGAAGAAAAATTATTTATCTCTGGAGTTTGGGATATAAATAATATGAATAAAATATTCATTTATTTTGCATTGAGAAACAGACGATTTATATTTTGATGACGTCATTTGAATAAAGTTCATTTTATGTAACTAGTCTTTTCGATGAAGTTTCAAGTTTCCAAGTAAAATAAATTACTGTAGTACTGTGATAATTAATAAAATATCAACGTTGAATGTATCACATTTTAGAGATGTTTAAATAAAATTGCAATTCATTTGGAAAGTGTTTCATAATAAATGCTTTATGCATGATTGATCTTTCTTGTTTCATTTTTTATCTCGTTTGCATATTTTCTTTAATAAAGTATTTTGTATATAATGTATATAATGCACATAAGAAAAACGAATATATCTGTCTGTCTGTCAATCTTGGCGACAAATATGACGACTTTGCCAACATAACGCCAGCTGGGAAACTTTTGGTAAATGTCGCCGAGTAAGCGATTATTCTGTAACTTCGAAAATTACATTTAATTTCTGATAATCCCTGTCGTTTTGGAGGAATTATAATTTAATTTTCTTGATTAAAAATGTAGCAACTTTCATCACACGTTAGGGGGTCGTATAGAATTTGCGTTTTATTCCGAGATCCTAGAGGGTCAGAAAGCGGGCCCTAGAAGTTCGAAAAGTAGTTGCGCTTTATAAGGGGTCGGGTAGTAGTGAATAGTATTGTTTAGAACAATTTCATGGGCTGCGGGTATCCGGGTATTGCACAAGAGCCGCTGGCTTTTATTGGGTTAAATTCAATCATACCAGCAATACTAATTAGAGCAAATTTACAAATCTAGTCATGATGAATGATTAGATTTTTAATCAATGTGAAATCAATCATCTGATTAAATTTTAAAGAACCTGTTAGTTCATCAATCGTATATGACTAAAAATGAAAAATCATTTAATCATTAATCATGAGTATGATTAAAATATATTTAATCGTTGATTATTATGATGATTATGACTAAAATAACTGTTTAATCATCAATCGCGTATAATGGTTGAAGACCCAGACCGTCCGGCTCGTCCTGAGGACTTGAGCATCTGCGCGCCGTCCGTCCAAATAGATGCTCAAGTCCTCAGGACGAGCCGGGCGGTCTGGGTCTTCAACCATTATACGCGATTGATGATTAAACAGTTATTTTAGTCATAATCATCATAATAATCAACGATTAAATATATTTTAATCATACTCATGATTAATGATTAAATGATTTTTCATTTTTAGTCATATACGATTGATGAACTAACAGGTTCTTTAAAATTTAATCAGATGATTGATTTCACATTGATTAAAAATCTAATCATTCATCATGACTAGATTTGTAAATTTGCTCTAATTAGTATTGCTGGTATGATTGAATTTAACCCAATAAAAGCCAGCGGCTCTTGTGCAATACCCGGATACCCGCAGCCCATGAAATTGTTCGAAACAATACTATTCACTACTACCCGACCCCTTATAAAGCGCAACTACTTTTCGAACTTCTAGGGCCCGCTTTCAGACCCTCTAGGGTCTCGGAATAAAACGCAAATTCTATACGACCCCCTAACGTGTGATGAAAGTTGCTACATTTTTAATCAAGAAAATTAAATTATAATTCCTCCAAAACGACAGGGATTATCAGAAATTATAATGGTATAATGGTTGTCAAATGGATAATTGATCGCGTATAATGGTTGTCAAATTGAGTTGTTTAATCATTAATCATGTAAAATTGATTAGAAAATCATTTAATATTTAGTTAAATATGAATTGTCGAATAAATTTATCCAGTTTCATAAATTGGTAATTAGCGGACCAGTTTTGAAGCTCTTGTATTAGTATCTTGATGTATTTCTGATTATCCAAATTTATAGGGCATCAAAACCTAAAAAATTTATAAAATTAATGCCGTAGTAGGGAAGTTAAGAGAGGTTTTGTACATTGGGTGGTTTGATACATTTATAAAATTTCCTAAAAGAAGATATCATATATTCTACAAATACTTTGAAATGTAATTTTTTATAGTACACTCATGTGATCTAGAAAATTAAAACACAAAGTACTACTAGATTATTTTCAGTCTAAATTTAAAGATTTTGAGATTCCTAAAAATTTTTTTGGCTATTTCTTTAACTTTATATTTTAAGGCAATTAAATATACAATTGCATGTAATTTGTACAAGTATATAGAATATCATTATAGTAAATTTTACTGAACAAATATTTTTCATGAGGTAGTGTAATTTAATCTAGGACATAATTACAATACACAATACTACGGTAGTATGAGGAGAAATAATACGATATTGTTTTGATTCGATACATATCAAAATTCATTGTATACAATTTATTTATAAATTATCTCAGTACATTATTTTAAGTGCACTAAATAAATTGACATTCATGTATTGTTTTGGGTAAGGTACAGACCAAAGAGACTGCCAAAAAGAAAAAAAAAGAAAAAAGAAAAAGAAGAAAGAAAGAAATGAATATAGTGAATATAGCGATAAGGTTGGGGCAAGCAACTAATTCTTTAAATTAATCATATTTCTTTATAGTGTTTTCAAAGTAGAACTAAACTAAATACTGTTGCTTTGAAATTCAGACGTGTGCTTGATTTGTCTTTTATTATGCTTCTTTTTAATTAAAAATGTATCAAACCACGCCAATACACGCCAATACAGTCTTCTTAACTATTGGGAAGGTTTGATATGATTGTAGTTGGGCAGTGTAATATTATAGCTTGAAAACTAGTGTAAGATCAAGTGAATTACAAACAATTATTTTATGAAACTGGGAGTATATTTTGCAATTTAAATTATGAAAATTACTAAACAAACTCTAAAATCAAAGATAGCCAAATAAGTGGTTAAAAAGTCATTTATTAAAATCGCCTTAATATGGCGTACACAATCACATAGCCAAAGAGCTTTCTAACGTTATCATGCCCTTCATCAGTGGCGAAGTTATTTGGTTGGCTTTGATTTTAGAGTTTATCGGTTGGCGTGTTTACCATGCTGTTTACTAAATAAACATTACATTAAAATAAGAAATTGTGTAAAATCAGTAGAAATCCTTCCCTACTGTACTTGAATACAGTGTATGTCACCAAGGGGGTGGGTTGGGGTCATAACACTCTAGAAACCTAACAGAACCCATTGAAGTTCGAAGAAATTATATTTGGAGAAATGGGAAACAACATGTTTGAGTAGATATAGTGTTTGATATTGATTGTTGATGGCGTGTTTGATAACATAAACAATTTGGCGGAATTGAAAAATGTGATACACCGACATGCCCGTAATATTCCTCCTGATATGCTAAGAGCTACTGTTGAGAACGCAGTAATGCGATTTAACTTGCTTTCAGAAAATAGTGGAAACCACATTGAACATGATTTCTAACACGTTTTAGAAACGATTAAAAACTTTTTAAACCGATGTCTTCATGTCTTACTTCATTTAACAATATTGCATACAGCGCCATTCCCCGCTGACGGTGAGTTTTGAACTTTTTTTTTTTTGCGGAAAATAAAATCCTATGACCTCCTGTAAACTATTACCAAGTTTGATAGCATTCTGTCCAGTAGTTTTCCTTTTATGGCCATTTTAAAGTGGAACTTTATAAAGATCTTGTATACTATACAGGGTGTGCCCCCAAAATTGAAACGCGCTTTAATTCTTTGCCTGTTGGAGATAAGTGGGCAACGTAAATTGCAAAAATGTTGAAAGTAAGGTAGGAAATAAGACTACGTTAATGACATAGCCCTCCCATTAATTTTCAAAAAGTTACACTTTTTATATACGACCCCCTTAGACAAATTGGGTCAATCAGAAAATTTTTATTTTTAATGCAAAAAAATCATTAAAAAAACCCCGCATATCTGTATCTTTAAAATCAACTGAATTAATGATAAAGGCAAAAATCTGACTTATGCCTCTTCTCCGTACCATGTGACTGTTTTATTAGTGAAAATAGGGATCATAAACAAATTGAAGATGGAAATTGTTTCGATCAAAAATACGTTAATATGTGTCAAAATGTTTTATCACAAATGCATCTAAATAAAGCATTACACAGACAGAAATCATATAAAGCAATGGTACTCACTACGCGGTTGGGTATCCTATGTATTATCATACAGTTTTATCTTTTTTGTGACATGTAACAAATTTACATTTCTAATTTGATATGGGGTCCCCATCTACAATGTTCAATTTTCAATTAAATATAACTCGCTCAATTTTAAAGATACAGATATGCGGTATTTTTTAAGGATCTTGTTGCATTAAAAATAAAAATGTTCTGATTGACCCAATTTGTCTAAGGGGATCGTATAAAAATTTAAAAAGTGTAACTTTTTGAAAATGAATGGGAGGACTATTTCATTAACGTAGTCTGATTTCCTACCTTACTTTCAATATTTTTGCAATTTACATTGCTCACTTATCTCTAACAGGTAGAAAATTAAAGCGCGTTTCAATCTGTTTGGGACACCCCGTATGTTTGGGAAAGAGAAAAAAATGATTGTTGATGTTAAAACGTGGGAAAGTTGAAGTTTTTTTTTATTCCGTTTAAATATTAGTAAGCGTAACATGCAATTTAAAAGAAATAAAACAAAATATGATTAACCTTTTCTTAATTAAAACGCAAGGGGATTATTAGATATGTAAATCGCATAAACAAGCCCGTGTCAAAACCAAACAGGACTATTTCTTTCTCACAATGCAATGAGTCAGTCATAAGTTCATTTTTTGTAGTAATCAGAATCGTGTAATTACGAGGAAATTGTGAGCAGCTTCCAAAATAGGCATCATTAGCCAATTAGTGACCTATTACTTCCATCCTCCACTGTGTCGAAAGCTGGTTATTAACTCTTATTCACAGTTGGTAGTATATAGAATTTTGACAGAGGGGAAAGATGAATTTTTTTCTAAAATGTTTTAGAGGCCGTGTTAATGGGTACTTTATGAGTGTTATTAAGATTTTATCAGTAATTATTGGATATTCTTAAACTTCCACGTTTGAAACTTGTACATAGAGAAATTATGCAGGATTCTTGGGAAAATCCTTAAGCACCCCGAGATATTTGTAAGAAAAGGTTCAAAAGTTCTTTGCTATCGGTCTTTTCATTTTACTACACTGTAAAATATTTGCAAGCATGTTACTGAAAGTTTCAGGGGATTCGTTAGTCCGTAATGGGGAGGGGATACACACACACACACACACACACACACACACACATATATATATATATATATATACATATAAACAAGGTAGGATCAAAAAGTTCGGATACTGTGCTGATATCATCAATCATGACTGGAGGAGAGAGGAAATATTTTACCGTGGCGTAGAGGCACGTGTGACGCGAGATGTGAAAAGGAAGAAGCAGGTTCGCAGTGCAGGCTTTTTCCAGATTATGCGTGTCAGTGAACTGTAGTCGTTCACGTTCGTCGAAAATGGAAATGGCGTTTGAAGAACAATGTGCGAATATCAAATTCTGTCAGCGTTAGGGGAAATCGCCGACAGAAACATAGCGCCTGCTGTAGCAGGTGCAATGTTTCTGTCCCTCTTCTCGTGTAGATACCTTTCTCGTATAGATATCCTTTGATTGATTGAAAGCGCTCGTTTCAGTAGTCCAAACACATAATGTCAATAGTCCATTAGAGACATAAGAAAAATGACTTTTAGGAAATATGAACAAAACATAGAGGTTTTTGTACTAAGAAATTTAGTAGTTGATTTAAAAATAAGACCCCTATTCTGGAGTTCTACTTTTTGCTCTCGGGGAGAAAGTGTTTTCTTCTTCTTTTTCTTCTTTTAATATATGAAGTAAAACATTATTTTGATAATATATATAATTAATTTTAACATTCTTTTCAACTTTTCTTAACTTTACACTCCCGTTGTAGGAGAAACTAGCAATAATCATAAAACCTTTACTCAAATTTTCTTTGGATTCTTCGAACCAAGTTTGTAAGTTTTTCCTCTTTTTATTGCAATAGTAAATCGATTTTCCTTTTATTACAATTATTCAAGTAGATTTATGTTTCACCAGTAGTCGCAATATATTTCTATCTGTCTCCTGGTAAATGATTTCCATAAATAATTCTGCAGCATATACTGCTCTTAGCCAAATGCATTGACAAAAAGCGGTGAACATTATGGTTTTGGGATCTTTTACGATTTAAATATTTGTTTAAGTCTTGTTTATAGGTACAGAGATACATAAAAGCATTGCAATTGTTCTTTGAGTAGGTTTATTTTTTAAGACCTGAGTTCTTAGCTTTGAATAGTCGTAGACGTACGTTTCTTTGGATATTCGGTTGGTATTCTTTTTCCGGTTAAAAACGATGTTTGACATTTTTTCTTTTATTATAAGTAATATTGTTTCTTTTTCAATTAGAAGAACGCTTTCTACATATTTTTAGTGATTTCTTAATTATAATAGCAATATTTGTCTGTGGAAAGAGCAAAAGCATAGCCTTTGATCTAAAGCTTGTTTACGTGTTTCACTTTGAAAGTGAACTTTTTTTAACTGCAGCAAATTATATGTTAGTTTCATATAATAATTTATTGCCATATAATATTCTTTTGAATTTTTTAATTTTTTTATGTTTTCTATTAAAATCGTTCTAAACATGTGTAAACAATTTCTGTACGAACAAAAATCAACTAAATGCATCCAATTCATTGCCGTCATAGATTGTTATTTATTTGAAAAAGGACATTTCAAGGACATTGAGAAATGTCTTAAAAGAATAACTTGCGAACAAAAGCTCGAAAAGATACATTATTTTTATTCTGATAACCCACCCTAATCAATATAAGAAATATCGATGAATGATAAAGTCGAGTGGACCTAGATATTTAAACACACTGAAAAAATATGGATAAAAGCACACAAACAACTGGATTTACTGCAACTAGCATGACACTTTAAACAGTTAAATTTACAGGTACACAACTTAAAAAGGTGACATGTGAAATATAGAGTAAAATATATATGAATATGTTATTTTACTCTATTATATTAGAATTGCACGGAACAATGGGTATATTTTATTTTGCGGTGAAAACCCCGTTTTAAACAGATCATTTTACGCTCCAGTTTACTTGCTATCCACTTGGTTACCTGCTTAAAAGTCTCCTTTAAGAGGGGGCCCATTTAAGCAGGAAAAAAAGTGCGTAAAATGATCATCTCTTTACCTATTTAAAATGATCTTTTCAGCGTAAAATAAAATATACCCATTGCCCCGCGCAATTCCAATATAAATGAATAAAATAACGCATTCATATAGAAATTAGTCAATAATAGGGAAAAAAAATGAGATTCACGAATATATTTGATAATTGCGGAATTTCAGAAAATTGCAAAGAACCTTGCTGCCCCAACTGAGGATCGAACTCTGGATCTCCGAACTGATCAGCCGACGCTTTACCGTTGAGCTACTGGGGCGGAATTGCAAGCTCGCTTATTGTCGAAGTGGGATCTGCAAAATTCACCGAAAATTCACAGGAAAAATCGCGGACATTCGTACCAAAAGTGGTGAAATTAGCTCTCTCGTGAAAGTAGACAGACAAGCTCTAGCGATATACATAAAAATAAATAAAAACCATACAATATAACCAAAAATAGAGAAATACACAGTCTGAACAGTAATCCTCGAATCTCTTCCAAAAACTTGATTTCAAAATCACGTGATTAGAAATGCTAATAAGAGCCCCTTGTTTGTATGGGGCCATAGTTTAACCTGAGCTCGAAGCTTAATCTTCATAGTATATCCGCCACACCATGCGATTCATTGATTCAACCATACATTAGTCAATCCCTTATTGTAATTACCAATTATTACAAACGCTATTCAAAATAAGGCATTCGGTTGGAACGCTTGTCTGTAACCTTATTATCTCGTAACACACGGGAAGTTCATGTGACGACCACGCTTATCCTGCGTACCTCGCTGCGACGATCACTCTCAGATCCTACTGACTGTCTACATGACATGGATTTGGTTGTCTTCGCCTACGCCTGAGATGTTGAGGGTTCGTATATAAAAAGAGATCGATGACTGGTGATTTCTCTTTTTAACATTTATGTTTACGATGCCATTCGCAGCAGAACATCTTTGTTATAGAACTGGAATTCAGATCCCCGACGTAGCGACAAGTCATTAAATATCATAATATATATGTTCCGCTTTCTGCTCTTAACGAGGGCTTCTTGATATTGAGGAACGTGATTAAACAATCAATCAGTTAGATGCGGATCACTTTCTGGATAATTTGTTTTACTAACTAGTACTGCACATTGCACTAACAATTACTATCTGCAATGATAAATTCAATATCCGATATCGGTTTTTCCGACCCAGACAGTCCGACCTACCCATGTAGGCAATGTCGGTATTGGAAGACGCGCATGCGTGTCGTTCCGTTTCAAGAATCCAGCTTCATCTCTATCTAATTAATGTTTTTGAAATTCTATCGATGCTTGCCAGATGGTGTTTTGACTGATGCCAATTTTTTGAGTCATGGATTTTCAACATCAATGGAACTGTTTTCAGCTTGATAGCGTTCTTCAGCACCGAATCGATGCAAGATCAAGTAATTTTTAACACTTCCCAGCATAGCTGTGTGACAGCATAGAAGTGTTTATGACTCTGTTCATTCTGTCTGTCTGTCTGTCCGTTCGCACGATAACTGCCGTAAAAATTATATTATCAAAATGAAAGTTTATAGTATGTTGTTGAGACGGTCTGCGAGATATATGGGAATGCAAAAGAATAATATCACCCAATTAGTTTTGGATTGAACCCGGGTTGAAGAAAAGGAAATACATTGAACCCTATGGGACCTAATTTTTCAAACATTTTTAAGTGGAGTTAAAATACACAAATTGCTTTGAAAATTTTAGGAAATATTCAAATTATCACGTAAAATGTGTAAAAAAAAATGTCATAAAAATATGTTAAGTAGTGTTTTAAATAAAAATTGAAATAATAATTACACCCATATTATATGAAAAGATCACGCGCCTCATTGCCAAATAAAACATGGCATCTATATTATTTTCACTTAGTAAAAATCTTGATTTTTAAGGAACGCTCATATTTATATTTAGTGTTGCATCCGCCCTAAAATCGCTTTATTTTTGCATATTATTCGTATATCTAAATTCTGTGCCTGCGTAATTACAATATTTTTTATTTTAAATGATCGCTAAACTTTGATTATTTCTACAACGAAGCCTAATTTTAACGTACGCAGAATGTAAACAAATCAGATTGTAAGATGATTTGTACAAGAATTGGTGAAGTTCTTTTCACGCCAAATTATTTAGCTCTGGAGTCTGGAATATAAGTGATATGAATTAAATATTCATTGATTTTACAGATAAGCAGACAATTTTATAGATTTGCCTTTTTTGATGAACTTTTAAGTTTCCAAGTGAAACAAATTATTGTAGTACTGTGATAATGTAAAAAATATCACCGTTGAATATATCGCATATTAGAGATGTTTAAAAAAGAAAATCTGTGTATCTATAATGTAATGAATCTAAACGCCATTCATTTAAGCGGGATCATATAAATTTTCTTGTAATGGTGAGGGAGGGGGGGGGAGGGGTTAAGCAAATATTTTATTTCTATTTCTCCTTTTATACCCTTTCTTCCTTCCAAATTCGATGGTTTTATAAGGGTTACGACCTTTAAATTATTTTCTGGCGACGCTACCGAACGTAAACGAAAATCTTGATCTGATCCTATATGTCACGCCGTTGATTATGTTGCCAGATTGTGAATGGTTTATAAATGTAAACATCAATTTAAAGAATTAGGGTAAATCCGGTACAGGTAGTGCAACTTTTTTTTAAATGAATATTCTGAGATCCATGGTGCACAAACAAGAAACTTGTGTAGCCTTAATAATTTATTTACATTTAGAAAACATATGTATTGTGATAAAATAAATTTTAAAAATCATAATAAGTAATTATGATTTATTTTGTAAAACCCTTTTTGCGGCATCTCTCCCGGATGAGACAGGTGTTACGCTGCATCACAAGGGAGATGTTCCGCGTTTAGCATAAATGAGTTTTAATGGTTGTACCAAATATTTTTCTTCAAAAAATATGTATATTTAAATATAAACAAGAAAGACCAATCATGCGTAAAGCATTGATTATGAAACACTTTCCAACCGGAATGCAATTTTATTTAAACATCTCTAAAATGCGATACATTCAGCGGTGATATTTTTAAAATTATCACAATACCACATTAATTTATCATATTTGAAAACTTCATCAAAAACAAATGAACTTTATTCAAATGACGTCAGCGAAATATACAAATCGCCTGGCTTTCTATATAAAAGCAGTAAATATTTCATTCATACTCTTTTTTCCATTCCTTTCATTCAGCGGCGATATTTTTTTTACTTATCACAGTACTACAATAATTTATTTCACTTAAAAACTTTAAACCATGGAGATAAAAGTACTTTGTAACTCCATGCTTAAAACTTTATCGAAAAATCAATACTATAGAATCGTCTACTTCTCTATGTGAAATCAATGTATGTATACAACTCATCTTACAGCTTGATGTATTTTCATTCTCCATACGTGAAAATTAGGCTTCGTTGTAGAAATAATCAAAGTTTGATGATCATTTAAACTAAAAAATGCTGTAATTGTGTTGGCGCAGTATATAGATGCACAGAAAAAAAAATAAAGCGGTTTTAGGAAAGATAAAACACTAAATATATAAATTAAAAAGAACTTTAAAAATCTCGATTTTGACACAAGATGGATGCCATATTTTATTTAGAAGTGGGTCACGTGATCTCTTCATATAATGTGGGTGCAATTTTAATTTTTATATAAAAAACTACCGAACTTATTTTGCTGAAATTTTTTTTACATATTTTATGGGATAATTTGAATATTTTCTAAAATTTTCGCAGCAATTTATGAATTTTAAATTTACTTAAAAAATGTTTGAAAAATTATGTCCCATAGGATTCAATATATTTCGTTTTTTCAACCGGAATTCAATCCAAAAGTATTTGGGTGATATTATTCATTTATATTCCCACAGGTCCCACAGACCGTCTCAACATCGTACTAGAATTTCATTGTGATAAAGTCATTTTTTACGGCAGTTATCGTGCGACAGACAGACAGCAAAATCACCAAAGTCATAAACACTTTTCAACTATGTTGTAAAGCGTTAAAATGATAGAAAAACTGACACAATTGCAATTATTTTACAAATTGCAATTTTGTAAAATATAAAAAATGTCTAAATTCGAAAATTTTTTACATTTTTATTTTAAACGCAGTTTAAGAGTACAACCAACACAGACAAAATAATGACATTAATGAACAGCGGAGTAGGATGACAATCGACTTAATAACATAATTATGAAAACTTTTCTTATTTATCAAATAACACTTGAGTGTACCCATTTTTTAGGGGCGCACCTGATCTTAGATTCAAACATGGCGAAATCACAATAAAATCACTCTAGACGAAGACTTACGCTTCGCTCAAACAGGATTGAAATTTCTAGAGTTTTAGCTATAATTTACAATCTGTGATAGCACAATAAAATATCTCATGATAAATTCTACAACTCATCTTAGATATTTGTCAATTTCAGGTGAAAAGAAAAACGCAGGAACACATAATACTTTTATCAAACACATTTGAAACACTAAATGGCGCACCATTAGTGTGCCCGTGGCGCACCATTAGTGGCACCATTATGGCGCACCATTGAATGGCGCACCATTAGTGACCTGCATTGCCATCTTATGGTGCGTTTCGGAACTATGGGGGTCTTCAATTTATGTGGCATCTATCCAGGAATTACCCTATAATATAATGCTTGTTGAGGAGTTACGCAGTAGTTATTTGTATTATTGCTTTGTAATTGATAAAATTATTTTGAAATGTTAGTGTAAATCATCAGGCGTGTAATTTAGCAATTTAACCCTCGACCGACGCCGCGAATTTTGCAATTTTTCTCCGTGACAAAATTACTGCCCTAAACATAATTTATTAAAATATTGGTACTACTTATTATTAAATAAACGTTTTAATGAGAAAAATAAACTAGTTTTATGCCACATGAAATAAATAAATTTTCATAAAAATTTTGGCAGCCCTCCTTGGCGCATAGACTACAATAATAATTATTATTATAATATGCAGGTGACCATAAAGTGTATTTGTGAGAAATAAAAGCAGATAGCATGTGGAAAAGTATATGTGCTGGAGAAACCCTGAAAACAATAACACGGAAAAGTATATAGAAGCAGTAAAGCCATTTAGTTATTTATTCTTACTTTTTCTTTATACTGACTCTTATTTTTCACAATTGGTAGGGTTGATAGAATGACACTGTTGTAGGTAGCAAACAGTAAGAAGATAGGAAAAAGGTAAATTAAAACTGCATTGCGCTTTGTGAACTCCAATGTAATTACGATGAACATTTTTAATTTTTAAAATATGAAAAATTATGTGCCAACTTCTTTAGAAACATGTGTCAACTAACGTGTTAACTTTTGACCAGCCGTGAACGGAGCTGGTCAAAACTGATTCCTATCATAATTAATGAATGTTGCCAAACAAGATATTTCAAACGTACAAGATTTTTTATCAACAATCTATTGCAAAAATTTCTATCAAAGCACGATTTATTTATTTATATATATATATATATATATACATATATATATATATATGTACATATATACATATATATATATATATATATATATATATATATATATATATATATATATATATATATATATATATATATATATATATATATTCTTCGCTGTACAGAACAGCTAGGCAGCTGAGATTCTTTATCCTGCAGAAATAGCTGGGATTCTTTTTCTTACAGGAAAAGCTGGGATTCTTAATTTTACAGAAACAGTTGGGATTCTTAATCTTACAGAAGCAGTTGGCATTCTTTATCCTAATGGAATAGCTGGAATTATTTATCATACAGGATAGCTAGATAAGTGTATATTTTTTACACTTTACTAAAGTAAAAATCGATTGCTTGAAATTAGCTTTAAAAATTAGTTCTTAAATGTAGCAATGCAAACGAGGAGAACGAAGGATTAGGTCATAATTTTTTTTACCATTGTTAAAATTACAGCTTTTATTATATGACATAAGCAGACCCAACTTCCTTTAAACTAGCCTAAGGTCGCATAATATATTTTTTTTTATTTTCGGAGAACCAGTATTTTTGGGGAACCCCGCAATAGTTTCTTGGAATAACTGTAAGTCAAATTTGACAATTTGAGCGATTATTTTTAAAAATACACACAACTGATTTCATATATGGAAAACAAGCCACAGACTGGTGGCGCCTTGAAGAGACAGAAACTAACTTGGAAAGGATGCCGGAAAAAATGCAAATTGAATTTTCTTTTGAATTTCATGTTTAGCTGCAATTAAACAAACAAATAAAAAAAATCCTCCAAAACATATCTAGGAACTAACTTGGAATGAATGCCAGTGAAAAACGAAAATATTGAACTTCTTTAGATTTAACTGTAGATTTAACTGTCCGATGACTTCTTTAGATTTAACTGTCCGACTTCTTTAGATTTAACTGTCCGATGGAGTGGTTTTGCGTGAGTAACATTTTATAAAATAAAACTCCAGTTAATTTCAATAAGTTTATTCGATTTTTTTTCCAGACTCATTTGTTTAGTTTACAGGATTTCATAGCGCCACACACACACACACACACAAAATCGTTTATAACTAGCTAGCAGTTTTAGGTTTCGGCCCGATTTTATCTAAATAATATCCGACCCTAGACGTCACGTTAAATATCAAATTACTTTGCTAATTTGCTTGACGGTATATAAATAAAATACACTATAAGACAAAACAAAAATCGCCGCACCCCGCAAAATAATCCGATGGTTATGAAACTTTGCATGCAAACACCTATCGACCGAATATGCAAATGATCAAAAATTCGCAAGCTATGAAAATAGTCGGAACTACAGCTGAAAACATTGAAACTGAGCACTACATTAAAACTGAGCACCACAGTGGTGTATATAAGGAGCAAACCTCGCTTTCAGGAACAAAATGTGCAGTGGATTTCGATTGCGTTTACGTACCTTGATTATAATAATGCCTCGCCGGCGAATTCGCGGCCACTACTAGCATATGAAGAGTTTGAAATAGGGCGTGCGGTCGGACTGCATGAGGCTGGATGGGGACACCGAAGAATCGCTCAACATTTGGGTAGGAGCGATGCAGCAATTAGACGATGTTAGCAGGAATGGGTCAGGAATGGCAGATTTCAGCGGCAAGCGGGCAGCAGACGGCCTAGAGCGACGACAGAAAGATAGAGCGGTTGTCAGAGCAGCTGTGACAGCACGAGGTTCGTCGTTATCAACCATCCAACGTGTGACAAACACAGAAGTGACTACCCGAACATTAATAGAAAACTACGGGAACAGAATCTATAATCGAGGCGCCCATTACGCCGCCTACCACTGACCAGTATGCACCGTTAACAGCGATTGCAATAGTGCCGGACCCGATCAACGTGGAATTGTTCGGATTTGGAACGAATTGTCTTCAGTGATGAGTTCCATTTCGAACTGAGTCCCGACGACCAGCGCTGTCGTGTCTGGAGACAGCCCGGACATTGTCAGGATCCTGCTCTTACTGTCACACACCACACGGCCCGACAACAGGGAGTTGTGATCTGGGGTGCTATTTCGTTTTCCGGACCCCTTTGATAGTCCTCCGTGGCACCCATCACAGCACAGCGGTACATTACCGACATTCTACGACCCGTTGTATTGCCATTCTTTTCGCGACACCCCAGGCTAACTTTCAAGCAAGATAATGCCAGGCCACACACGGAACGCCTCTCTATTGATTTTCTATGTGCTTACGACACACTTCCTTGGCCAGCCAGATCCCCTAATCTCTCGCCTATTGAGCACATTTGGGTTAAGATGGGTCGTCGCCTGCTACCATCCCAGAATGTAGACTAATTAGCTCGTCAATTGGAGGTCATTTGGAACGACATACCTCAGAACACCATCCGACAACTTTATGCATCAATGCCACGTCCGGTAACAGCTTGTATCAATGCCAGGGGTAGATCAACGCTAAATTGACGTGCTCACTTTGTGTAGATCTTTCAGTGCAATAAATCATCTAATTGTTTTGAAATTCCGATCATTTCTTTTTCTGTACATACCCATTACACGTACTACATTTTGTCTCATTTGGATAATTATTTCTTGATGCGTCGATTTTTTTGTCTTGTGTATATACAACATATCTGACAAGATATTATATTCAAGTCAATCTATAAACTTGCCTAGCGGTACATAACTATGTACTTGAATACGTACTTAAATACGTACTTAAATACGTATATTTATGTCTATTCTGTTCAAACTTCATCAATCATGTAAAAATTTTTAGAATCGTCAGTTCATTTTACCTCTTAATTTTTTTAAACAAAATAAAATATATCGTGCTTGAAAATATATCGTGCTTATAAACATTTCACCAAGGAGTAAGTAAACAGATTAAATTGCAACAATCGTGGCATTTTAAACAATCGCCTTTCCCACATACTGGAAAACCCAGGTTAAAATACTAAAATAACGAAATTGTAGCTGCTATACTTCAAAAACAAAGAACTCAATCTCGAATCCAATTATATACACTTGTAGGGTTTTGAAAGGGCTAGCTTTTTTCCAAAGATACATACAGATTTAGAAACTAAATTTCCTAAATCGTATTTCTGTCGTTTACCTTTTATATCGATATTTTATAGTTTCGAAGATAATTCGAGTAAAAATAAGAAAAACAAAACACTTTCTTAGACAGACACAATTTTTTTTTATGTTCAAAATAATAAAAAATTTAAATTAATGTTACATATTCATAATTAGAATCCCATTTCCGACAAAACAAGACAAATTATTTACATTTTTATGTATTAAGTTCGGGAGTATAAACAGAGTGTTTATATTTTTCGTAACTCCCCGATTTCCTCTACAGAAAACCCCAAGCATAGATGTTATTCACATATAAAAACAAACAAGCTTAAATTTCAGAATTTTAGAGTTACTTTAATTGGTAAATTCAAAATATACTACTTGCACAAGAAGGTACACAAAAGTTCAAGAAATCATATCGTAGCAGCAGAACAAACAGTAGTTGAGCGTTCACAACACTAGGCAACATAGGTCTACAGATTGCACTTGCAATATTCTAAAAAATGTGACAATTATCCATATTTATAGCCTTTGGAGTATTTGTCAGTGACTTTTTTTTTCACTTATTGGTTTTAAAGAAATAAATCGTCAAGTTGTTATTGTGTGTCATCTTCGTAATACTGGTGAGATCATCAAAGTTCACCATGACAACGCTCCCGATCACACAGCAATAAAGCTCAAATACTATTTGGCGGTAAACAAAATGGCAGTCCCATGGCACACCAGTAAAAGTTATATACTCCAGATTTGGCTGACTTCTTGTTTTTCAGAATAAAGATCTAACAATTTAGGTCAAAGCAAAAGCGAAAAACAGAATACTGAAACTTGACTTCGAAAATTGTTTCTTGTAAAAAGAAACGCACTGAGATAAGTGAAATGCTTCACAAGAAAAATATTTTGAAGAAGGTTAAAATGGCAACATGAAACATTTACTCTATTATGTTTCTATAGAGATCCCAGGAACTTTGCGCTACCCCGCATACAACAGCTTTCATTCCATTTATAATTTGGTAAAGTTATTGCTGTCTGTAGCAGATTGTTCGCTAACGACTCAGTGTAGAGCCATGTGCTAATTATCAAGACAAAACGCTTAACAAGTTAGTGTGCAACGTGATATGAATTTCGATAGAAAAAGTACAAACGTGTCGATTAAAAGTGTACTTTGAATACAACAGTACGTATATTTATTATCTATATCTATATACAACAGTACTTTGAATACAGCTCTATATACTTAGCTACATATTCTAATAATCGACTACATTAAGTAGATCGATTATATTTTTCATAAGTCCAACATAACACACGTTTACGAAGTGTACTGCTACTGGGGCGGGAAGGGGGGGGGGTCATAAACTTTAAAAATCATTCTACCAAATATTGGTGAACTAATTTTAAGTGTTTTAATTGCCGATAACTGCACTGGCAGCAAGAAAACTTGCTGTGCGTTACAATTGCGAACATCCTTTCTCGCCGTTCTTTGACTTGAATTTGGGTATTACTTGAATTTGGAACTTGAAACTTGAATTTGGAACTTGAACGTATTACTTGAATTTGGGTATTACAGCCTAGCGCAAATTGTGCGCAATATTCAAATTTGAAGGCAAATGAGTGGCAAGACTAACTTATTCAGTTACCATAGAGGTTCCACAAAACGAGAAAGATTAATGATACATAAAACACTGATTATGAAACATTTTGAAACTGAAATGCAATTTTATTTAATGCAGTGTTTGTTGTTCTATAACACGGCTTTTAATTAAGAAAAATCGTTCGGCATTGACATTGTTTTGTGAGCACTGACAGGCATTGGATGGCGGCTTTATGTAGCTGGGAAAATGGGCCTGTTTTCGTATTCCAGAAATCTATCAAATCTTCGCTGACACAAAATGCTTTTACACTCACTTTATGTGCCCGGCCACACATACTGCTACCGTTAACCTTTGGGTCGGTCGTGTGGTCTGGGTCTTCAACACTCACTTTATATGCTGCCAACGGCCCTACCGTGCTGAAAACACCGGCTCTCGTTTAATCACCGAAGTCAAGCAGCATCGGGCGCGATTAGTACTTGGGTGGGTGACCACCTGAGAACGCGTGCTGTTGGCACATTTCGGGCAAGGTAGCCCGGTGGTTTGCGCTCTGGATTTGCACGCTGCCACAACTGCCGCCGTGTTCATATGGAGTACGATCACATTAAACATGTAGATCCGTAAGTCCTTCCGAGAGGTTGGTGGTAGGGGAAGGAGGGTACGGTCCCTGTGGATGCCTCCCCCACTGGGTTCCGGTCTAAATTGGGTGGCACTTCCCGGCCTTCCAAACAGTTACCGTACACCTTTCTGGAAGGTCGGACGGTCTGGGTCTCAACAACATCAACAACAACAACAACTCACTTTATATGAAAGAAATTCACATTTTAGTGGGTTCTCATCGCCGAAAGTACGAATGTTGCCAAAAACAAGAAAGACTTCGTCGCCTAAAAGGTCCAAGAACGTGATATATTTGATATTCGCGATATTTCAGAAAAAAAAATCCTAAAATTTGCAGGGGGAAAAAATAGCGAAAATTTGATCCGCTAAGCAATGATTTAAAAATTATAATAGAAAATCGGCGATAATAGGGGGGAAATGGGAAGGCCGCGAATATATATATGATATTCGCGAAATGTCAGAAAACCGCTTAAAATTTGCGAAAACTATCGCGAAAATTCGCGCCGCGAGATTGCCCGTACTCTGGGTGAACACAGCGACTGTGTGAACACAGCGACACTTGTGCAGAACCGGAAATCGAACTTGGATCGTCGAACCGAGTGCAATCCCACTCGTTAACCACAGGGTCCCACTTCGTAAAGTTGTAATTTAGTATTTAAATTGTAAAATATTAGAGAATTAAAATTGTAGAATTGTTGGTTCGCCCTCCCTTTCCCCGTTTTTGTCTTAATTTGAAATTTTGAAAAAATCCATAAAATAGACACTCTCTCTAAACACGGGGAAAAGTTAAAAAATTGCGTCGTTGAATAAAATTAATTTTTTGACAAAAACATGCACTGCAATAGTGAAATTCGACTTTTGGTCTTCAATGTAAGTCTTTTGAATACTTTGTGTTTTTTACCGGAGAATTCCGGGGTTAGCCCTTACCCCTTACATACTCCGCTATTTTACGTCATATTTAAGGAAGCGGATAGACGGCTATTTATTTGTTTCTATTACGAAATTTTCAGTTAGAGCACCTCCCATCCTTCTACATTTTCGCTATTTTCCTTTGCATTTAAGGAGAAGGATCGATGGCATTCTACTTGTTTCTTTTATCAGAAAATTTCCAATAAGCGCCCTCTCCTCCGTCCTCCCACATTTTTCGCTATTTTCCTTTGCATTTAAGGGGCGAATCAGTGGTATTCTACTTGTTTCTTCTACCAGAAAATTTCCTGTAAGCGCCCCTCCTCCGTCCTCCCACATTTTTCGCTATTTTCCTTTGCATTTAAGGGGCGAATCAGTGGTATTCTACTTGTTTCTTCTACCAGAAAATTTCCTGTAAGCGCCCCTCCTCCGTCCTCCCACATTTTTCGCTATTTTCCTTTGCATTTAAGGGGCGAATCAGTGGTATTCTACTTGTTTCTTCTACCAGAAAATTTCCTGTAAGCGCCCCTCCTCCGTCCTCCCACATTTTTCGCTATTTTCCTTTGCATTTAAGGGGCGAATCAGTGGTATTCTACTTGTTTCTTCTACCAGAAAATTTCCTGTAAGCGCCCCTCCTCCGTCCTCCTACATTTTTCGCTATTTTCCTTTGCATTTAAGGGGCGAATCAGTGGTATTCTACTTGTTTCTTCTACCAGAAAATTTCCTGTAAGCGCCCCTCCTCCGTCCTCCCACATTTTTCGCTATTTTCCTTTGCATTTAAGGGGCGAATCAGTGGTATTCTACTTGTTTCTTCTACCAGAAAATTTCCTGTAAGCGCCCCTCCTCCGTCCTCCCACATTTTTCGCTATTTTCCTTTGCATTTAAGGGGCGAATCAGTGGTATTCTACTTGTTTCTTCTACCAGAAAATTTCCTGTAAGCGCCCCTCCTCCATCCTCCTACATTTTTCGCTATTTTCCTTTGCATTTAAGGGGCGAATCAATGGCATTCTACTTGTTTCTATTACGAAATTTTCAGTTAGCACACCTCCCATCATTCTACATTTTCGCTATTTTCCTTTGCATTTAAGGGACGAATCAATGGCATTCTACTTGTTTCTTTTACCAGAAAATTTCTAGTAAACGTCCCCTCCTCCGTCCTCCCACATTTTTCGCTATTTCTCTTTGTATTTAAGGGGCGAATCAATGGCATTCTACTTGTTTCTTTTACCAGAAAATTTCCAGTAAGCGCCCCCTCCTCCGTCCTCCCACATTTTTCTCTATTTTCCTTTGCATTTAAGGAGCGAATCAATGGCATTCTACTTGTTTCTTTTACCAGAAAATTTCTAGTAAACGCCCCCTCCTCCGTCCTCCCACATTTTTCGCTATTTCTCTTTGTATTTAAGGGGCGAATCAATGGCATTCTACTTGTTTCTTTTACCAGAAAATTTCTAGTAAACGCCCCCTCCTCCGTCCTTCCACATTTTTCGCTATTTCTCTTTGTATTTAAGGGGCGAATCAATGGCATTCTACTTGTTTCTTTTACCAGAAAATTTCCAGTAAGCGCCCCCCTCCTCCGTCCTCCCACATTTTTCTCTATTTTCCTTTGCATTTAAGGAGCGAATCAATGGCATTCTACTTGTTTCTTCTACCAGAAAATTTCCAGTAAGCGCCCCCTCCTCCTACATTTTTTGCTATTTTCCTTTGCATTTAAGGGGCGAATCAATGGCATTCTACTTGTTTCTTTTACCAGAAAATTTCCAGTAAGCGCCCCCCTCCTCCGTCCTCCCACATTTTTCTCTATTTTCCTTTGCATTTAAGGAGCGAATCAATGGCATTCTACTTGTTTCTTCTACCAGAAAATTTCCAGCAAGCGCCCCCTCCTCCTACATTTTTTGCTATTTTTCTTTGCATTTAAGGGGCGAATCAATGGCATTCTACTTGTTTCCTTTATCAGAAAATTTCCAGTAAGCGCCCCCTCCTCCGTCCTTCCACAATTTTCGCTATTTTCCTTTGCATTTAAGGGGCGAATCAATGGCATTCTACTTATTTCTTTTACCGGAAAATTTACAGTAAGCGTCCCCTCCTCCGTCCTCCTACATTTTTCGCTATTTTCCGTCACATTTAAGGGGACTGATCGAGGGCATTCTACTTGTTCATTTACCAGAAACTTTTTCCAGTAAACTCCCCTCCCACCCTCCTACATTTTTTGCGATTTTCGGTTTCATTTAAGGGGGCGGATTGACGGAATTCTATACACGATAACACAAGTATTATAGTTTAAAAAAATATTTAAAAATCTACCATCCTTCATATATTTTTCTGTTTGTATCATGTTTGTCGCATAACACATGGATGTGCTGAAAGCTGTACTAAAATAAAACTATGAAGAATTAATCCAATCCGGTCATTTTCGCAGTTTTTTGAACTCACTCATTCATCTAAAACACATAAACACACACACGCCAGGCTTTTCTTACCAAAAGATCCAACATGAAAAGAGCACAAAAACACACATCGAATCATCATCAACACTTCTCCTTATCTCGAAGAAATTGTTTGCAACAAGGAAAAAAAAATAACTGTTTGGTTTCCAAAGAAAGCTTAACCTGTCAAGCAAGGCCATATGCAACCGTGAATCATTTTCATTTTCGACCTTTATATCCTCAATAGTTTTCTCCTGGCTTCTATTGTTGCCTGGACTATTTTAACAATTGCTGTACGAGCTATACCTAATTTGGAATGGTCCGGTTATTTTGTATTTGTATTCCTCTTACATGACCCAAATATCTGACGTGCGCGTCTCCACTCGACTTTCTGATACATTCATATTATTTAGATAGTCCACTTGTATCCCCAAAAATAGGTCATTTTATGAGCTTTCGTTGTGAATTTATATATATTTTTTAAGTTTTATTTTTCTATTTGGCAACAGGTCAGCATAATGAATTGAGAAGAAAAAAAAAACACAAGGTCATTTTATGAACTTTTATGAACTTGGGAATGTTCTTTATTGCTTCAGTTCTACTTTTCATTGCGTTAATAATTTAATTCTACAAAATTGACAGTTTAAATAAATATTTCAGGTCTTTCGCCATAGAAATGCATACAATACAGGACTACTTATCTTATCCCAGCGCCACCTGAATTATTGTCTCAAACGATATTGGCGTTTTCTTAATATGAAGATTTACCTCCTTACTTTTACCTCCATGAATTGTACATTATAAAACATCCTCGAAGAACCTAATTTACATGTGTCTGCCTTCTTTAGGAAAGCATTGAAAGTTTTATTCTCACAAGGAGCAGTTTTATTTATTGTAATTACGAGGTCAGCACAATGTTTTCGAGAAACGGGGTCTGTTGCAAACAAAATGAGAACAGTCAGGCCTTCCATTTTAACTCGGAATGAACTGTCTGAAAGAGACTTTGTAGCTGAAACTCTTCGATGAAATCTTCTGAAACTCATCCATGACACTCTCATAAGAATGGCTAGAGAACTATCGCTCTGAAGTAGAAATTATTTTACCCTGGGAAAACGCCATGTTTCTTGATTAATAAAAAAGAGGTCTGTAATGATCATCTGACTATTAAAAACAGAAGACGATATTTCTGACATATATTTGAGGGTATATTAGTGCGGCCTATCTGAAAAAATATCTGCAGAGTCCACTTCAACGATAACAGCTTGCAATTTCGCCCCAGTAGCTCAACGGTAGAGAGTCGGCTGGTCAGTTCGAAGATCGAGGGCTCGATTCCCGGTTGGGGCAGCAAGGGTCTTTACATATCTATTATTTCAATTTTTCGGAACATTATATAATTTAAAATTTGATGGTTACTACTTTTAAAACACTCTGTATTATACCACCCTTTTATCCATGGTTCTAATTAGCATTTACCTACAGAGACTATAATCACTGTTCAAATTATTATCACTTTTCTTTTCTCAATTGAGATATCACTGTGAAAATCTTAAATTGCCGATAATTCGTATTGTACTGACGGGAATTACAAAAAAAAATCTAGTTGTAATTTCTTACATAATGCATTGACACATAAAATTTCGCAGCAGAACGTGTATTCATTTAAAAAATATCGTCTCCACAGTTGAAAACTTCCATCTTTCAAATAGAATTCGAAAAGTCGATAGAAAAGATGCAGATAGATATGTAAAAGATTTTTTACTTTAAATCTGAAGCTTTACAACCTTTCAGATAAAAGAGACATAAAAAAGAAAAATAAATGTTTCATGACTTTTGCTACATACTAGTATAATGCATAGAAAAAGTATTGTAATGGTGCCAAGTTTGAGTTTCCAACGGTAGAATACATTTCAAAAATCCCTGAACTCGAATCCAACGTTTTTGAAGTACTGTCTGTGTGTGTGTATGTTAGCGTGTGTGTGTGTGTGTGTGTGTGTGTGTGTGTGTGTGTCTGTGTGTGTGTGTCTGTGTGTGTGTGTGTGTGTGTGTGTGTGTGTGTGTGTGTGTGTGTGTGTGTGTGTGCGTGCGTGTGTGTGCGTGCGTGTGTGTGTGTGTTCGTGAGCCCGTGGAAGCAATATATCACGAACGAATGGAGAGTTTCGAACTTAATTGAGTACGATTATTACAATCAGTGAATACTGGAAAACTAGTGATTTTAAACACGATCAAATGACCTCCCAAAAGACCTCCCAATTTTCGACTACATTTAAAAAAAATCTGATGTGGGCAACACATGACTTTCCTTATATAATGTAATGAATTTACTACTTTTACAGTAAAAACATAGGTTTTTCTTATAGTAGATACTAATATTCTTTCCAAGATATTGAATTTTCGACAATTAGTCGTCATTTTCATTGATTTAGCGTCATTTTTATCCATTCGGCGAGATTTTCGTTAATTTGGCAATATTTTAAAAAGTAGCCAAGTTGGCGACATTCCGCCAAATTCGTCGCCAAAATCTCGCCAAGCGTTATAAACGAAGAAATAAGTTGTTCTTACAGCAGATAAATGACTATTGGCGTTCAAATACAAAAGTATTACTCAAAGTATCTTTT
Source organism: Amaurobius ferox (assembly GCA_951213105.1). Lineage (NCBI taxonomy): Eukaryota > Metazoa > Arthropoda > Arachnida > Araneae > Amaurobiidae > Amaurobius > Amaurobius ferox. The sequence continues at coordinate 105,946,930 of OX578135.1, forward strand.
TTCATGAATGGAACGAGCTAGATCCACGAGAATGATGTCACCCAATTTATCGCATGGTATTACATATGAAAAGTGAACATGTTTCTCAATAGGAAATATTTTTTTTTCATTTTATATGACTTTTTAATAATTTTTTTGAAAAATCTGCAATATCTCGAGAACGGTTCATGTTAGCGTTCTAAAATTTATGTCAATTGGTTTCTAATGAAAAATTACATAAGAAATGTCTATTTGCGTAACTTTATTAGTGGTTTTGATTTTTTGACGATTTTTTCAAAATTTTATTCGAAAATTTAGGGGGGTTCTGAACATTCGATTACGTATAAAAAAAACAGGCCTCCAGTGTTTACGGATTGTGATTTTTGTTCCAAATTTGGTTTGAATCGGTCCATTCGTTCGTCAGTTATCGTCTCCACAGACTCACTAACACACACACAGACATCACTTCAAAAGTGTTTGATTCGTGATCAGGGATGCTTGAAACGTGCTCTTCCGTCGAAAACTCGATTTCGAATTTTCGACCCCGTCACAATACTTTCCTTATACATTATGTATATAAGGAAAGTAACAAAAAGTGTCTTTGATAATATTAAATAAATAATTGTTTCATGCGTCACTGAATATTAATAAACGAATGAATTCAACTTTGAAACGCGTTTTCGATGTATATCAAGTTTGCAGATAAATTTTTTGAAAATAGTTACCTAAAATAGCTGGCAAGTATCCTTGGATAGGTTGACCTCGGCAAACAGTTTGCCAAAATATCGCCGACTTGGCGATTTTTCAAATTGTTTTCAAATTGGCGAAATTGCCGCCAAATTGGCAAAAATGATTAACGAAAATGACGCCAAAATTGATGAAAACTCAATAATTTTTAATGACAAAAATCGTTTAATATATCGACTATACTGCTTTGCGAATGCTGGCCAGGTGGTGTAGTGGATAGCGTGTTCGGCTGATGTGTGGAGGGCTCGGGTTCGAATCCCGAATAAGGCATGGAGGCTTGTGTGGCTACTGTAACTGGATTTCGATCTGTTGTTGCCACGTTAATTGAATTTAAAAAAAAAAAAAAAAAAATAAAAAAAAAAAATAAAAAAAATTTCTATTTGCTGAGTTAGATAAGCGCGACGCCTAAGTTAATTGGGTAATTTGTAATAGTTTTATACATTGTCATCCAGAAAAGCGTCTAATGTTAATGTACAATGCAGCGTTAAAAACACTGTGCCGCGAAACTTGCACGAGTACATCGTTAGATTGCTTGGAAGGAAGTGAAATCATTGCATTACGTAGTGAAAGTCATGTGCTACCCCATCAGAATTCTTATGGATCTCATAGGTTGAATCTTATGGGTCTCATAGGTTAATAAATAGAGATTCTCAATGTTCCTTAAGATTTCAAATTTTATATAAAATTAAGAAAGCTCGATAAATTACCGAATTTATTCATTTTAAGAATTAAAATTTCGAAATCACTAGAAAGTCATACAGAATAAACACAAATGTGAAGTGTCTGGAATGATCCAAATAGAAGAACTCAATCGATAAAAGGTCTTTGCACCGCACCTTATCACCCCATTTAGCATCTTGCAGCCCATTTGCGTATCAAGTTAAGGAACCTGATTAAACCACAACTTAATGAGCTTTAAATCGCTAGTTACAGACGGGGTAAGTTAAATCAAAATCTGCACGGGGGTTGATCTTCCTTCTTCTTTTTCAGAGTATAATGACGATGAGAATATTTTTAATATGTATTTTAATCTATCGACTCTGGAAATATAGTGCGAGAGAGCCACAGTTTCTTTTAGCTGAGCGAGTGGAATTTCCTCTGAGGAGCACTCGAACTTGCGAAATATTGATCCCGAGACAAACGCTTTTCTAATTAAGCTATAATGGGATTTGGATTGTTGTAAGATAGATAAAAAGGCGTTCAATGTTAAATATATATATATATATATATATATATATATATATATATATATATATATATATATATATATATATATTTGAAATATGTAATAATAAGAATTATGTAAAAATAAAATTAAAAAAAAAAATATATATATATATATATAAAAACAATTCAAGTAATATTAACATCACCATAGAAGCAAATTCACAGCCACAATGCCGATAAGAGAAAAGAACAGCACCGTCCCAAATTCGATGATTAATCAGAACTAAATTCATCTTCAGGTCTGAGTATTTAATTCTAATTAACCCAAACAAATGCCTGTTTCAGATTAAGCAATAGCACATCACTATAAATGCTTAAACTCAGACTACAGGCAACAAAAATTGAAAAAATGAAAATAGGATACATTAAGAAAATTTGTATACCATGCGGCATGAACCCTTCTTCTTCCACCACGTGTATCGTGATCAACCTCAACGGCTTAATCTAGAAGCACCGGAATGAACAAATCGAAATTCTGCCAGGGAGGCAGTACGAACGTTCACGGTAATACTCCCAGACCCGTCCAGTGAGTCTAAGCTGGAAACCGGACAAGCAATTCAGAATATTAACTTCCCAAATATGCAATCCTGAATATGAACATGAATCAAAGACGAAAATTCTTACTAAACAAGTAATTCAGAGGAAAACTGGATATATATATATATAAATATGTATATATGTATGTATATATATATATATATATATATGTCAAAAACTTTCCTATGCTATTGCACTTTGTGTTATACAACAATTATATTATGCAAGGTGATAACATATAGTTACAAACATCTGATGTACCCCAAGGGGGCTGTAGTAGTAGTATTGTAGCTAACTTATATCTTTATTATTATGAACGTCATTTTAACTCTAATTCATATATTATATATAGATATGTTGACGACTTAATTTGTATTATCATTGATGATTCCAATCCCATTAATATTGATTTTTACCTCTCTAACCCAGAATTAATCCCTAATGAGCCTAGTGTTAGTCAAACTGTAAATTATTCAGACCTAAATTCAGATACCCTCAATAATCATGTTATCACCAATCTATATGATAGAAAAGATTCTTATAACTTCACTATTATTAAGCAACTATCATATCAATCTTGTAATTCTATTCAATTATTTAGAAACATCATTTTAAAGCAGCTATTTCGAATACATCGACACTTTTTGACCCTCAGTTTCACTTACTTTATATCAATAATCTTAAACGCATTTGTCAAAATTACCACTCTCCGGAAGTATTTGTAAATAATATTATTAATAATTTCAAATACACCACGTAATAATTTTAAAAATGCATTATTTATCCTTGATTGCATAACTCTTTTTTGTGAATTTCACCCGTTCTTATCACCCACTTAACACTAGGCCTGAGTCTGATATTGCTTACTTTTTTGAAAGACGATTTTCCACTTGTCCTGAGTCCTATACTGCTTACTATATTTGAAAATCTTCATACACATTATTTTTCGTTCAAGTGTATTCATTCCGGTGTCCACTCTCTTTGACGAAGAGATGTAAAATGATCTGTCGAATGTTCCTCTGTAAACTGTCGACTCCCACGTGTTAGTTGTGCCTCTGAGTTAATATTTCTGTTTTTTATATTTCTGGATTGTAATTAACTTGGTTTGTATTATTTGTCCTTCCACTAGCCAGTAGACAGTTCCAATGGTGTCCATAGGTAAATATTATCGCCATTGTCAGAAAGTGTCTATTCTATCGGTTTTAATTCGAATTGTATGGCTGTCCTGACGAGAATGCAATTTCGAACTAACCGCCGTTTTTTGTGTAGTTTCAGTGGATTGTTCTCCAGGTCTTGATCTTTAATCTTGTGCTATTTATTATTGCCTTTTCATTTTTGCCGTGATTGCTTTTTTATTTTATATATATTTATATATATATATACCTTTTTAAATATGTTTTTTGTATACTCATCTTTCCCTCACCCCCTTTCCATTATAGTGATAAGTTACCTCCTATTTTTATCCTTAGTCTTGGTCTATAGTTACTTATTTGTAACAGATATGCTAGAGATGGGTTTTTTTGTACTTACCGTAGTTTATGCATAGTTTACGATTAAAAATTTCAATTTTTATTTATATACCTATATATATATATATGAATGAAAAATTGATTACAAAATCGCATAAGACTGAAAAGTAAAAAATGAAGTATTAAAAAACATTTTAAATTGCATAGTTCTAATAAAATGCAATAAAAGTAAAAAATAATTTTAGCTAATACAGCATTCTTGCTCATATACGCCTAAAAATAGGCCTAAATCCGAGGGGCGCCCATAAAAAATTATATTTAGATATTAACAGAATTTTAAGGAATGATGCGTGATAACTTAGATATGATATCTACTATAGGAATGGCATTATGTTAAATCAAATTTCTCAAAGAAACATTTAAATGGATTTGATATCATCATTCTGATGTATGTCATTTCTATGCTATCACTTCTATTGTTCCATAACATTATGTTAACGTTCATATACAATTCTTTTATGGGCAGCAAACGATTTTATTTTTAGTTGCATATGACCAGGAACGTTATGATAGCTCAAAATTATATTTTTATTTTTTAGTTCTTTTTACCAAAACCATGTAACTTAAAAAGGTTTTTTTATCACATTTATTAATATTCAGAACTTTTATTAAGTTCATATAGGTGTCACATTGAGGATACACTATCCATTTGCGCCAGTGCGAAATGTAGTTGGAAATGGCTAGTACTTTATACTGTCTGGTATTAGAAAGTAAAAAGAAAAAATATTAACTTGAAATCCCCAAAATCGACTCGCACTATCATCAACCAGTTTATCAGGAAATAAATTAAAACGGGGAAAATATCACATTACGATACTTCGAAAGCTGCAATAAAACTTATAATCCAGAAAAGTCAACGTCAGTTTCGGATTTATAATACCACCGGTGATTAAAATTCAGAGAATCTGAAACCTTCGATTTGGAAGTCATTAACCAAGAGTTTTAATCAAAGCTCACTCAGCTTGATAAGAAAATGAGTTCGAAAAGATATTAAACATTGTGGAATATTTTAAGAACGACGACCTTTCATCGATTTCACACGCGCCTGTGCTGCTAACATAAAAAAAAATCTGATGTAAGCAGCACATGACTTTCCTTATATAATGCAATGAATTTACAATTTTAATGTAAAAAATAGGTTTTTCTTATAGTAGATACATATTCTTCCAAGATATTGAATTTTCGACAATTAGTCGTCATTTTCATTGATTTAGCGTCATTTTTATCCATTTGGCGAGATTTTTGTTAATTTGGCAACATTTAAAAAGTCGCCAAGTTGGCGACATTCCGCCAAATTCGTCGCCAAGCGTTATGAACAGAAAAATAAGTTATTCTTTGAGCAGATAAATGACTATTGGCGTTCAAATACAAAAGTATTACTCAAAGTATCTTTTCTTATGAATGGAACGAGCTAGATCCACGAGAATGATGTCACCCAATTTATCGCATGATATTACATATGAGAAGTGTACATATTTCTCAACAGTTAATATATTTTTTTTTTAATATATGGGATTTTTTGATATATTTATTTGAAAAATGTGCAATATCTAGAGAACGGTTCATTCTAGCGTTCTAAAGTTTATGTCAATCGTTTTCTAAGGAAAAATTACATAAGAAATGTTTCTTTGCGTAACTTTATTAAAGGTTTTGATTTTTGATGATTTTTTCAAAATTTCACTCGAAAATTTAGGGGGGTTCTGAAAATTCGATTGCGTTTAAAAATAATAGGCTTCCAGTATTCACGGATTGTGATTTTTGTACCAAATTTCATTCGAATCGCTCCATTCGTTCGTGAGATATCGTCTCCACAGACTCACGGACACACAAACGCACATACTTTCACACACACAGACATCACTTCAAACATGTTCAATTCGTGATCAGGGATGCTTGAAACGTGCTCTCCCGTCGAAAACTGGAATTCGAATTCTCGACCCCATCACAATACTTTCCTTATACATCATGTGTACAAGGAAAATAATAAATGCTCGAAATGAGTTATTACTTTCTCTACAGTGCATAGTGTTTATAAAGAGAAAGTATTATGACAAGGACAAAAATCTGACCCACGCAAATTTGGAAAAAATTAGATGCTTGGGGTTCCTACAATTTTCAGATGTAGAACCCGAGCCCGACCCGAAAACCACAGAATCTCGGCTCATTTCGGTCCGAAAATATTTGACTCAAATATGTTAAAAACATGAATTTGTAAATTTCTTGTACAAAACATTAAAGTAAAAGTTGAAGAATCTTTCAACATTTATCTTTACATAGTTGAGATCAAAATAATTTTATGTACTGTATTTAAATTAATTCAAAAAATGTTTTTCATATATTAAATACATTCAGCTCGGCTCGATATTTAAAATAATAAGCCTGAACATAGCCCGAAACCATATTATAAAAATCAAGTTCGACCTGGTCCATGAGTCGGGCGGCCCCAAGCATGTGAGTAAGGGCCCAAGTTCACGCAAATTTCTCAACACGAATTCGCACCTTCTGTATTACTCTTTGCAATTATTTTTCTCATCATTTGATACCCTGATAAATCTGATAGATATTTATTAACAATTTCAACAATTTTAATAACATAGAGTTAATCAGCTTTTCTTTCAATATTTCAACCACACCTCAATTTTTTTAGTTTGATGTAACAATTTCATCAACTATCAACGACTTTTAAACTGTTGTTCTAATTGCTTTCTTGCCGTTTTCAGTAATTTATACTTGTGTTTTTATAGCTGATTTAAAGATATCAAGTTTTTTTCATTACTGTTTTAGTAGGTTTTATCACTATGCTTCTCTTCGTTCTGTTATCCGTTCAATTTCCGTTTTATTTTCTTCCTTTTTTCCTTCCGAGATTTTGTGTGTTCGTAGTTTCCTGTCAATTGTTTGGTTACCCCCTTTTCATTTCTTTCCACTGGCAACCTCTTTTCTCCTACCTTCAGCCACGTGTGCTATCTACAGTTGCCGACCTGACGTAATGATGTAATAAGTCTGGTCGCGCTTCTTATCTGTTTGGAAGAGGAAGACCTTCTTTTGCCTTTGAAACCGATTTACCACTTCATTTTTGTTTATATGTTGTATGTTACAAAGTTTTTCTTTATCGTGCTATTATTGCAGCAGTTTTTGATCATATATAAAATATTATGATATCAGACCAAATGTATGAATGAAGGCCAAGACAGACTGTGCCCGATTCGTATATTATAACAAATAAAAAATCACACTCTTAAAATATGTCAGCTATGTGCATATTTCGGTATATTTTGGTACATCCATGGGGATATGTGTAACGAAGCTGATATTTGTTATTAAGAGGAGCTAGACTTGTAAATTAAAACTGGCTGGTCAAAATTTGAAAAAAGTTCATAAATTTTTCTTGTTGCAGGGATTTTAAAGAATAAAATAGTAAGATTCAAAAATGAGTATTCACGTAAATTTCAAGAAAAAATAATAAAATAGTACTACCGAAAAATGAGTGTTTATGTAGATTTCAACAAATAATAATTAAATAGTAAGATCGAGAAATGGGCGTTCATGTAGATTTCAAACAAATAATAATAAAATAGTAAGATCGAAAAATGAGTGTTCATGTAGATTTCAAACAAATATTAATAAAATAGTAAGATCGAAAAATGAGTGTTCATGTAGATTTCAGACAAATAATAATAAAATAGTAAGATCGAGAAATGGGTGTTCATGTAGATTTCAAACAAATAATAATAAAATAGTAAGATCGAAAAATGAGTGTTCATGTAGATTTCAAACAAATAATAATAAAATAGTAAGATCGAGAAATGGGCGTTCATGTAGATTTCAAACAAATAATAATAAAATAGTAAGATCGGAAAATGAATGTTCATGTATATTTCAAACAAATAATATTAAAATAGTAAGATCGAAAAATGAGTGTTTATGTAGATTTCAACTAATAATAATAAAGTAGTAAGATCAAAAATTAATTCTCATATAGATTTCAACAAATAATAAATCATAAATAACATGATTAAAATTTACGTTTTGTGAATTTCCAAAAACTGCTATTTTTGGAAATTCAACTTTGCTTCATTTGTTATTTTATTTCCCTTTTAGCTAGCTCACAAGCATTCATATTTATTTTCGAGTGAGAGTGCGTCTTCATACTAAAAAAACCTATGGATAAACACACACAGAAAACTGGATTTATAGCCACTAAAATGACACTTTAAACAGGTAAATTTCCAGTTACATATGTGAATATATCTATGTGAATGTGTTATTTTATCCATTTATATGAGAATTAGACGGAATAATGGGTCTATTTTTTTTTCACTGAAAAGACTGTTTGCATAATTATGTCAAATTTTGTCCTGTGCTGCCATGTTAAAAAATATAAAAGTTTTCACTCGGATTTCGAAAAATTCTATCAAGTTCTAGATTTTTCGTTAACAAAGCCGGATAAAAGAAAATGTGAAAATTCATTAATATTTGTTTTAACTCGTGTACACAAGGAACCAACGAGAGATAAACGACAGGCAGACATCACTCTAAAACTAGTCAAAACATCTTCAAGAGAGCATAAAACATATATTGGCATCAAAATCTTGAAATCGAAAATTTCGTGAAAACAATACTTTCTCTATTCTATATTATATAGTATGAGAAAATAAAAAGCATTGGAATGTTTAAATATATAAAATATATAATAACATTTAGAATGCCAGGATGGACGCACCCTTCCCCTTACCGCGAAGCTTGTTTATTATGTTGTTACCTTTAGAGAAAGAAATTGGGAAATCCCATCAATTACAAAACGGTTATAGAGCAGGGCTGGGTAAATATATAAACTTCAGGATCAATTGGGATTTGTATTTTACACTCTCTCGACAAAAATCTAATTTTTATTTTTCATGTGAAGTCCGGTGCCCCATTCATCATCGCATAGTGAAAACACAAAAGACATATTTTCCTTAAAAAATCTCCATATACGTCCGGATTTTGGCAAAAGCAAATTAAAAAACCCTTATTCTGCTGTTTTTTTCCTCCTTTTCGCTGGAGAAACTCTATCCTGCGTAAATGGCGCAAATAGCCCCATCTCTCCATCTTTCGGGTGGCATGCTCTATAGGTGGTAAAAAATCCCATCGATCTACATCACCAGAAATGGTCAAATTCCCTTCAAATAACGGCACGCGTTCTATCCGGTACCTATCTGCGTTGGAAGGACGTCCTCTAAACGTTCGTGGAGAGAGAAAACTCGTTTGTTGACATGCATACGTTTGTTTATCATTTTCTCTTCGTTTGACCGAGTTCCATTTATTGGTGAGGAGAACAACGAAACGAACAACGGTCATTGCGTCATGAGCGGCGTTGCGTATTCGCTGCGGTCCGGCAAAGGTTAAGATTAAGACGATGGAAAAGGTTTGCAAGTGAATGGTTATATTATCTAAGATTAGAGGTTTCCATGCACAAGCTTTATCCAGAATTTTTCTTGACAAGGTTCAGGTCAGGCCGGACCCAATGGTAAGAATCATACTGGGGAGACGTAGCATATGTACTGCGTTAATAACCATTGGTAGAGGTTCGGGGCGGCCTTAATAAAATATTTAGGCCGCCCCGAATCATGAGCCGGGACTGAATTTCGGGGCTTGAATTGGACTCGGGGATGCCTATAGGGGTAAGGGGTAAGGACACCTCTCGAGTGCAAGGCCTGGGCAACGGTAAGGAGTCCGACTCCCGGTTTTTCTTACTTCTTGAAGGAGGGGAAGAAATTGTATTTAATTTCATACAACCATCCACAATTTGACCTCATTGAAGTTTATGACGAAGGGCAAAACGCGAAGGATTCTCAAGAAGAGAAGATTCAATATGGAAGGGGGACCCTGTGATGAATGCTTACAGGTGACCCACAATTTGCATGGGCAGCCCTGTCAGAATTATTTAGTGTTTGAAAAATCTATAAATGAAAAAATGGTGTGATACATTTAGTACTATATTAATTAATACTCCTTTACAGAACTCACGCGAAAGATAAACAATTGGAGGGTTAATAGCGGCACAAAACGCAATGTACTACAATAATAATAAGTTCAGTATGTACGAGTTTACGGCCATGTTAAAAGAGATAGATATATTAATAATAATTAAGATATGATAATTTATTTTTCTAAATCTTCCCACAGTACTATACTAAATATATATATATTGCTGATATATATATTGCTAATAAATACTAAATATTTATATACTTATACTAAATATTTTTATTGGAATATACTCAAGTACAAAAATATCCTTCGCCCTTTCTAATTACCAAAAAAAAAATCAAAAATCAGATATTTATCTTTAAAAATTAAATATGTAGAGCTAAACATGTTAAGCTTTATTAGGCAGCTGTATAAAAATAAAAATATCTAAATTTCCATTAACCATTTTATGTTCTGTGGGGTCGAATTAGAGACTTTGTTTGGTATTTGAGCTTCACACATCCAGTAAATTTGGCAGATCTGTGTATTAGCATCAGTAAGTGCCAAACCAAAATATTAAAACTGATGAGCAGCAACGGGTTTTAAAAATGACTTTAAGGTGCAGTTTTGCATTGGTGTTCAGGGCACACGTTTTAAAACCGTTGTGCAAATGCATATTTTACCCTTAATAGATGAAATCTTCGAATTTGGATCCAACATGTATTTCTGTAATTTTTTGTGCTAATAAATCCATCTTAATTTTTCTAGATGCCTTTATCAGTGATCAGCAACCTTTGCAAGCTTTTCAAACTATGCATCCTTTGCATTCATTATATTGCTGCTATGCATCCTTTGCTTTATCATTGCTTCATTTGCATTTTACATAGAATTTATAACATTATTTGAACTAAACATTAAAATAATACATTTGAAGACGATCTTATTGGAATATAAAGTTTCAAAATTTTGTGGTATAATGAATTAAATCGCCTTTTTTTTTTAGTATTATCAACTCTAAACATTATTAGCTCTAACTTTGTGAGTATTTTACACAGAATTTATAGCATTATTTGAACTAAACATTAAAATGATACATTTGAAGATGATCCCTAATCGTATTGGAGTTTAAGGTTTCAAAAAATTTTAGTAGAATGAATTAAATCACCATTTTTGAATATTATTAACTCAAATTTTTTGAGTATTGTACACATAATTTATAGCATTATTTGAATTAAATATTGAAACGATATATTTGAAGACGATCGCCTTATTGGAATTAAGGTTTCAAAATTTTATGGTATAATAAATTAAATCACAATTTTTGAGTATTATGAACTCTAAGTATTATTAACTCTAACTATTTGAGTATTTTATATAGAATTTATAGCATTATTTGAACTAAATATTAAATTGATGCATTTGAAAACGATCCCTAATGTTATTGTAATTTAAGATTTCAAAATTTTCTAGCATAATGAATTAAATCATTATTTTTGAATATTCTTAACTCTAATTATTATTAACTCTAACTTTTTGAGTATTTTACACATAATTTATAGTATTACTTGAACTAAATATTTAAATTATACATTTAAAGACGATCCCTAATCTTATTGGAATTTAGGGTTTCAAACTTTTGTGGTATAATGAATTAAATCACAATTTTTGAGTATTATTAACTCAAGTATTATTAACTCTTACTCTTTACGCATTTTGCACAGAATTTATAGCATTATTTGAGCTAAATATTAAAGTGATACATTTGAAGACGATCCTTAATCTTATCGGAATTCAATTTTTTCAAAATGTTGCGTTATAATGATGTAAATCCCAATTTTTTTACCATTATTAGCTCTATGAGTTACGCAGCGCCAGAAATGATGAAAATCAATCTCATTGGACGTAACTGATTGAACAGGAGGAAATACTTTTTAAAATAGACACTTTAAAGTGCATGTGTTGGTTTTAGTATAAAGTTTATAGACAATAAAATGTCTATACTTCCGTCTTCAGAAGACTTTGATTAGATTTTACTTTATTTGAAAATTTTTACTTTAATGCTGTTTCGAAAGTTATTTGCCAATATTATGTTTTGATTTATAATTATATCTTTACTTCTGCAATTCCTATACGATATCTCAGATAATCTAAATTTGAGTGGCAAGGACCAACGAGGGAATGTTTCCTTATTATAAAGTTTAGAGTTAGTTTCACTTACCCTCCACTTTTACCCGGATTTCTGGATTATCGGAACAGGAACTTTGATTTTTAATTAGTGCATTTCAAACTGTTTAAATTGTAACTAGTGATAAATTTTGCGAGAATAAGTTAAACTGATAATTAACTAACTGCGATAATTAGATGAAAAACTGGAAGATGTTATTTACTATCTCTTAATCTCGTAATTTTACTTTTTTTTTTGGTACAGCAGTATTTTCAGAAAATAGGCTATGTATCAATATTAATAATTCAATTTACAAATAATAATTCCACTCTCCAGATTATCCTTGCTTCATTTATCTGAATAAACTCCCATTCCATCACATTAACTGTACATATGCTATTTGCACGAACGAGTACACTTTATAAAAGATAAAAAGTTCATCGTTTTCGCAATAGATGGCAGCACCACCAAAACTGTTTTAGCGTCCACCTTAAACTAGAATGGAATTTCAAATTACTTCTGGAAATGATTGATTCTGAATAAGAATAACAACTCCATGTCAGAAAAGAAAAATCAAGATACAATTATAATACATGAGATTAACTGATTGCGATTAAAAAACCGCAGTTTATAATGTTAAGGGTTATGAAAAAATAAACGAAAAGAAAAACCCGACTGTATTGATCAAAACAAGTAAACAGAATTAACATACTTTCTCCAATGTCATTGCTACTGGAGTTAAAAATATACTCTGATATCTATCTCATTTATCGTCTGATGCAATAGAAAAGAAAGTGTCGTTGCCTGATAGGAGCAGATTATTGCAACAGACTAAATTTATGTCCGAAAATGTACAAAACACACGTTTGTAAATTAAAATGTTTCATTCTTTCTAACAGATATATTTAATTTAAAACTGGCAATGTTTAGAATATAATGTATATTAAAATAATTATTGTATTGACATCAAAAAAAGAGCTAAAAGCATATTAAACTTTTTGCAGACAAATCAATGTTCCGGCAGTTGGAATGAGACTGGAATGAAATTATCCGTGCACTTGCACGATTATTTATTTTATCTATGTTATCTCATAATATAAATGTTCAAATTTCAATAAATGATAAAATTAGATACGTAAAATGCATTTAAACTATTTGCAAATCGATAAAAAATTACTAGTGTTGGCAGTGGAGTTGGCATGGTGATATGGGGTGTTAATTCACCAGCAAAATATTTACTCTTATTAGTTGAATTATTATTTTAATTTTTTGTCTATCCATTTCACAAATATCATTAGAATGAAATCAGGGGCGCCCATATTGAGAGACGGATACCACTCGAATAAGGGAACCCTAGCCCTCATTTTTTAAGGAGGGGATGACATAAAAGATTCACAAAGGGGGGGAAATCAAATATGGAGGGAGCCCGTAATAAATGTTTGTATGGGGCATAATTCATATGGGTGTCCCAGATGGAATGAATGGGTTTGGTCTAAACATTCGCCTTGTTTTCTGCGTACTATGAAAGTCATTATAAAATTTGATCATTCTTTAATAAAAGTAGTTATTTAATTTACCTATTATTGCTTTTGACATTAATCATCATAAAATATTAATTATAAATACTAACATTAATAATAATTAATTATGTTTGTTAAAATATTTCCAACTAACTGTGAAAATTTAAAAAACGCTATTGACGGCTGACCTCTGCACAAACTAGTTAGTTCTCAGAGCTTAGAGTGTGTGTTATGTCTTCTATAATTGATACTATTAGCATTTAAATCTAAGTCAAATAAATAAATCACATTTTGTGCTTTGTCTAGATCAGAGCTTCGCAACCTGTTAGTCGTAAGCACTACAGTGCTCGCTCAAGTTTATTTAATACTGTCTTATTTTTTAGTCACGTTTATTTAGTACTGTACAATAATGCTTAAGAATATTTGACAAGGGTTCCCATTTCTCCAAATATCGTAATATCATTTCTCCGAATTTCAATGGAATCCTGATCGTCGCCGATGGAGAGGGGGCGTGTCTGACTCGTCCTCTTTAGTGACGCCACTGATGCACTTAGGTAATAAAATGGGTTAATAAAACAACACATTTTTATATTTATTTATATTTTTACTTTTTAAACACAGTTTATTTTATGTGTGATCATTGCCTGATTACCGAAAAGGCACGGTAAGCACATGCTTCCCTCCAAAAGATTCAAAGGGGCCCCCAAATTGCATCCCCGATTTACAATTTTTTTTTTTTTGTAATGTAAGTTATTTGTCAAATAGTTAGATCTACACTTTTTTTAATGTAAGTTATTTGTCAAATAGTTAGATTTACACTTTTTTTAATGTAAGTTATTTGTCAAATAGTTAGATTTACACTTTTTTTAATGTAAGTTATTTGTCAAATAGTTAGATTTACACTTTTTTTAATGTAAGTTATTTGTCAAATAGTTAGATTTACACTTTTTTTAATGTAAGTTATTTGTCAAATAGTTAGATTTACACTTTTTTTATTGTAAGTTATTTGTCAAATAGTTAGATTTACGCTTTTTTTAATGTAAGTTATTTGTCAAATAGTTAGATTTACACTTTTTTTAATGTAAGTTATTTGTCAAATAGTTAGATTTACACTTTTTTTAATGTAAGTTATTTGTCAAATAGTTAGATTTACACTTTCTTTAATGTAAGTTATTTGTCAAATAGTTAGATTTACACTTTTTTTAATGTAAGTTATTTGTCAAATAGTTAGATTTACACTTTTTTTAATGTAAGTTATTTGTCAAATAGTTAAGTTAAATAGTATCTTGCCCTTACAGGCAAACAAAGAAATGTTTTGGTTGTCTCAGCCCAAATTTGTATTGCCCATTTTTTTCATTTTATTTTTACATTAAACTGTTAACGAAAAAAAGTAGCATGACATTTAATATTTAAGTAAGAACTAATTGCAAAAGTAAACATGAACCACCCGTGATTAAGTAATAAAATAGACTGTGGTTTAGGAATTTTTGTACAGGCAACCTGTTTAAAAAATATCAGTTTGTTGATGAGAACTGTGAGTTGACTAGGGCAATACGGTAATAGGATTTTTGGAGCACTTATGAGTGTGTGGTGAATTTCTTGGGCCATGCTCACAAAATCAAAATGAGGCTCCCAAATGTGGTTGTACTTCCCCCAAATTGGTTGATTAATCAGGCCCTGTGTGTGACCCGTGTGTTAATTGTAGCTCGTTAAGGTGGCCTGCAGGACGATTTGGGTTGACCATGCCTAATCTACAGCCGATTTTGAGATATAGATCTTTCAAGGATATTTTTTAGGGACATCTTACATGGCAGGGTTATTGTCCGCCAAAAGTACGTCGACTATTACCTGAAATAATTCAATACTCAGTTGGTGCTCTCCGGAAAATTTTACAGCGTTACTGGTGCTCGCTGGAGGAATTTAGTTTTGTGACGGTGCCCCCTTACAGTAAAAATTTGCTGTCTCCTGGCCTCATTTATAGGTACGTTGTGTTTTAATTAAATAAGGTAGAAATAAAAAATCACAATCACAAAGTCACATAAACCTGCCAGAAAGAGGCGTTCCCAAAACAGCGGAAGGACTGGAATTATCAGTTTCCATAGACGTTCGTAAAGTTGCGGCAAATAACAAGTTTTCTCGCTGTCACTGCAGTTAAAGGTTATTCCATGCCGATGAGCGCATAATAAGCGCGAAACCGGTCAATGGATACTGTTATCTGCAGTGACAGCATCTTCCTTAAGGTAGAATTAAACTTGACACTTTGATAGGATTTCTAACCGGAAGTTATGCTACGATATATGTTATATCATTTAACTTTTCCTTCTTTATTGTATTAAGTTATGCTCATTTTAATATGAAATGAATTTGTTAGGCAGCTTATCTATACAATAATTGCATAACCCGTTGTTGCCTTTCCAGACATTACAGAAGTCACTAAAAGAGTGAATTTTTATGCACTTATATTATTGGCAAGAAGCCAACTGCTCTACCGTGCTGAAAACACCGGTTCCCGTTAGATTACCGAAGTTAAGCAGCATCGGGCGCGGTTAGTACTTGGGTGGGTGATCACCTGGGAACACCGTGTGCTGTTGGCAAAATAAGTCGATGCGGTGATTGAGCTGTCAAGGCAAGCGTTTCCTAGTGATCGCTCGGTTGCCGGGTTGTGGGCTCGAGTCCCACTTCAGACATGGATGTTTGTGTTGTTGGGCGTAATGTGTTCCCACCCCCACTGGTGCGCTGGGGCAACGTCATATGACGGCTAAGAGGTTCACGGTTCTGGCCGATGTATAGGCGAAGATGAAAGAATCAATGCCTGGCCATTGGGAAAAAAAATTATTGGCAATAAGAACCTAAGTGACAGAACCTACGGGAGCAGGAATATTTATCTCCCCTCCTTTTCCGAGGGCTGAGAGCATGGAAGAAGCTTCTCAAAAATCATTTTCAGACTCTCCAGAAGCCTCCCCCGGTGGCCTAGAATTTTGAATATTTTCATGGCAGAACCTTTGAATACTTACAGTATACACTACGGAGAAGATACTAACAGAGACAAGATCCCCCTCCCCCTTTGGAGACGGGGGAAAAAAGGAGGTTTCGGAAAATCTTTCCAAGCCCTCAGGGAGGCCTTTAGATTGCATAGAAGGCTAAATTTAGCACACTTATGTATGGGCGCTCCAAATGGATAAAGTTGCCTCCTCCCCCCTCCCCCCTCCCCCCCCCCCAGACGTTCAAGTTTATAAAGGCGATAGTCGATGTTGTAGATCTTAGTCTTAATTTTGCGTTCCTCTCCCACAGTAAAAATGTTCTATGGGTGCTATGCACTTATGATATAAGTAAAGCACGTCACTTTGCGAACAATCAACAATAAACTGGTTTATAACGTAAATTCCAACTGATTTCCGAAATGTACGTATGCTTTTTTTACCTTGATTTGCACTGCATTTTACGTTGTAAACGCGTTTATTATTTATAGTATAATATCGACTCTCTGATGGAGCACATAAAATGGAGAGGGTCGAAAAATCCTTTCAGACCCTCCAAAAGGCCCCTCGCTGACAAAGGAACTTTGTCGAAGCATAGTATTCTCTACGGGACAGAACCTAATGCGGCTAACTTTTTTTTAACGACTATTTTCGAGAAAATACATTGTAGAGTAAAATAAAACATGTTGAAATATACAATTTGATTTTCTAAGAGGGTTAGTTTCTCTATATTTGTGAGGCTTAAATACTAGTTTCTTTGTGACAGTTACATAATTATACGTTTTGTTTATTTCTTTTGTGTTAGATTATCATTGTTTTAAACTTTGCAGTATATATATATATATATATATATATATATATATATATATATATATTTGTATCGACCTACCCTTATTCCCTGATCCTTATCCTTTTAATTTATTTTATTTTATATTTTATGTTTTAATTATATTTACATATATTTAATATTTTATATGTAATTGTAACTTTTTGATACCAGGCATTAAATTTATTTTAGTATTAATCATTTACTGTCTTATTTCATTTCCACTCTTCTCAATCTATGTGGTCCCCTTTTGGGATAACTTATACTGTGCTTATTTTGAAAATTCATGTTAGTTTTGATAAAAAATGCACTTTTCAGTACAGATATCAGTTTATCTATTTATGCAATATGCCATTAGCTACATTTTATATATTTATATGATAATCCAGTATATATTCCTGTATTTAATTATAATCCAGAATTTATTTATAATCTAGTATTGGTTTTGTGAAAAAAAACCTTTATAATATTTACTTATAAATGCTTGTTATTAATTCTCATACCTTTTAATTAATATATTTGACATTATTTGTACTGTATATTACATCTATGTAAAATCTCTACTACTATGATTTGTTATATTATTAATTATTAGAGACTGGCAAAATAGTGTAATTGTCAATCAGTACATTAGTGCCCGGTAACCTATATAAATTGGGATATAGGTACAACCGGCAACCAATTATTTTGTTTTCTTGATTTATAGACACTCCCTGATGTCAAACTCTAAATATCAATCAAAACTCTTGAATTTTTGTACTTGCCAGTATAAACGTTGTAAGACCTCTTCTTCAACTTTGCCATCTCAGATTAATAATTACCCTATATATTTAAATTTTTGTAAAGTATATAATTGCATTTGTAAATTAACATGCATATCTTATAATATCTCATATTGGACAAACTAGCACCCCTCTACACCTTCGTTTCAATATTCATCGAAACCATATTAAGAAATTTAGCTCTCGAGCTTCTTACAATTCACAACTTCCTCCTTCTGCTATCATAACTCTGGTAATAATTTTGAATATGCCCATTTTGATCTTCATGGAATTGATAAAATTTCGATTCTGGACATTGTAAAGAATCCCGTTGATAGATTATATTTTAAAAATTCCCTAATCAAACAGCAAAAAACTATTTTTTCATATGGATTAAATCAAATTTATAATAACAGGAATATAGTAAAAACAACCTTAAAAATTTAAATTATGATCACTCTATTTTTAACATTCTACACTATAGGACTCATAGTGCCTCATCAAAAAGATCCAAAAGAGAAAATTATAAGAATAATAAGTGTCAAAATCTGAACATAAAGGCAAAAATTACTGAGCTAGAAAAAAACATTAAATCTTCATATAACATAAACACTATAAAAACCTAGATGTTCAATATCAAAAAACAACTTTTACATCAAATCTATAATATATTCTTAACGTTATTTAATCATGATGAGCATTTTTCACACCTATTATATGATCTTATTATTATAACAAGAGCTTATTTTATAAACCTCCATTTGTCCATTCAACCCCTTTCTACCTCTCATTATCATCAAAATAAAAAGTATAACATTTATTGTGTAATTAATTACAAAAATTCACATTATAGTAATATTTCTTATTTCAGCAGTATAAACATTGTTTCCCTATTCCTAATATTTTCAAAACATTTAAATATAATACCCTTTTGGGTAGACAAATATTCAATTACAATGACACATCCAAATTTCTATTAAATCATCGATACCAATTCCAACTTTCCTTGTGTTTGCAACTATCCAAATTATTCTACATTTATAGACTGCAATCATAAACACTAAATTACTAGTGATCTCAATGTTTTTCAAAATCCTGTACTTAAAAATCTTATGCTCAGTGGCACAAAATTTTGGACCCAAAATACCTTAAATCATGGTATTTTAATTAAACAACAATATATTGACTTAGAAAAATGCATATGCAAAATTGCATGTAGTTAAAATAATCCTGTTAAAGCTTTTGATATATGGAAGGTTAACATTCTGACAGAGGTCAAATATCTCATGGGTAACATGCCTTCAGCTAAACCTACTTTTAATTTTATAAACTTGAAACAGGCAATAAATGGTCTAAAATCAAACTTTGTCATTACGTATGTGGATAAAGCTTCTGTTAATTACGTCACCATTCACAAAATATATTATGTACAAATTTTAAATTACTTTCTAAATCATAATAAAAACATTGTTTCTTCAGCAACAACTAGTTCTAAAAAAATTATTGCATTTCATAAACTATTAAAAATACCTTGCAACAAACTAATGCTCCCATATATCGTTATGATCCCAAAATTTCATAAAAACCCTATTTAGATCTGTAACAATTGGACATAAATCGTATGCAACAGTTGCTAAAAAATCTCTTTTGGCATTTTTAATAAAATTACTTCTAATATTATAGGCAATTGTCTTCTCATACTACTAATAACAGTTATCCTTTAATGCCAAAGTTAGACACTATTAATATATTGAGATTTTAAACTTATGATTTTAAGGATCTATTTAATAACATTGTTATGAAAGATCTATTTAATGTAATTTGGAATTTAATTAAATCCTTCTATAATAGACAACATTTGGATTTTTATCATTCTTATGTGCACCACCACCTCAAATGATTTCTTTTTAATATTTACTTGATGCAAGGTAATAAAATATATCTGCAAATTAAGGGTGTTCCTCGGGGTGGATCTGCTAGTTCTGCACTAGCAAATCTATATATTATCTTCTACGAATCAAATTTTATAAACTCTGAATATACATTCTACAGATATATTGATGATGTCATACTGATTAAGACAGCTGTCTCATTAACTGCTATACATTTCGATTTCCATCCTCAAATTTATCTCTTATACTCAATGAAAGCGATATCTCATCTTGTGTTAACTTTTTGGATTTAACTCGCTCTCTTGATAATGAATTTTACTTGTCAAATATTTATGACAAATGGAAAATATTTCCATTTAAAATTCATAAAATTACCAATTGTAACTCTTGTATGAGGAGTAAACAGGTATATATAAATATTTTAATTAATCAATTTCATCGGATATTTAGGTTATGTGAAAATACTTTATTAAGTAGCTATCTAGCCGATTTATTACAATACTGTAAGGCTGAATTCTATCCAGATAAATTTGTTAATTATCACTTTAGAAATTTCAAATTCATTTTATGATTAATATAACCTTTTGTGCAAATAGACTTTTTACATTAATATTTTTACAAATATTCTTGCAGTTTTTGATTAATCATTGTGATAAGATATAGATACATATTATTTTACAATATAATTATTTATTGAGTAACTTATTTATTTATAGTTTTTTTATTCATTTCTTTAATTTCTGGTGGTGTAATATATATGTATATCAATAACCGCATAATTACCAAACTTCTTCAAGTGCATTTCCAATGATACTCATCAGAGGGCTATTTCTTAACTATTCTATCACCTATTTTTCTTGTGACATTTCACTGCTCTCTTCGGAGTCATGTAGAAGTGGTTCGTATATTTGAATTTTTGATTTCTTAATCATTATTAATTAATATGTTAAAATTTGTTATATTTTGTTTTAAATGACTATCATCCTGCTCTTTCGATTTTCTTTTATTATTTTTATTTTTATAATGTGTCGGATCTTTTTATAATGCTTCAATACCGTGTGTTGCATTATAATACGAAACACATTTAGCATTTCTGTGGATGCAAAAATCCTTGAAAAGTAGCATCTCTAGAAATGCTATCCAATTCCATGTATTAAAATTTGCATCTTTTCTTCCTAAAATTTTGTCATTTTAATATTTTCGGCCTCTAGCGTTTTCCATTTTTTTTATGCATGTGCTTAGATTGGTTGTATCATACATGTAGAAACTGAAAATTTAATTACCGCGTTTTATTACTTATTTCATCACTTTAATATAAAATCAAGATCATGTTTAATTCTCTGGTATCAATGTTTTTCTTTTGTAAGATATTATATTCTCAATTCCTCTTTGTCGAATATCATACAACCTCTAAAATGATTTTGAACTAGAGTATGCCATTTATTTCGTGTACAATCTATTAGCTTCCTTATCTTTATTACATACATAAATACATATATATATATACAATATATATATATAGGGTGTATATAAACTGATGTTTAGAACTATAAGGGGTTATAGAATTCACCAAAACAAACAATTTTCACCATACAATGTGGGGTCGGAAAGCAACGGGCGAGTCGCGCGGGGACGCTTTCTCTGGAGTGGATGAAACTTTGCGTCAAAATGGAGAACACAGTAAATTCGCATGCTACACGTTCCAGATGCCACCAGCAAAGGTTCTCCGTGAATGTGTGGGCAAGGATTATCCACGACCAATTAATTGACCCATATATGTTACCAGACCGCTTAGATGGACAGAAGTACCCCACCTTCCTCCAGCAAGTGCTGCCAGATTTACTACGTGTTGTACTAGCAAATAATCGAGTGATTATGTGGTTCCAGCACGACGGAGCGCCAGCACATTACACCAGAATTGTGTGGAACTACCTGGACATTGCCTTTCCGAACAGATGGATTGGCCATGATGATTCCGTCGCGTGGCCTCCCAGATCTCCCGATCTGTCCTGCCTGGAGTTTTTCCTCTGGGGACAGCTAAAAAGCGCCGTTTACGAGACGCCCATCGAGTCACCAGAGGACCTTGTCGCCCGAATTAGCGTCTCAGCTGCAGACGATCGTGAAATGCTAGGAATCTTCCAAAGTGTACGCGATTTACTCTGTCGCCGCTGTGACACCTGTCTCGCAGTTGGTGGTCGTTCATTTGAGCATTTGTTCTAAACATTTTGTCAATAAATTCCCATTATTCGTCTTCACTGTATTCATCTTCACTTCACTCCATTTTGACGCGACGTTTCATCCACTCCCAGAGAAAGCGCCCTCTCGTGACTTGCCGGTTGCTTTCCGACCTCACATTGTATTGTGAAAGTTGTTTGTTTTGGTGAGTTCTATAACCCCTTACAGTTCTGACCATCAGTTTATATACACCCTATATATATATATATATATATATATCAAATTATTGTTCTAAGTGACAGGAAACACATTTTCAAATGAAAGATTTGAAATATACCCTGATGTGAAATTCTTCATCCACTCCATACAAAAGCGTTGTAACACACATTACGCGAAATTGTAAAGTCAACAACTGCTCTTGGCACGACATCCTGTTGTTGGTCATAATCTCTTGCGAGGGAGCCAAAGCACTTAATAAAAACGATCACGTCTTTTCTTAACACATAGCATCTTCTCGCGACGCTAGAAGATTCAGAACAGACAGCCTAATGTGACATCCTCGAAGCATCGGGGCACTTGATATGTTAAAATTTCAAAAAAGAAATAATTTTGCTAACAGCATAAATTTAATAAATTTCAGCGCAGTGCTTAACATATTCAGAGATGCGACGATGTACTAAATATGTATTTTTATGACGCGTCTAAAGAATGCAAAAATAAGAATAAGAAAGAGCATTTTGCTTATTTCATCAACGAGTAGCATAAACTCCAAAATACATCTAAAGTGAAGGACTCCACTCGGCATTCTCATGTACATTTATATTCCATATTATTTAAACTATCCTTATCAGAGATTAAATTAAAACAGAGTAGAATCGATTAATAAGTAATGGTACAGACCAAATGAAGAAAGAGAGGGCTATACAGGGTGTCCCAAAAACATTGACCTCGGTTTTTATTCCTTAAATATTGATTTTAGACATATATAATAAATTACAAAGTTGCGGAAAAAAAGATACAGAATTTTATGAAATCGATAAAAATTTTCAGGGGATTAAATTTGAAGAAATACAAAATTTATATTTTTATACGACCCCCGTACAAAAACATTTCTAATGAGTAAAATGTGTCTTATACACTAATAACGTATGTTAAAGACCCAGACAGTCCGACTCATCCAAGGACTTGAGCAACAATTTGGACGGCCGGACTAATAAGGTATGTACAAAATATGTACAAAATTTCAGCATTTTATCATAAAAAGTCCCAGAGATATATTTAAACAAAGTTGGTGAGGGATTAATCGCAAATTAAGATGAAAATGTTTACAGCAGGAGTGCAAATGAAACAACGCAGAAATGTATCATAGGCTTATCAGGCGTTATCAGGCGAATGCAGCATAGTATTGGCATGGATGGAAAACATTTTGAACAAGCTTTGTAATCTTTATGTAAAGGTATTATTTCTAAACAGTGTAGATACTTTTGTACCAATAAATAGCAAAATTATTATTTATTTATGTAATTATTGTTTGTTTGTTTTTTCGTAATTTATGAATGACCCTGAATTCCGATCTGCCGACATGAGTTTTTCCCCCTCTGAAACCCCTTGTCGATGTATCTAAAAGTGGTTTAAGTCAGCATTTTTGTCTTCTCGTATATCTGGGACTTTTTATAATAAAATGCTGAAATTTTGTACATCACCTTATTAGTGTATGGGGCACATTTTACTCATTGGAAATGTTTTTGTACGGGTGCCGTATAAAAATTTAAATTTCGCATTTCTTAATATTTAATTCTCTTGAAAATTTTAATCAATTTCGAAAAAGTCTGTACCTTTTTTTACGCAACTTTTGTAATTTATTATATATGTCTAAGATCAATATTTAAGGAATAATAGCCGATGTCAATGTTTTTGGGACACCCCGTATATACACCCAAGTCAGGGATTAACAGTCCACCTGAGAAAGCCAATCAGATAGCAGAATGAGAAATATCGCACCCAATCTGAAACAGTGAACTGACAAACAAGATTGGACTGACTGCTCCCAAACACAACAGAAATGTTCAAACAAGACGTGCAACATCTCTTTTCTGAGGTAAGACTTACATACCCAGTTTACGAATATGCTTTTCACAAATTACTGACAACATCTATTCATTTTATTTAGTTAAGCTTGACATTTAATTTAGCAATTTTTTTCATTGCCAACTAAGAGGGATTTCATGTGTTTGTAGCAGCATCTCGGAACTTTCAATTTTGGGATTTTCTGTTCCCCTTATCGAGGTTTTACTGTATTTTCATTTCAACTAAGCCATCTGTTCTATTATGACAGTGGGCATCAAAACTTCAGATATTTACTATTGCTAAGAGGCATTCTTTGAATGGGTGTACCCTCAGGAGACAAGAATCAGTCCAAATTTCTGGATAACTAATACTTTTATTTACAAGCTCAGCGTAAACAGGAACAATATACAGCAATTAACTCGATAATTATCTCGCAAGATCATTAAACAACTATCAGGTACAGTAAAACAGCAATTAAATGCTCCATTAATCTCGTAAAGCAGCAGATACGATTCTCTAAACGTTAATTATCTCCCAATTCAATGTAACTCGTATTACGTCAACTGCTCTCTAACTGAGCGACGACTCCTTTTATATACTCTCTATAGAAACTTCCAGAAGGGGCTAGTATCTCCAAGAATATTAATTGTTTCGAGAAAGTTATATTACCTTCGAAAAGTCGCCAAATTTACGATAAATCGCCAAATCTGGCAACTCGGCAACGAGTGTTCAAATATGGCAATACTACATTGACGTAATGGGAATGGCTGCCTGCAAAAATGTTTTTTTTCTTCTTCTGGTTCTCAAAAGAGCCTCCAGTGAAGACACTTTATATGTTAGTAAAAATAATGTGATTTTCTTTCCATTACGATTATAAATCATTTTGGTAACATATGTAATCCACACTTGAGATTTTTCGTAAATTGGTAAGCAAAGAAGAGCAGAATAATTTAATAATTTATATTTTAAACAAATTTATAGATTTGTATTTAAAGTTAACATTCGTATATACAGAGCTGAGATTATTGTAATTAACCTTCATTTCGTATCTTAAATAGACCAAAAAAAGAAACATTTCAAAAGATAAAATTATCTAAATCTAAAATGCTTTTAGACCATGCATTTTCTTTAAATCAAAGAAATGTCGAGATTTTTGTTGTACATAAATATTCCACGTTTTAAGGACAACCTGAAGAACATCGCACTTTTAACCGCTAATGCACCAAAGCGATTCAAAGTGACTTACATACTTTGTCGCCAATAAATAAAAAAAAAGAAAAATTAAATAAAGAATCAGAAGGCCAGACGAAAATTGTAAACATCCAGCGTTAAATATTTGTATCGTATTCAAATGAGGAAAGAGATACAAAAAGAAACATGGAGGTAATATTTATTAACTCTCCGCGTGTGCGTATGAAAAGTTCCGTTTTACGACCTTCGCGAGAAAACACGTGATTCAAACGTAACGGAGTAATATCGTCTGCCACACGCTTTCTTTAGATTATTTTTTAGAAATTAAAAAAATAACAAAGTTGTTGATACGAACAGTTAGTAGTCTACGCTTAAAAAAGAAACTCGATCCGGTTTTTACTGTTTCATTTAATTTTAAAAGCATGGCATGTTTTCTGCCTGCTTAATATTTACATTTGTTGGAATAGGATCAATTGTACGAATTCAGTTTGAATGTTTGGGGCAAGCTTTTATTTTAGTAAACGATCTTATCATCCGGAACTTTGAAAATTAAAAGCTCGGTATTATATTACCCTTTTCTGATGTAATGTGGGTAATATCGATTTAAGCATAATTAGCAAAACTTTTTGAATCAATGAGTTGCTCAACACAATTGTAATTTCTTCGAATTTAGTTGTTAAAGAACTTCGCATTTAGTTTCTAAACACGATTTTAACTGTTTCGAATTTAGTTGCTAAACAGCACGATTTTAAATTGCTTAAATTTAGTAGCTAAATAACACTTTTTAATTTGTTCGAATTTATTTACTAAACAACACGATTTTGAATTCTTTGAATTTAATTGTTTGATAACAACAATATTTTAATTTCTTCGAATGATTGATTAATATCTTGATAATCTCAGAATGATTCAAACATGGACATTGGAGTTTAAATGCTCAGTACGAGAATGGAGAAAAAATTGCAGAGGTGGAAAATATGTGATCCTGTTCAAAGAACGTAATGTTTAAAGAAATTACTTCCATTCTAATAAGATTTTTTTTTTAATTTTGACTGTGTACATCTGACGTACCCAAATAAATTTCTCAGTTGCAATCACGATTTCTGTTCTATTTCACGGGTAAACTAAAACCTTTCCAATCTCGTTCAATAGCAGAGATGCACCACAGATTCGATCCTGCAGAAATAATTTACACAATAGTATATAATAAAAATATTTCATTTCTGAATTAAACTAGGGATAAAAAAAACGTGATCTGACGCAAAGGAAATCAAAATCCTCGGCCCAAACTAAATATAAAATGAAAGTACATAATTTTATTTACCACACATGACCTTGTACGACCTTTCATTTATGACACATAACCTTGATATACACGACCTTACAAAGAAACACATCCTTTCATTTCAGGAGACTTTGTAAAAATAAATTTACAGTACTTAAATAAAAAAAAACTTATACTCCTAATTAAAATCAAGAATTTTGTTCTCTGTAAAGTGCAAACTGAAACATATCCAATCCCATTGAGATGCCGGAGATGTACCAAAGAATTCCATACCACAGGAACACATCTACACAATAGGTTCAAACAGTTCATTTCTGGCATAAACTCGGAGTTAAAATAATCATACTAAATTAGAAAATTAATCACTTAAAATACGGATTTGTGTATACGGAACGGACAGGTTTTGAATTTTAAACATATAGATGATAACATGTACGCATAAAAAAAAAGATTTTAATTCTTATAATGAAAAGTTGTTGGACTGTTTGAAGTTGAACCTTCACGATCTAATTTTCATGTTTTAGTAAGGGCACCTATGTAATTGGTCTGGAACTATTAAACAGTTAATTAAAAAGGGACGGTTTAATCATAAGTATTGATATAAGGCGGGTGTTTATGTATTTGTTCACGTCTATGTTCATGTCTATGTAAATGTATGTATAAGGGCATAACATAAAGAACTGTACCTATGTAATTTTTATCCACATTGTACTTTTTTTTTAATTTTTACTTGTTTTGGTCTTAATTCTTATTACTTTTTCATACTATAGAATATATTATAGAGAAAGTATTGTTTTCACGAAAATTTTTGATTTCGAGTTTTTGATGACAATATATGTTTTAAGACCTCCTGAAAACTTTTTAACAATTTTTAGAGTGGTGTCCGTCTGTCTCTCTGTCTATTTACCGTCTGTCGTCGATTTAGTGTGCACACGATAGCTACCACAAATATTAATGGATTTTCATGAAACTTTATATCTAGCATTGCTAACAAAATATCAAGAAATAGATAGAATTTTTTAACATTTGAGTGAAAAATTTATTCGATATTTCATATATTCTCTTGGCAGCAGAAGGGACAAAATTTGACATAATTATACATAAAATGTGTTTTTATGGATGGCACAATGATCATGAAAATTAATAGTTTTAATCATGTTAGTGAAAAATATCTGTGATATAATTTTTGTGTTTGTGACATCATTAGTCCTACGCACATTGTCAAATTCGGAAAGAATTTTTCAAGCCCTTTAAAATGAAGGGTGATATGCTATAATTATGATCATTTGGATTAACGATGCAGATTTCTCAAAATTTTTCCTACAAAATTTGTAAAAAAATAAATAAATAAATAAAAATCTAGTTACTTAAAAATGAATTCTAGTATGAGAAACGTCGAATCGAGCCATCACTCCCGTTAATTTTATATTCTGATGATTATAAATACTTTTTTCAAACTTTTTCCTTTATTTTAGATTACTTGTACCTCTGCAGAGATTTTAACGATTTCAGTTTTTTAATGGAATTGAATACACATAAACATATATATATTCTGAAATTTTAATTACATTTAGTCAACTGTCAATATAAAACTCAGTTTATGAAACTAGATGTAAGTTTTAGTAATTTTTCTGTCATTAGAACCCGAATAATTCGAATTTTTCTACAGCATTATTTACCATTGAAAACCATTATAGTTCAGAGAAAAATGATGGTACTATATATTTTATGGGTGAAAATGGATGATTAAAACTTCGCTATGTATGTTAAAGCTATAAAAATAGTTCATTTCAACCATGGAGTTAGAGAGAAGGAGATAAAACTTCTATGGATGACACGTTTGCAAATGCCATAATGTTTTGAGAATTATATCTAGGTGTTGCTAGTGTTAGTAAAGAATATATATTAGTAAAAAGTATTGTTAGTTGACACAACAGAAAGGCGTAGTATTTAGTGTATGTGTATTTGATTATTTTAAAATTAAGGGTTCCCTAATTATGAGAATAATTAACTAGCATTTTTTCATAGTTGTAAGATAGAGTACAGAATATATGTAGATAAAAATAAATTGAGATGCAAAATAATTTTGAATGCATACGAATGTTCTTTATTGTTTCAGTTCTACTTTGTATTGAGCCAATAATTTAATTTTACTAAATGTTTAAATAAATATTTTAGCCTTTTGCTATAGAAATGCACATGATGCAGGACTATTTATCTTATCCCAACACCACCCGTATTATTGTCTCAAACGATATTGGCGTCTTCTTAATATGAAGTTTTAACTCCTTACTTTTACCTACATGATCTCAACACTATTGACTTGGAAAATAGTGTTTCGTGATAAAACAAGGACAAAACATTTTAAAAAACGAAAAGTATTTTATTTAACACATCCTAAAAGACGTACAAAATATATATTAAAAACTGCCAGAGAACTTTCGGACGTATATACGCCCTTCATCAGTGGCTACATGAATAGTAAAAACATGGAATGTTTATATATAGAGAGACCAGTTTAAAGCAAATCTGCATAAAATATAAAATGATAAATGAACTTACTAAAAATAATACAAGAAATATACACGGAAATTACAAAATAAGTTAAACGCTTACGAATTTTAAATTATTACAAGAAAAGAACTAATACAAATTTTAGAAAACGTCAAGCGTGATATTCCTGAGAATGACGTCACAGATAACTTTTAAGAGGTTTGAATATTGTATAGAGTCGATAATGAGTCGCCAAGCATAACTTAAAATTTGAACAGGATCAAAATTACAAATTGCTTCACGGTAAATATAAACAAACAGGGATTCATAAAGAAGAATACTATGTGGATTGTTACAACGAACCAAAAGGAAAGTTTTTTCAAAAACGGGAAGAAATGTATCATTAACCACATATTGAGCAAGAGCCGTAGAAAGTTTACGAGATTTGACATCGCGAGCAGGTTCTGCTAAACGGATGCCAACAGTACGTTTTGTACTACCAATGAAAAATTTATAGTCACCAGCAGGGGATAACAGGCACGACATACACCCCAGCAAAGCTTTTAAAGTGGAATGTTTCGTGTTTTCTATGGAATAAGAATTTTGTTAATTATTTAAAATGATCCATTTTACCTCAGACGGCTTCATAAAGCTGCGTTAAATAGCCAAAAACTATTGTCTATACATAACAGCATAGTATCTTTTACTTTTGCTTCCAGTATGACTGCCAGTTGGAAGCCATCCAATAATTGAGGAATCTTCAGTGGAAATTCTTTTCTTTTAAAGAATTTATTCTAAATATTTTAAAATAACTTATATACCATTTTCTTGACATTCTAATAACAGTTGTGATATAGATCTAAACACTATGGTAGAATATGAATTCTTAGAGAGATTCAAGTAGAGATTTTAATTTATTGTCGTAAACATCCAAAATATCTATTTCAAATTTTCAGAATTATTCTGAAAGTAATGTAAGATTTAAACTAGCATGGATGCTTCAGGCTCATATATTAAATTTCCATATTTAATTTCAGTGCTTTAAGAAAGAAGCAATTACAATTCATTTATATTACTTTCTCTACAATCCATGGTAATGCATAGGAAATGTATTGGAATCGTGTCGAAAATCGAAACTTGGGTTTTCGACGGATCTACGTGTTTCGAACATTCTAGAACCCGATAAAACTATTTTAGCGTGACGTCTGTGTATGTGCCTAATATATGTATCTATGTAATGTATGTATCTACTCTAATTCAAAAACTAGTCGATTCAATTTTATAAAATTTGGCAAGCTAGTAACTTGTGAGTGACCCTGGTTTTGATTAGATCTTGATACGATTTGGGAAAAAAACTTGCCTTGTTTTGCAAAATGATCCGTTAAAACTATAAAATTCTGAAATTAAGAACTACATATGCTCAAATACATCAATTAAATGCTTGTTTCATATGCAAATTTTTAATAACGAAAACAATAAGACCAACTCCATTACTCTAGGATTAAAAGTTTCTGATATATTTCAGTTTGTTTAACAATTATTCGCAACATCGCCATTGGAAATATGTCCAACTGCCAAATGAAATGAACATTGAATTAAAACTGCAAGTCCAGTATAATTTCAAATATTTAACCGTATTATTTTGTTCTATTAAACTCCATTTAATGAATTACAAAAGAAAGAAAGCGAAATGAATATGAGAATATGAGTCTGTAGGGAAAATCATGTGCTGCCCACACCAGAGTTCACACCCACCCACCCCTTCATTTCGTGTTTTCTATCGAATACTACATAAAATATACCAGTTTACCTCAGTCGGCCTCACAAAGCTGCGTTAAATAGCTAAAGACTATTGTCTACACTTAACAGCATAGTATATTTTCCTTTTGCTTCCAGCATGACTGCCAGTTGGACAGCATCCAATAATTGAGGAATGTTCAGTGAAAATTTGTTTTTGTTCAACAGGTTAACTATAAGTTATGCGTGAGGAGTGACTTTTAGCCCTATGGTATAGAGAAGCGTGGAACAATGTCTTTCTTGCTAATTGATACCGATTTAAGAATATAAGCCAGACGTAACAGAAATGAGACCAATGCGGTTTATTATAATCTTGACTGTGTCTCACATTTTTAATACGTGATATTGCTCATGATGAGTTATGAATTGGTGCTTTTATATATAAAGAAACTCTATACATTAATCATAAAAAAGGTTTGATTTGATATCTGATGATTGATATCTGATAAGACGTCTATACGAAGTATATAAAAGTCGACTTGTAAACGGGAACTAGGGGTCACAACCCCCCTAGGTCTTTAATGTATTACCTGTTGGCTGACTTCATGTCCAAGCTTTCAATTTTTACTATTATACTATTCTAGATCTAGACTACTTCAAGCTGCATTGCGCTTATTGGTCTAGATCACTGTTTTTGTACTATTTGTACTATGGTAGTTTCTGTTATATGACATTCTATTATATATATATATATATATATAAAATATACATATATGGATACACATACACATTATTTTATGCACCCTGCTATATATCCCATTATATAGCAGGGTGCATAAAGTAATGTGTATAATTCCCTCCTATTGGCCCACCTGCAATACTTACGCTCCTACAAAATTTAGGTGGAACGCCCACGTCTCCCCATCAATACTATAAATTGTTACACGACCCCCTCCATCCACTCAAATTTCTACTGCAAGCCCCAAGGCCAGCCGAGTGGTCTGGGCCTTCAACGACCCCTTCCACCGGCCGTCTAAATTGCTGTTCATGTCCCAGGACGAGACTGACGGTCTGGGTTTTCGACGACCCCCTCTACAACAAAATATAATTACTATACGACTATCAAATAAGGAACACAATTACTATACGACTATCAAACAAAACACAATTTATTTACTACCCCCTAGATTTCACCCTAAACTAGTTATATTTTGAATCAAGAATACTAAATTATTAATTTCCACAAAGAGTTATCTAAGAAATTAAGTTTAAATTTCAGAGATATTGAATAACTGTTAACTTGGTGATATTTCCCAAAATTCTCTACATTGGCGAAATTTCGTCAAATTTATCATTAAATTTGTTGCCGAATTTGTCGCCATAATTGACAACTATACTGAGATACTGACTTTTCTTATTTACACTGTACCGAAAGAAAATGTACACTGCAAAATATTTCCTTGTAATTTCGTTACTGAAAAGAAAATATAGAAAAAGCCCATTGTTTTATTTTTTTAGATGACCTGAAGCTTTCAAGTAACTTTTTTATATTAAAATATTTAAATTAATGCTTCTAAAAGGAAGTTTAAAAATATATATTCTTGTTATACGAAATTATCTTCACAGGAAGATCTCAGAACAAAATATCCTGTTTTTGTAAACAAGTTACAAAAAATATGAAATTGAATCAATATATACCGAAATGAAAGCTCTAAAATTGTATAGGGAGATATACCCGTCATTTAGAATATTACAGGAATTTGTACATGATTGTGAATTTTAAGTTTTCTATATTATATATTCCATACGAAGAACAGGCATACTGCTAGTCTATATAAATAAAAGTGAAAATCTGTCTGCCTTTCTGTCTGTATGCATGTTTGTCTCATAATCAGGGGAGAACGGCTGCACCGATTTTCATGAAATGTTATGAGTAGCCTTGGAATGATACCACCTACAATTTAGTCCATGTTTCCAGTTTCAAGGACCAGGGATTGTCTAGTCTAGATATTAATTAAAAACCCACGGTTGAAACCGCCATAAGCAAACGATATAAACGTTCTGTAAAAATTTATGTGAAGAAAATGATATCACGTCGCTTAGCTATGGGTTTATATCCAATGTGTTTTATGCCGCAGATGATTTTTATGAAATATTTTTCGATTTAAATAATAAAGAAATGTATGAAATTGTATTTTTAACTGGATTACATAAACCACAGCGTTCAGGTTTAAATATTAAGAGGATTATTGACATTTTCAATTTATTACGTTCTGTTTTTTTTTACTTTCCTTATATACATAATGTATAAGGAAAGTATTGTGACGGGGTCGAAAATTCGAATTCGAGTTTTCGACGGGAGAGCACGTTTCAAGCATCCCTGATCACGAATCAAACATTTTTGAAGATATGTCTGTGTGTGTGTGTGTGTGTGTGTGTGTGTGTGAATGTATGTGTGTGTGTGTCAGTGAGTCTGTGGAGACGATAACTGACGAACGAATGGACCGATTCGAACCAAATTTGGTACAAAAATCACAATCCGTAAACACTGGAAGCCTATTGTTTTTATACGCAATCGAATGTTCAGAACCACCCTAAATTTTCGAATGAAATTTTGAAAAAATCGTCAAAAAATCAAAACCACTAAAAAAGTTACGCAAATAGACATTTCTTATGTAATTTTTCATTAGAAAACGATTGGCATAAATTTTAGAACGCTAACATGAACCGTTCCCGAGATATTGCACATTTTTTAAAAAAATTATCAAAAAGTCATAAAATAAAAAAAATATTTCCTATTGAGAAACATGTTCACTTTTCATATGTAATACCATACGATAAATTGGGTGACATCATTCTCGTGGATCTAGCTCTTTCCATTCATGAAAAAAGATACTTTGAGTAATACGTTTGTATTTGAATGCCAATAGTCATTTGTCTGTTGTAAGAATAACTTATTTCTTCGTCCATAATTCTTGGCGAGATTTTGGCGACGAATTTGGCGGAATGTCGCCAACTTGGCGACTTTTTGAAATGTTGCCAAATTAACGAAAATCTCTCCAAATGAATGAAAATGATGCTAAATCAATGGAAATGACGACTAATACTCGAAAATTCAATATCTTGGAAAGAATATAAATATCTACTATAAGAAAAACCTATTTTCTGTACTGTAAAAGTAGTAAATTCAGTACATTATATAAGGAAAGTCATATGTTGCCCACATCAGATTTTTGGTAAAAAGTTTTGGAACTCATATATTATAGTAAGGGTAATCGTCTACTAATACATATATCTTCTAATCTAAGAGAATATAAGAGAATATAAGTAGTACGGTACTTCCCATACAATTTTAGCTCTTTCAGGTTGGCATATATTGATTTAATTTCATATTTTTTGTAAATTTATTTACAAACGGGGACCCGATAAGCCCAAAGGTATACCAATTCAGAAAGCTTCTCTCACATCACACGCCAAACGTCATTTTATCGCCAGTTCTGGTACACTATATTTGCAACTCCTGCAAAAGCGGAGAGAAAGACGATTGTTTTTAATCCGCGATATTGTTCACGAAGACAGATTAGATACATTTGTATCCCATTATTTAAATCATGTTTTATGTACATTTTGGTTTTAAAGTAATACTATGAAAATACATGTATTTAAGACCTTTTTGTACTGCACGCAGATTGTTTGCAATGAGTGTAAGAAATGTTCCACCCACATATATAATTTATTATTTGAATAAAACGTTTATATGCGAGATTTTGGAGTAAATATATGTGTAGGATCCGTATGTTGTTCAATACTTATATTGTACAACAATCAGTGACGAAATTTGAAGATTATTTGAAAGGAGGGAATATTTGTCATTTTAAAAATGCAAAATTTGTGACATTTTAAGGAAATTTGCTTGACATTTTCGGTTTGGGGGAGCAATAAATATTACTTTTCTGACATACCTAATATAATGCATCGTATTTCAAGGTGGACTTTTCAAAGTTTTCGGAACCCTTAGGATTCCGCGACGTGATAGTTTCATGTAAATTGTCTTAAATTTAAAAACGTGTAAAATTTTGATGCATAATTTGGACAACAGGGGATATTTCTTATTTTGGGGTTCCACCATCAAATTAAATTTCAAAAGGGTTTCGTGACAAAATGAATTTGAAAAACACTGATATAATGTATAGGGAAAGTATTATGACGAGGTTGAAAACTCGAATTCTGCTTTGTGTTTTCGACGGTAGAGCTTGTTTCAAACATCCCTGAAATCGAATCGAATGTTTTTAAAGTGATATCTGTGTGTGTGTGTGCGCGCGCGCGCGTGTGTGTGTGCATGTATATTAATGTATGTAGTATGTGCATGTATATTAGTGTGTGTATGTGTATTAGTGTGTGTGCATGTATATTAGTGTGTGTGTACTTGAGTCTGTGGATGCGATATCTAACGAACGGATGGAACGTTTCAAAAAAAAAAAAATCGATTATTACAATCAGTGAATACTGGAAGTCTATTGATTTTATAAGCAATCGAATATTTGGAGACCAGCTCCAAACTTTCGAATGAAATTTTGAAAAACATCATAAAAAATCAGAACCTTTAATATTGTTACATAAAATATCATTTTTTATTTAATTTTTTATTAGAAAATGAATAACAAACTTTGGGATAATAGCATGAACCATTCTTGATATATTGTACGTTTTTCAAATAAATTAAAAAAATACATGAAATTAAAACAGTGCTAACTACCGCAATATGTTTCCATTCCATGTACAATATTATGTGACAACGGTGTTAGCATTATTCTGGTAGGTTTTATTCACGAGACACTGTTTCACAATAGTTTTGTATTTTGACATCAAACAATTCGTCAAACGTAATTTATTAGTTTGTCTGTCTGTCTGTAATGCTTGTCGATACATTAACAAAATATCGTCAACTTGACATTTTATTTACAATGTTTCCAAATTGGCAAAAATGACACTAAATTAATAAAAATGATGTCAAATTGATGAATATTCAATATCTTGGAAAATGAAGTTTAATTTATTTGATAATTCCTGTCCCTTTGGGGAAATTAATATTCTTGATTTAAGATATGTTGAATTTCGCGGTTATAATCGCTTCAAATACAATATTTGCACAAAATAAAAGTTAATTCGGTTAAGCTGTGAAGGACTCAAAGTCATTGACTGATAAAGCCTTTTTGACACTCCCACCCATTTTATTCACCCTCGAGTGAGAAACAAAAATATTAAGCTCCGTTAGGTTCTGTCCCGTTGTCGATACTATAAGCATAGGCGCCCATAGCACTTTTTTAGGCGTTAAACTCAATGATATGTACAATATCGACTACCTTGATCCCCACATTTGGGACCTTGAATGTCCAGGGGAGCGGAAGTGCCTCCTTTCCCTCCCCTATGGGCGCTCATTGAAAAAACTCCCTATTTATACCAGTAACCTCAGGACAGAACGAACCTAACGGAGTTGAGTTTCGATTTCCCCAGGGGTGGAAAAATGGAGTCTTTCCAGACCCCACAAAAGTTTCCGTGAAGTCTAAAGTTTTACACCCTTGATTGCTTTTTCATATTTCAACCTTGTCGGCCCTTTCAGGACTTTATAATTGCTTTTGTTCTCATTGTTACTCCTGTCCAGCTTTGCGGCTTCTGGGTTTTTTTTTTTAATTTATTTTTTTTTTTGCGTGGGTGTCTTTGTTCTTGTTCGTTTTGTGGTTGTCCTCTTCTCGGATTCCTTCTCTGCAGCCGTCCGCTTTTCGGCTTGAAATTTTTACTCTGGATTCCTGGTTATCAGCAGTCCTCTTTTGGTTCTTAAATTCTTTGGGTTTTTTTATCTTTTTCCTTTTTGTACCTTTTTTGTGTTTCCTCTTCGGATTCCTGTTCTGCAGCCGTCCGCCTTTTGGCTTTCAAATTTTCTTGGATTCCTGCCGTCCGCTTGGTTTTCAGCCGTCCGCTTTTGGTTTCTAAAACTTCTTATATTTCTCTGTTTATCTTTTGTTACTTTTTTTTCTATTTTTCGCGGATTCCTGTCCTGCAGCCGTCCGTTTTTTTTGGTTTTTTTTTGGTGTAAAATTTTTTTGCTTGGATTCCTGGTGTACAGCCGTCCGTTTTTGGCATCTATTTTTTTTTTTTTTTTTTTTTAAATATTTAATTTGCACTCAAGGGTTTTTCTTGTTTACCCTTTTAACACTGTTAACTTTGTTCATTTACAAATCCTTTTGCGTTTTCGCATTGCAAACTTTATAACTCTTGTTCATTCTTTAGCCTAAACTCTTAACTTTGATATTTTCCTTTATTTAATGAATTTAATTACGTTGAATTTAACTTTTTTCCTGCTTCGGATGTTTCCAGCCTTAACCTTGTGTATTTTTGTATATTTTTGTGTACTGTTTTTGTAAATCTCTTTGTGGTTTTCTGTTTTGTTTTAATTATTATTATTATTAATATTTTTTTTAATTTCTGGTTTTTCAAACTTCGTCTTAACTCTTTTGTCTTCCTACCTTGTCTCTTTTCTTTTTCTGTTTTCCCTTTTGTATTTTGTGTTAGGGTTTTTTCCCTTCGGGGTTTTTCCCTCTTTACAATTTTCTGCCTTTTGTCTCTCTTGTATTGCATTGTATTGTACTGTACTATATTGTATTGTTTTTATGTTTTGTTCTGTCGTTGCCATTCTTTTGCTTGTTTTGATGTAACTACTTGTGTTGTGATTCAATTTTAATTTGTAATGTAATTTCTTGAATCTTTAATAAAGTTCCCGGCCACACACTTAGCAACAGTAAGCCTTCGGGTCTGTCGTGTGGTCTGGGTTTTCAACACTTCAACACACTTATAGCCATTCGCCGGTCGTCCAAATAGTTGCTCAAGTCCTCTGGATGAGACGGGCGGCCTGGGTTTTCCACACTTATAGCCATCCGGCCGTCCAATTAGATGCTCAAGTCCTCAGGATGAGTCGGACGGTCTGGGTCTTCAACACTTATAGCCATAGGCCAACGGCCCTATCGTGATGAAAACACCAGTTCTCGTTAGATCACCGAAGTCAAGCCGCAACGGGCGCGGTTAGTACTTGGGTGGGTGACCACCTGGGAACACTGCGTGCTGTTGGCACATTTCGGGCGCGGTAACCCGGTAGTTTGCGCGCTGGATTTGCACGCTGCCACAACTGCCGCCGTGTTCATGCGGAGTACGATCACGTTAATCATGTGGGTCCGTAAGTCCTTCAGAGAGGTTGGTGGTAGGGGAAGGAAGGTACGGTCCCTGTGGATGCCTCCCCCACTGGGTTCCGGTCTAAATTGGGTGGCACTTCCCAGCCGTCAAAACGGTTACCTTACACCTTTCTGGTAGGTCGGACGGTCAGGGTTTCAACAACAACACTTATAGCCATCCCGACCACTCAAATAGCTGCTGTAAGCCCTCTGGGTCAGTCGAGTGGTTTGGGTCTTCAACACTTATAGCCACAGAATGCTATATTAGTCTGTGCTTATAGCCATCTCTCCCGGCCACTCAAACAGCTGCTGTAAGCCCTATAGGACTAGTCAAATGGTCTGGGTCTTCAACACTTATAACCATGGGTGCCCATAGGGGCGTTCAAAGTCACAAATGTAGGTATCAAGCTAGTCAACATTGTACTTCTCATCCATGAGTTTACCTTCTGGAAAATGTTCCATGGGCGCCCATAGGGGAGCTCGAGGGGGCACTTTCGCTCCCGCGGACTTTCAAGGTCAGAAATGTAGGTATTAAGTTAATAGATATTTACCTCCCATCCTTGAGTTTGGCCATCTCAGGAATAAGTTTTATGGGCGCCCTTGAATCCTACTCGTTCGAAATAAGGTCGACCTCTCCTGCAGTACCACACTATATTTTGATCGTACTATATTTTGACACACACACAACCACACTCTTTCTCTCTCGCTCTCTGTGTCTCCCTCCCTCCCTTTCACCTGTATTCTAATCAAGTTAATTACATGATAATCTACCTAATTATAATTTTTTCAGAATGCAGCTACATATAGAATTTCGTGGCTGTACGTACTCTCTCTAATTTAATATCTCTAATTTGGAATAATGTTTTAATCCCATTTATTACAAAATATTCTACCTGTTTCTAATTTTATACAGATTGCATCTACATATAAATTGCTATAGTGATACGTGCATTCGCACCCCACAGATACACACACACACGGATGGAAATATTTCCCAAAATGTTCGAAATGTGTTCATGGTGTCTTTAAGTGTATTTTTTCGTCTAAATGTCGTGATTATCCGTGAACTTCCTCTATACAATAGCATTAGAAAATAATAAAATTATTCTTTAATTGAGTGAATACTGAATTAATTTAATTCTAATCTAAGAGATAATGCATTTAAAAAGTGTCTATATTGCTTAATTGTAAGTTATATATCGGCGATAAGCCCATATTGCTTAATTGTAAGTTATATATATCGGCTTCTTTAATCTAATCAATATTGAATTAATTAATTCCAATCTAAGAGACACTCCATTTAAATCGTGTCTCTATTGCTAAATTGTAAGTTATATATCCTATAAAAAGATAAACCAAATTGTGAGAGTCCTTTCTCTTGATATGGCTGCTATAGTAACCTTGAGAGAGAGAGCGCTCTTTCGTGTATCACGCTGGCGATAAAACGAAGTTTGGCGTCTGATTTGAAAGAAGGCTTTCTGGCTTAGTATACTTTCTGGCCTTCCGCAACGGGGACAAGGATGTTTCATTCTTCAGATC
Organism: Amaurobius ferox; assembly: GCA_951213105.1. Lineage (NCBI taxonomy): Eukaryota > Metazoa > Arthropoda > Arachnida > Araneae > Amaurobiidae > Amaurobius > Amaurobius ferox. The sequence continues at coordinate 105,986,749 of OX578135.1, forward strand.
TGCCTGGGAAAATAATTTTATTTATCGAGAACAGATGTTTTTAAACTTCTTTCAGGAGTACTAATTCAAATATTTTAATATAATGTTTTGAATAACAATGTCATTTCAGTTTCATTTAAATTAAAGTGAATTTTAAGTTTCTGTATAATGTATATGGAACCTTCCCCCCCCCCCCCAATGGACAGGCTCTGGTACTAGACTCTGGTACTATGGACTCTACGTCGACTTACGTCGTTTTCCCTATGTACGGCCGAAATCGTGAACCATTTTGCCGTCTTAGGACGTTGCCCCAGGCGCACCAGAGGGGGGGCGGAACACGCTGCGCCCACAACACACAACATCCATGTCTTACGTGGGACTCGAACCCACAACGTGGCGGTCGATCGATCGCAGGAAACGCTCGCCTTGAACGTTCGTCCACCACGTCGACTTAAATGGGCCAACAGCACACGGTGTTCCCAGGTGGTCACCCACCCAAGTACTATCCGCGCCCGATGCTGCTTAACTTCGGTGATCTATCGAGAACCGGTGTTTTCAGCACGGTAGAGCCGTTGGCTATATGGAACCTCTATAACACGAAAACACTATTTTAGCGTGACGTCTGTGTGTGCGTGTCTGTCTGAGCAATGTATGTATCCACTCTAACTCAAAAACAAATGGACCAAATTTCATAAAATTTGGTATGTAAGTCACTTGGGAGAGACTCTGGGGCTGATTAATTTTGGGTACGATTCGGGATAAATTAACCCGCCTTTATTTGTGAAATGGCCCGCATAGTTGCCTTTATCCACTCTAGTTGAAAAACTAATAGATCAAATCTTACAAAATTTGGTAGATAGGTAACTTGGGGATTACTCTGGTGCTGATTAGATTTTGGTATGATTCCGAAAAAAATAACCTGCCTTTTTTTGCGAAATGGTCGCAGAAATCGTAAAAATCTAAAATAAAAGACTACGTATGGTCAAATATATCAATTAAACGCTTGACGTAACATTGACGACGAAAAGAATAAGACAAACCTCATTACACCAGGACTAGTCGTTCTCGAGATATTTTAGTATTTTCGTATAGTTTCGCTACGTCACCTTTTAAATAAGCCCAGTTACAAAATTAAAACGAAAACTGAATTAAACAAGAAAGATCAATAATGCTTAAAGCATTGATTATGAAACACTTTCCAACTTCAATGCAATTTTATTTAAACATCTCTAAAATGCAATACATTCCTCGGTAATATTTTAAAACTTACCACAATACTACATTAATTTATTATATTTGAAAACTTAAACCTCCATCGAAAAAAATGAACTTCATTCAAATGACGGCATTGAAATATAAATTGTCTGGTTTAAACATCTCTAAAATGCGATACATTCCTCGGTAATATTTTTAAAATTATCGTAATACTACGATAATTTATTATATTTGAAAACTTCAACGAAAACAACTGAAATTCATTCAAATGACGTCATAGAAAAAATAACACGCCTGGCTCTCTCTATAAAAGCAGCATTTCATTCATAACATTTTCCCATTCATTTCATTCATCACAATACTATACTAATTCATTTTATTTAAAACTTAAGACCATGGAGCTACAAATAATTAAACTCTATGCTTAAAACTTCATCGAAAAAAATCGTCCTTCTCTGTGTAAAATTAATGAATATTTCATTCATATCAGATTCCATGATCTAAATACTTTTGCGTTAAAAAAAAACAGCAATTCTTATACAATTCATCCTAAATATTTTGCTGTTTACATTTTACATAAGTGAAAAATAGGCTTCGTTGTAGAAATAATCAAATTTGGATGGTCATTTAAGCTCAAATATATTGTCATTGCGTTGTTTCAGTATGTAGATGCACAGAATTTAAGCAAAAATAAAGCGGTTTTAGGATGGATAAAACACTCAATATGAATTAAAAAGAACTTTAAAAATCACGATTTTGAGACAAGATGGATACCATATTTCATTTTGAAGTGGATCACGTGATCTTTTCATATCATGGTCACGTGATCGCTTCATATAAGAGGTGTAATTATTATTTTTTAATTTTTATTTAAAAAACTACTGAATATATTTTGCTGAATTTTTTTTATATATTTTATGGAACAATTTGAATTTTACCTAAAATTTTCGAAGCAATTTGTGAATTTTAAATCCGCTTAAAAATGTTTGAAAAATTAGGTCTCATAGGTTTCAATGTATTTCATTTTTTCAACCCGGGTTCAATCCAAAACTAATTGGGTGATATTATTCATTTATATTCCCATAGGTGCTACAGACCGTCTGAACAACATACAAAAATTTCATTTTGATAAAGTCATTTTTACAGCAGTTATCGTGCTAACGGGCAGACAGAATGAACAAAGTCATAAACACTTTTCAACTTTGTTGTAAAGTGTTAAAAAGCAAATTCGGTGTATTTTAAAATAATTATGGGTAATATTTTGTATCATTAAACTGAATTTAATGAATTATCGAAGAAATAAAGAGAACGTGAATATGAGTCTGCAGGGAAAGTCATGTGCTGCCCACATCAGATTCTTAATTACAGAATACCAAACGTTATTCTCAAAACTGCGCTAGAGAGATTGAACAATAGCCATTGACTATAAAAATAAATATCGTAAAAATTTAGCTTGGATTTTTTTTATAAGGCATAACCAGGATTCTAGATTAATCATGCATATTCTAATCTCTCTACAGATTTCAGAAATACATAGTTTTAACAGTGGAGTATTTTGAAATTTAGATTGGGAGGGTTTCTGTTTTAAATATCAATCTCAAGGGGTTTAAATTAGAGTCTGCACGGGTTCGGGCCACTTGGACTGGACTCGGCCCACTCGGTTCGGGACTTGCCCGTGGACTTAGGCCTTACCTGGCCCACGGGTCGGGATCGGGCCACGTTTTATTAAACTCGGGTCGGGTTGGGCCGGGTCAAGATACATAAAAAAGCAATAGGTATTATTTATTGCAAATTTAACACTAATATTTTATTTTTAATTTTTTTTTCTGTGATTTTAATTTAAATTATTAGATTCCGAATGTTTCTAAATTATCAAAATTAAATAAATTTTCTCAAAGTAAAACACTTCCGTCCATTTCTTTCCAATAACAAGTATTTAATGAATATTTATTTGAGCAAACTGTTATAATGTAAAGTATATGGGTAAGAATTACTGTCCTTAAATTTATTTCTGTTTGTATTCTAAACATCTACCACTTTTCATTTAAAATTACAAAGTTTTAAAAATATTCATAACCATATCCCAATCAAAGAAAATAATATCCCTATGCAAACTTATAGAAAGTTTAATCGCATTGAAATATTTTTAACAAGAAAGATCAATCATGCTTAAAGCATTGATTATGAAACATTTTCCAACTTCAATGCAATTTTATTTAAACAAGTCTAAAATGCAATACATTCCTCGGTAATATTTTGAAACTTATCACAATACTGCATTAATTTATTATATTTGAAAACTTAAACCTTCATCGAAAAAAATGAACTTCATTCAAATGACGGCATTGAAATATAAATTGCCTGGTTTAAACATCTCTAAAATGTTATACATTCCTCGGTAATAGTTTTAGAATTATCATAATACTACGATAATTTATTATATTTGAAAACTTCATCGAAAACAACTGAAATTAATTCAAATGGCGTCATAGAAAAAATAACACGCCTGGATCTCTCTATAAAAACAGGATTTCATTCATAACTTTCTCCCAGTCATTTCATTCATCACAATACTATAATAATTTATTTTATTTAAACATTTTGTTTAAGACAATGGAGCTACAAAAAATTAAACTCTATGCTTGAAACTTCATCGAAAAAAATCGTCCTTCTCTTCATGAAATCAATTAATATTTCATTCATATCAGCCATGCAGACTCCATGGACTAAATTATTTTGTGTTAAAAAAATACAGGAATTCTAATACAACTCATTCTATATATTTTGCTGTTTACATTTTACATAGATGAAAAATAGGCTTAGTTGTAGAAATAATCAAATTTAGATGAGCATTTAAACTCAAATATATTGTCATTGCGTTGTTTCAGTATGTAGATGCACAGAATTTAAGCGAAAATAAAGAGGTTTTACGACGAATACAACACTCAATATGAATTAAAAAGAACTTTAAAAATGACGATTTTGAGACAAGATGGATGCCGTATTATATTTTGAAGTGGGTCACGTGATCGTTTCATATCATGGTCACGTGATCGCTTCATATAAGAGGTGAAATTATTATTTTAATTCTTATTTTAAAAACTACTGAATATATTTTGCTGAATTTTTTTTATATATATTTTATGGAACAATTTGAATATTACCTAAAATTTTCGAAGCAATTTGTGAATTTTAAATCCGCTTAAAAAATGTTTGAAAAATTAGGTCCCATAGGGTTCAATGTATTTCATTTTTTCAACCCGGGTTCAATCCAAAACTAATTGGGTGATATTATTTATTTATATTCCCATAGGTCCTACAGACCGTCTGAACGACATACTAAAATTTCATTTTGATTAAGTCATTTTTACGGCAGTTATCGTGCTAACGGACAGACAGACAGACAGACAGACAAATTTCACCTATGTAAAATGTAAATAGCAAAATATATAGAATGAGTTGTATTAGAATTCCTGTATTTTTTTAACACAAAATAATTTAGTCCATGGAGTCTGCATGGCTGATATAAATGAAATATTAATTGATTTCATAAAGAGAAGGACGATTTTTTTCTATGAAGTTTCAAGCATAGAGTTTAATTTTTTGTAGCTCCATGGTCTTAAACAAAATGTTTAAATAAAATAAATTATTATAGCATTGTGATGAATGAAATGAATGGGAGAAAGTTATGAATGAAATCATGTTTTTATAGAGAGATCCAGGCGTGTTATTTTTTCTATGACGTCATTTGAATTAATTTCAGTTGTTTTCGATGAAGTTTTCAAATATAATAAATTATCGTAGTGTTATGATAATTCTAAAACTATTACCGAGGAATGTATAACATTTTAGAGATGTTTAAATAAATTTGCATTGAAGTTGGAAAGTGTTTCATAATCAATGCTTTAAGCATGATAGATCTTTCTTGTTCAAAACATAATTTCAGTGAAGAGCCGTTTTCTCATTTAATTTCTGATATTAGCAAACCAAAGTGATAAATACAAGATGGATGCCATATATAATTTTGCAGTGGGTCATGTGATCGTTCCATATCATGGTCACGTGATCGTTTCATATAAGAGGTGTAATTATTATTTTAATTTTTATTTAAAAAACTACTGAATATATTTCGCTGAATTTTTTTTTATATATTTTATGGAATAATTTGAATATTACCTAAAATTTTCGAATCAATTTGTGAATTTTAAATCCGCTTAAAAAATGTTTGAAAAATTAGGTCCCATAGGGCTCAATGTACTTCATTTTTTCAACCCGGGTTCAATCCAAAACTAATTGGGTGATATTATTCATTTATGGTCCCATAGGTCCTACAGGCCGTCTGAACAACATACTAAAATTTCATTTTGATTAAGTCATTTTTACGGCAGTTATCGTGCTAACGGACAGACAGACAGACAGACAGAATGAACAACGTCATAAACACTTTTCAACTTTGTTGTGAAGTGTTAAAAACACACTTTACAGTAATGCTCATTCTTGTTTTGTAAAGATTTTTCAAATTTGGTTTCTTTTTAATTTATTACTATATGTAATATAACTTGTGTTTAATTCCTTAAATGCAAATTTGGACCATCATACGAGGCAACAGGCTTCAATGTATTGTGAAAATTTCGGGCCGGTCCGCATTGGGGCTGGCTTGGAGTACTTTCGGAACAAGTTAGACTCGGTGAAATATAAACAATTTGGCACCACGTCTGATGTTATAATAATAAAAATTAAGCACACATCCACAACGGAAGGTCTTAATTTTACTTCCTATAAGACGTACAAAGGTTTTAAAAAGGCCATAGCGCTTTCGAGCATAAGTACGCTCTTCATCAGTGGCTACACGGAAATAAAATTTGAATCGTTCATATATAGACCAGATATAGCGACAAAATTTGCATAAATACAATTTACAAAATAATCTACGTTTAGACAAGGATAAGCCGTAAACTATTTTTTTAGAGTTTCAAAAATTTCAACAACAAAAGAACAGCAACAAAAGAATCTGCGTTTAGACAAGGATAAACCATAAACTATTTAGAGTTTCAAAAATTTCAACAACAAAAGAACAGCATGCTGTTCTTTTGTTGTTGAAATTTTTGAAACTTGATTTTTGAACCTTGTCTAAATTGTCTAAAAAAATTTTTTTGATCCTTGTCTAAACGTAGATTCTTTTGTAAATTGTATTTATGCAATTTTTTTCGCTATATCTGGTCTATATATGAACGATTCAAATTTTATTTCCGTGTAGCCACTGAAGAGCGTACTTATGCTCGAAAGCGCTCTGGCCTTTTTTAAACTTTTGTACGTCTTATAGGAAGTAAAATAAAGACCTTCTGTTGTGGATGTGTGCTTAATTTCGGTGAAATATTTTTAAAAATTCCTGGGTTTCGGCCGAGTCAAATCGAAATATTTTCGGGGCACTTAAAATTTTAAATTAAACCCGTGCAGACCTCTATAATCACTAAATAACTGGCTTTTCGTCTTAGCTTTATTTGTCAGCTTCATGAACCGGGTTTTACTGAAGTAGGAGCAGAAATGAAGCTAGAATTTTTTTCAGAAAAGTAAAAATACTCCCTGACTTGATTTAAAGGAGTATTGAGTATTTTGCTTTCCAGAGGAGTAATTTTTAACAAATGTACAATTACTCTCAAATTTCCAGGTATTTATTACATTTATTATATTTTGTATAAAAGGAAATTACGGGGTCATCGCCCACAGTATATAAATTTCTGACTTTTCTACGTTTGAAAAAAATAAGATTTAAGAAATACACTATAGTCTTTATTTGTAGCAAAAATTATATATAAGCACACATCCACAAGCCACTGATGAAGTAGCCACTAATGAAGAGCGTACTTATGCTCAAAAGCGCTCTGGCCTTTTTTTAAACTTTTGTACGTCTTATAGGAAGTAAAATAAAGACCTTCTGTTGTGGATGTGTGCTTAATTTTTGCTATTATAACATCAGACGTGATGCCAAATTATTTGTCTTTATTTGTGTTAATAAAAATCTACATTATATATCTGATAGCACTATTATTATACACAATTGTTATCTTACCTTTGTCTTAGTTTTTCTATATGGTTGAAAATAAACAAGGGTAAAAGAAAATTAAAAACCTATTAAGTAAAATAATTTTTATTTTTTCCTTTTAAAATTCCAACCTTCTTCATTTTCGGTTTTTCCATAAATGAACAGTTTTCCCAAAATCATATTAAAATATTCAGCGGGTACAATTAACCCAACGGTTAACATAAAAAACTGCAACGAAAGTTAAAAGTTATTTTTTATTTTAAGAATGTCAAAATTATGTAAAACTGTTTCTAAAGTTAATAATAAACAAGAAAAACGAGCGCCTACGCTGATAAAGTTAATAATAAACAAGAAAAACGAGTCGGTGACGAAACAGCTCGTTGAATGTCGTCAAGTTCGCGACATTTCGCCAAATTCGTCGCCAAAATCTCACCAAGCTTTACTGACCGAGAAATAAGTAATTCTTATAGCACATAAATGACTATTAGCATGCAAATACAAAAGTATTACTTGAAGTATCTTTTCTCATGAATGGAACGAGCTAGATCCACGAGAATGATGTCACCCAATTTATCGCATGGTATTACATATGAAAAGTGAACATGTTTCTCAATAGGAAATATTTTCTTTTTATTTTATATGACTTTTTGATAATTTTTTTGAAAAATATGCAATATCTCAAGAACGGTTCATGTTAGCGTTCTAAAATTTATGTTAATCGTTTTCTAATGAAAAATTGCATAAGAAATGTCTATTTGCGTAACTTTATTAACGGTTTTGAGTTTTTGACGATTGTTTCAAAATTTCACTCGAAAGTTTAGGGGGTTCTGAACATTCGATTACGGTTAAAAACAATAGGCTTCCAGCGTTTATGGATTGTGATTTTTGTACCAAATTTCGTTCGAATCGGTCCATTCGTTAGTCAGTTATCGTCTCCACAGGCTCACTGACATACACACACACACACACACACATACTTTCATACACACGCACACATCCACACACACACACACACACACACATCACTTCAAAAATGTTTGATTCGTGATCAGGGATGCTTGAAACGTGCTCTCCCGTCGAAAACTCGAATTCGAATTTTCGACCCCGTCACAATACTTTCCTTATACATTATGCATATAAGGAAAGTAAAAATGCTTGTAATTATTATTAAAAATTCGTAAAAAATAAACTGGTAGTAATTTTAAATCCTGAAATTTTTTTCTGTAGACATACACTATGCTGAAACACACATTAACCCAATTTAAATGAATATTAATTATAACAATGGCATCATATATAAAATAAATAATAATAATTAAACGTCTGAAGTGATCATTCTCGCACGATCGTGTTTAGTTCAACTTGTTCCACAATTATTATCAAGATGACAAAAAATGTATCTTTCGTATTTAGTAACGCAATTTATTCTTTCTAATCGTTCTTATAAATTTTTTAGAAGTTCCTCCTCGCAAGTTAACAACATCTTAGGCTCAGAATTTTTTTTGTTACGTGCTTTTTTTCTTTCCTCGAGAAACGTCGGGTATATCTGCCAGTTCGATTATGAAACTTGGGTGAATTTTTTCAAGATTTTCCCTTGAAAAAAAGGCCTGGTTTATTATCGGAATTCAACGGTAAAAGCACGCACATACGGACTTGATTGCAACAAACGCGTTCAGGTTTCAAAAATACACTATTCCTACTCTCTATGTTATAGAGAAAATAATTAAAAACTGCATTATCCTTCGTTTGTGCTATTGTGTACCAATCGCTTCCAAGTTCTACCTCTTCACTTCTCAATTCCTTGCAAAAATTCTTAATTAGTCTCCAGTAGGCTGTAGTAGAGTAAAAGAAAATCGTTCGGGTGGAGTTGTCAACAGTTGGACATGGGCCAGAGAATGAATGATTCTTGAGCATTAAACCTGTCACGAGTCTTGTTGTTTCTTCAACCGACTTAACACGGGTGAAATAGTCTGATGAAAATATTAGAGGTTGGGTACAGGCGTTGGTTGCAGTGGCGGATGATCTATTTTTGTGGGGGTTTAAGCTGAATCTTAATCAAGGACTATGACGTCATTGCTTTCATGACGTCATAAATTATAAGTTAATATAAAAAAATTTGCTCAAATTGTTGCAAAAATTGATAATGCGTGAGTTTCAGCGTACAAATTGATTAAAATTGGTATTTGATAAATTGGTATTTTTATAGCAATTCTAAAAACGTTTTCGAAGGGTTTTCTTCATTTCATTTTTTTATAATGAAACAACTTGTTTCCTTCCTTTTGCCATATTTTCAGACACATTTTAATTGAATGTATTTTTACAACAGTTTTTGCACATGTTTTTTTAAAATTAGTTGATAAGGTTACTCACGCATCTTTCAAAATCGGTATTTTTTCCTCATTTTTACTATCCCCCGGGCTGAGCTTGAGGTGATAGTAGGGTAATAGTGACTGTGGCATTCCACTTTTTGCTATAGATAAACCTTTAGCAATAGATCAAGTAAATGTTTTACTGAAACTGATATACAGTCTGAGAAAAGAAAGGTGGTCACGATTTAATCACAAGTCGAGCTTTCATCGTATATGCATCGATCAGGCTTCTAGATCTAAATACCAGAAATGTTTTTTGGCAGTTTGTGAGTGGGCGTGTGGATGTATATCAAATTGTTGGCCATTTCTATTCTCGAAAACTACAGAAGTGATTTGGACCCAATTTGGGGGGGGGGGGGCAATGACAAGTTCCATATATTATGTAGATGTAAACGCTAAATAAAAATTCCGAAAAATGTATATAGTTTATCTAAAAATACGGAATTTTGTCGAAATCTTGTAATCTCGAAAACAAATTGTTGAAGTGATTTGGACTAAATTTGGGACCGTTTATTACATAGTTTTGAATGCTGAAAAGAAATAAAAAAAACTAATGTAGTTTAGACATAAAACGAGATTTTGTCAAAATCAGTTATCCTTCATGATCCTCAAAACCGCTATCGCGATTTGTATACAATATGGGTGGTATATTACGTACATTATGTAAATATGTAGATACGATTTTTTTTTAAATGCATGTAATTGATTAAAAGATCAAATGCCAACTTTTTTCGTATTAAATGCCTCAGAATTGCGCCTATTCTCTTGCTTTTGTGATGAAGGACGCGTGTTTCTTTCAGGCATACATCCGGGAGGGGGGGGAAACTCACCGGAGACAGTTATTCGCCCCCCCCCCCCGATACATCTTATGTTAACCTAGTTTCTATTTATGAGACAACATTTAGATACATTTATATAGGGCAAATAGAAAACCTCCCCCCCCTAAAGTTTTATTCGCACCCTCCCCTCCGCGCCCCCGGCCAAAAAGTTCTGAAAGAAACACTGAGGAAGCTGTTCCTTGTCTTCGGAACAAGTAGATAATTTTAATCAACATTGTATGCTGCTATTAAGGGAGTATTTATTTTTTAAAATATATTTTTAATGTGATGCTATGTAGTTCCGTGGGGTCAGAAACAGCAGTGACATAACATCTGAACTCGCTGGACCTACAATGCAAGCGAAGTGATATATCGAGGCCCCAGAGAAATATAATTTGAACCATTTATGATACCATAAGAGTGGCTTTATGGTATTCATAAGGCCATCCTTATGAATACCATAACTGAATGAATGCCATATATGAATAGCACTACTGATAGCTTGTTAATCAGGGGAGTAACCGATTAAGTCTTAGGGGGGGAGGCGAGTTTAATCTGTTACGCCCCTCATTAACAAGGTATCAGAAAGATCATAAGTGTTGATTTTAAATGCGACAGCCAGCATGATTCTGTAAGCTAATGATTTCTCTGTAATTTTAAACATTATTTAAATGTTACAGATAAAGTTGCAGATAGACAATAATCTCTTTAGTTAGAATCTGATGGCTTCTGTTTACGGCGGTAAATAGACAATATATAGAAACTGCATTAATAGTACAGAAACCTGCACAATTGTTGTTAATATGCAACTCAACAGAAAATGACTGCTAATATACAAATCAGAAAAAGAAATGTTGCAATTATGCAAATAAACGAATGAAATGAAAACGAATTAATATGAAAATCAACAGAAAATTTGGTATATTCATGGTTTAACTAGTTTCTGGTGGCAAAAATTTTGTCATAATATAGTTTTTATTGAAAACTGTTTATTAAAGCACCTAATACTCAGGAGCTGCTACAGATACGGCTCGGATAGTGACTGTTATGAATTCAGCATTAAATCCTGGAACAGGTAGGGGTTCATTAAAGATTTTCTCTTCCTATTTTTAACACTTTACAACAAAGTTGAAAAGTGTTTATGGCTTTGTTCATTCTGTCTGTCTGTCTGTCTGTCTGTCTGTCTGTCTGTCCGTTAGCACGATAACTGCCGTAAAAATGACTTAATCAAAATAAAATTTTAGTATGTTGTTCAGACGGTCTGTAGGACCTATGGGAATATAAATGAATAATATCACCCAATTAGTTTTGGATTGAACCCGGGTTGAAAAAATGAAGTACATTGAGCCCTATGGGACCTAATTTTTCAAACATTTTTTAAGCGGATTTAAAATACACAAATTGCTTCGAAAATTTTAGGTAATATTCAAATTGTTCCATAAAATATATAAAAAAAAATTCAACGAAATATATTCAGTAGTTTTTTAAATAAAAATTAAAATAATAATTACACCTCTTATATGAAACGATCACGTGACCATGATATGAAACGATCACATGAACCACTTCAAAATGATATATGGCTTCCATCTTGTTTCAAAATCGTGATTTTTTAAGTTCCTTTTCATTCATATTGAGTGTTGTATCCGTCCTAAAACTACTTTATTTTTGCTTAAATTCTGTGCATCTACATAATGAAACAAAGCAAATACAATAAATTTGAGTTTAAATGCTCATCCAAATTTGATTATTTCTACAACGAAGCCTATTTTTCACCTATGTAAAATGTAAACAGCAAAATATGTAGAATGAGTTAGTTGTATTAGAATTGCTGTATTTCTTTAACACAAAATAATTTAGCCCATGGAGTGTGCATGGCTGATATGAATGAAATATTCACTGATTTTACAAAGAGAAGGATTATTTTTTTTCGATGAAGTTTTAAGGATAGAGTTTAATTACTTGTAGCTCCATGGTCTTAATTTTAAATAAAATAAATTATTATGGTATTGTGATGAATAAAATGAATTGGAGAATAAAATGTTGTTTTTATAGAGAGATCCAGGCGTGTTATTTTTGCTATGACGTCATTTGATTGAATTTCAGTTGTTTTCGATGAAGTTTTCAAATATAATAAATTATCGTAGTATTATGATAGTTTTAAAAATATTACCGTGGAATGTATCGCATTTTAGAGATATTTAAACCAAGCAATTTATATGTCAATGCCGTCATTTTAATGAAGTGCATTTTTTTCAATGAAGGTTTAAGTTTTCAAATATAATAAATTAATGTATTATTGTGGCAAGTTTTAAAATATTACCGAGGAATGTATTGCATTTTGGACTTTTTTAAATAAAATTGCATTGAAATTGGAAAGTGTTTCATATTCAATGCTTTAAGCATGATTGATCTTTCTTGTTTTTTTACTTCCGGTTCAAAGTATTTTTCACTAAACATGCATTTCTCAGAATTGGCTTCAGAGAAATTAAATGATGACTGATATGTATTAAAGTATTGAATTCTGAGGTTGTAGATGGCTCACTAAGGATTTGCACTTCTATTTCTGGAGATGGCACTTCCGGTTTTCCCGGAAATTCGCATGATTGTACGAAATAATTGTACAAGAGTGTTTACAAATGCTAAATTGAAAATTAAGTGTACACATTAGCTGTCACTATGTCAGAGGCCAGTATATATATGCCACTTCATAAATTTTTTGTTTATACTACGATTCAATGAGTTTATTTCAAAATGAAATTTTGTAGGAAGAGCATAAAATTGTTTCAAATCAAAAAATAAATAAATAAACAAATAAATAAATAAAATATAAATAAAACAGAATTAAAAGTTTAAAATTCTGTACATTACCTTTTCATGAAACCTAAAAGTGAAATCCTAAAAGTAAAAAAAAAATGCTGAAAGTCCCTTATTCTTTCCTGGTTACTATAAAGACAAAACGCATACATTTGATATACACTGCCACGCAAGTAGTAATATATTTTTCCAACTGCATAGTGACCGTTATTTGAAAAATAAATATTTAAGCAATCCATGCATGACAAACTACCGATCCCAGTGATTGATAGGGGCACAGATAACTGGATATTAGAAAAAAGATATGATAAGACAAGTGTTATTTTAAGAGTTAGAAAATGCTTATTTTAGATACATTTAGCTTATTTACCTTTAAATACACTATTTTAAGCCATTACCAGTGCATAAATTTCGCGACTCTATGTGGCAAATGTGCGGGCCTCCCTACTGTCCATTATTTTACAAGTTCCTGCCCTTTCTCCTAATATAATCCGGGCCATTATGCAATGCATCCTTCTGCCCCCCCCCCTCTGTCGGCGTCCCCTATTGTGGCGTCCGTGTGTGTGTATGTGCAATATATGTCTTAGCTCAATAAGTATTTGACGAAATTCTGTTTGGTCGTTAAATCCTTTATGCGTTACCCTGGTGCCAATTACATTTTGGTACCATTTGGAAAAATAGAACCGACTTTTTATTTCGAAATGACCTGGAAAAATCGATAAAATATGAACTAAAAGACTAGATAATCTAAATACATTGATTTAATATTTGTTACTTTCCTTATATATATAATGTATAAGGAAAGTATTGTGACGGGGTCGAAAATTCGAATTCGAAAGCATCTCTGATCACGAATAGAACATTTTTTAAGTGATGTCTCTGTGTGCGTGTGTGTGTTGAAGACCCAGACCGTCCGACTCATCCTGAGGACTTGAGCAACTATTTGGACGGCCGGGAAGGGTGTGTGTGTGTGTGTGTGTGTGTGTGTCAGTGAGACTGTGAAGACGGTATCTCACGAACAAATGGACCGATTCGAATGAAATTTGGTACAAAAATCACAATCCGTGAATACTGGAAGCCTATTGCTCTGAAACATAATCGAATGTTCAGAACCTCCCTAAATTTTCGAGTGAAATTTTGAAAAAATCATCAAAAAATCAAAACCTTTAATATAGTTACGCAAATAGACATTTCTTTTGTAATTTTTCCTTAGAAAACTATTGGCGTAAACTTTAGAAAGGTAGCATGAACCGTTTTCGAGATATTGCACATTTTTCAAATAAATTTTTCAAAAAATACCATAAATTAAAAAAAAATATTATTTGTTGAAAAGCATGCTCACTTTTCATATGTAATATCATGCGACAAATGTGGTGACATCATTGTCGTGGATCTAGCTCGTTCCATTCATGAGAAAAGATACTTTGAGTAATACTTTTGTATTTGAACACCAATATTCATTTATCTGCTATAAGAATAACTTAGTTCTCCGTCCATAACGCTTGGCGAAATTTTGCCTACTTATTTGGTAGAATGTCACCAACTTGGCGACTTTTTGAAATGTTGCCAAATTAATGAAAATCTCGCCAAATGGATAAAAATGACACTAAATCAATGAAAATGACGACTAATTGTCGAAAATTCAATATCTTGGAAAGAATATAAGTATCTACTATAAGAAAAACCTATTTTTTTTACTGTAAAAGTAGTAAATCCATTGCATTATATAAGGAAAGTCATCTGTTGCCCACATCAGATTTTTTAATATGTACTACTGATGACAGAACAATAAAAACTATCGACATCTTTCTAAAGACGAAATTACTTTTTTAAATATATATATATATATATATATATATATATATATATATTCCGTTCATTTACAATATTTATTTTTTTATTCAATTTCTTTGTGATTTAAATCATATAAAATAAATAAAAATCTTCTTCTGCATATAGACATTTAATTTTATTTGGATACTAAGCATCATGCTTTTATTTTCTTAAAATAAATGTTCGGAGAATAGTCGTCTGCATAAATATATTTCAATGGAATTTTTAATTTTGGTTTTAAGAATTTTTATGATTTTCATTCGCGAAATTAATTTTTTAATCAATTTCTTTATAATTTAAATCGTATAAAATAAATAAAAAACGTCTGCCGCATAAAGACATTCTAGTTTATAAGCAATATGATTTTATATTCTTCAAATAAATCTTCGGAAAATAGTCGCCTGCATAAATATATTTCTATGGAATTTTTAATTTTGCATTCAAGAATTTCTACGATTTTCATTTGCAAAATTTATTTTTTTTTTAAATTTCTTTATGATTTAAATCGTATAAAATAAATAAAAATCGTTTGCTGCATAAAGATAGTTAATTTTATTCCGCTACTAAGCAACATGATTTTATTTTCTTTAAATAAATGTTCGAAAAATAATCGTCTGCATAAATCTACTTCTGTGGAATTTTTAATTTAGCACTTAAGAATGTTTACGAAATATTTAAAAATTGCTTAAAGAAATAACTTGCGAACAAAATATAAAAGTCTACATGTGTTTTTCCCTCTGATACTTATCATGTAAGTGGGCATGAGCGACCATAAGGGATGGGGGAAAAGGGAAAACTTTTCCTGCCTTAGATGTTCAACCCTGGTAGCATGCCAATATAAAAATTAACAATATTGTGCCAATATTGACTTTTACTACTGAACCAATATTGGCAAGACATTTACAGCCAATATTACTAGGCGAATATATACGTAACATTGGCTGTCAATATATCCCAAATATTGTTGTGTAATTGGAAATATTTCCAATGTACCGCCAATATTGGAGTACTATTTTAATGCAAATATATAGCCAATATTGGCGGCCAATGTGTCCTCATCATTGGCGTTATGTTGGAAATATTTCCAATGAAACATCAAGATATATAATGTTGGTCCAATATTGACATGCTACTAGGGAAGGTTACAGAGGTGGGCATCAAGCTAGTCGATGTTGTACGTCAATCTTTGGGTTTTCACCTCACCATGAAAAAAGTTCCATGGCCGCTTATGTAAGTGGAACTAAACAACATAACATACGGAACATTCATGTGAAAGGCGTTGGGGCCTAACACCTTCGATGTGTTTGTTATTCTGTCGCACTTTATTTCATTGGTGTACAATGGCAAGTAGAACATAATTCAAATTCATGTAGCATATATCAGGAACTGAAATAAGAGAAACATTTATTATCTTATTGCATATCAAATCGGAGAAATAGAAGGAAGACAGCAATAACCCATTAAAATTCGATTAATTATAATATTATGGCATATACAGTGATACGGTTAATGTTTTTAAACATGTTCGACAAGCACACACTGGAAGATTATATGTAAATAATAAATTTTCACGCCTCTTCGCTGACGTTTAAGAATTCACAAGAGCGGTTAAAGGAAGTAAATGGAATCATAAATGCTAATGCCTTTAGCAATTATCCATTAATCATTGTTAGTTACTTTTTATCATTAGTTACATTTTATTTATATTGTATTACTAATAACCACAGAGGTAGATATAATCAAATGCATTCAAACTCCGAACTATTTACAAGCAGAGAACCAGTAGTTGAAACGCACGATACAGTATGAACCCCCAGTTGACACGAAGGACATTAAAATATACAGGGTGTCCCAAAAAGGTTGAAACACGCTTTAATTCTTTACCTGTTGGAGATAAGTGGGCAATGTAAATTGCAAAAATGTTGAAAATAAGGTAGGAAATAAGACTACGTTAATGAAATAGTCCTCCCATTCATTTTCAAAAAGTTACACTTTTTAAATTTTTATACGACCCCCCTTAGACAAATTTGGTCAGAAAATTTTTATTTTAAATGCAACAAGATCATTAAAAAAACCCGCATATCTGCATCTTTGAAATTGAGCGAGTTATATTTAATTGAAAATTGAACATTGTGAATGGGGACCATATATCACATAAGAAATGCAGATTTGTAAAATATCACAAAAAAGATAAAACTGGATGATAATACATAGGAGACATTTTTGCGAATTCCGCGTAGGCTCACGATGCAATATAATCATGGATTCTTAAGTACTTTTCAACAACTAAGTACTTTTTCAATAATTAAGTACTTTTAAGTACTTTTTTTTATCTAAACAATTTCCATCGTCAATTTGTTTGTGATCCCTATTTTCCCCGATGAAACAGCCCTTCACATGGCACGGAAAAGTGGCATAAGTCAGATTTTTTTTATTTTATCATAATTCAGTTGATTTTAAAGATGCAGATATGCGGTTTATTTTTAATGATCTTGTTGCATTAAAAATAAAAAATTTCTGATTGACCAAATTTGTCTAAGGGGGTCGTACAAAAATTTAAAAAGTGTAACTGTTTGAAGAATAATGGGATAACTATTTCATTAACGTAGTCTTATTTCCTACCTTACTTTCAACATTTTTGCAATTTGCATTGCCCACTTATATCTCCAGGTAAAGAATTAGAGTGCGTTTCAATCTTTTTGGGACACTCTATATATATACGACGGTCACACTGAAATTTTTGAGACAGGAGCAGACGATATGCGCTAGAAAAAAATTATTGGTCAGATGTTTAAATTTGAACTCTTTTATGTCCCCAGAGAATAATTTATGGCAACAATTACAATTTAGCTATCGTAGAATAAATTTTGAAAGAAAAGAAAATGGAACTGACGCGAGAGCATTATAGAGCTATGATTTTCTATGATTTTAAAGTGGCGCTAAATCAAGAAGCATAAGAATATTTTCAACGTCTACAATTAGCACATGGAAATGATGCTCCATCTCGTGCCACTGTATTCAGATGGTTTACAGAGTTTAGAAGAGGCCGAAATTCTCTCCTCGATGAAGAACACGCAGGAAAACATATGTCATCTGTAGTCCCAGAAAATGTGTCGGCCATTCAAAAAATGCTAATCGATGATAATGGCTGTATACCTACCAAATGATACAGAAGGAACTTAACATTGAATCCGCAGCTATACATAAAATTATTCACGAAGAACTGCAGATGAAAAAATTAGTTTGTCATTGGGTCCACCCCATAATATAAAAGACAAGAAAGATCAATCATGCATAAGCATTGATTATGAAACACTTTCCAACTGAAATGCAATTTCATTTAAAAATCTCTAAAATGTGATACATTCAGTGGTGATATCGTTTACATTATCACAGTACTACAGTAATTTATTATACTTAAATATTTAAAACTGTATCGAAATATAAATCATCTGATTCTTTATGCAAAATCAATGAATATTTCATTCATATAACTTGTATTCCAGACTCCAGAGCTAAATAATTTTGTGTGAAAAAAATTCAGCAATTCTTATGTAATTCATCTTAAAATCGCTTGAGATATTTGCATTCTGCATATGTTAAAATTAGGCTTCGTTGAAGAAATAATAAATGTTTAGGGATCATTTAAAATCACAACTATTGTAATTGCATAGGCACGGAATTTAGATACACAGATAATACACAGATAATATATGTGTGTATGTGTATATACTCAAAGTATTGGAATCGCGCCGAAGATCGGAACTCGAATTTTCAAAGGATCTACACGTTTTGGGACTTCCAGAACACGAAAAAACTATTTTTAGGAAGACGTCTGTGTGTGTAAGGGTGTATCTGTGTATGTTTTTGCGTGTCTGTGAGGATATTACATCCACTCTAATTGAGAAACTAATGGACCGAATTTTATACAATTTGGTAGGTATGTTTTTTGTGGGAAATCCTGATGTTCATTAGATTATAGTACGATTCGTAATAAAAGAATCTGCCTTCTTTGCGAAATGGCCGCAGAAATTGCCTTTATCCACTCTACTTAACAAAATTTGATGTATAATATTTCCATAACCTACAAGTGATTTATATACCAAATTTAACAAAATTTTGTATATAAATCATTTGTAGGTTATTCTAGTACGATTCGGGAGAAAGGAACGGGCTATTTTTGCGAAATGGCCCGCAAAAATCGTTATATATAAAAATAAAAGACTACGTGTGCTCAATTATATCAATTAAATTCCTATTTTATACGTGATTTTTGACAACAAAAAGAATAAGACTAACCCCATTACTCTAGGACTAGCCGTTCTTGAGACATTCTAGTTTTTTCGCGTTTTCGCTACGCCACCTTTGGGAATAAGTCCAACTATCAAATGAGAACCAAATTTAAGTTTAACGTGCAAATTCAATGTCATTTAAAATACTTATGGTTGTTATTTTGTGCAGATAAACTCAAATTATTATTGAAGAAATAAAGAGAACGAATATGAGTCTGCAGGGAAAGACATGTGCTGCCCACATCAGAATTTTTAACAATATTACAACAATGATTTATAGAAGTGAACGGGGATTATTTTCAGGCCATTTCGAAAAAAATGTATGATCTATATTTAAAGATCCATCAAATTTTTGTCGAATAAAATGTTCAACAAATTTAAGCTGTGTACCAAATTTTAACTCTCTAGGACGTAGGAAAGTGCTTATAAAATGCCATCAAATAAGTATATCATGAAGAATTATTTAAAATTTAAAAAAAATGAAAAATTGTTATTTACCAAATTTATTTTAAAATGTGAAGCCTCTTTCATATGCAAAATGATTAAACATTTGGAAATATATTTATTATAAAATATTTCTCTCTTCTTTCTGGAGGATATCCCAAAGTCAGAATTTAATTGAATTTGTTTTTTTCCCTATATGAAATAATTTTTAATTAAAAAACTACTTAACATATTTTACTGAATTTTTTTTTATATACTCTATGGGATAATGTAAATATTTCCTAAAAATTTCGAAGCAATTCGTGAATTTTAAATTTACTTAAAAAATGTTTGAAAAATTAGGTCCCATAGGGTTCAATGTATTTCATTTTTTCAACCCGGGTTCAATAAAAAACTAATTGGGTGATATTATTTATTTATATTCCCATAGGTCCCACAGACCGTCTGAAAAACATACTAAAATTTCATTTTGATAAAGTCATTTTTACGGCAGTTATCGTGCTAACGGACAGACAGACAGACAGACAGAATGAACAAAGTCATAAACACTTTTCAACTTTGTTGTAAAGTGTTAAAAACCAAAAAGGGAAGCGTGTCAGAATCAGTAAATAAAGCCTAAAATTACTTAATAATGGTGGATACGGCATTATTTTTAAAATCATAACTGGTGATGAAACGTAAATACCGTTTATAATATATATATATATATATATATATATATATATGTGTGTGTGTGTGTGTGTGTGTGTGTGTGTGTGTGTGATGTGTCCGACACATTAATTTCACTACAGTTTAACAAATGCCGATATGAGAAAAGAATTAAACACAAATTAGAGGTTTCTTAATTCCATATATAGTAAACTTCCGATAATTCGGAAAATTTGGGACCACCTCGGTGCAGGATTACCAAATTTGTCGGATTATTGGATGTCAAATTAAAATGGGGGGGGGGGGGGGGGGGTAAACAATTGGAAAAATTAATTTAAAATAAGATAATGGGCAATGAATGGGATATGTATTTGCCTAAAACGTTAAGCAGACGGAATTATGCTGTACAGTATCTGGAAAAAATTAAATCCATTTAAAAATTATAAGATAAACTTCAGTGAACAGAAATCTGCACATAAAATCATTTAGTCTGTTACAGTAAATGTACTTCAATACAACCAAATGGAAGCAAATGCCGTTCGAGAGGCGTGCCGGATTATGGGGGGAGCCAAATCATTGTATGCCGGATTAACATAGGTTTGCTGTATTGCTCAAAATCAATACGATTTTTCTTGTTAACGATTTAAAGAATTTTCGTTCTGCTTCTTTTCGTTCTGCTTCTGATAAAATAGCAAAGTTAAGATGGATTTCAAGAGGAATAAAAAAACATGGAGAACAGCAGCACTGAACAGAAAGGCTGCCTGTAAACAGGCCTCTTAAAAATGTAGTATTAGATTGCAAAATGAAAATAATATTTGAATAATTATTAAACTATTTAAATCATAAATAAAATAGTTTTTATTTTTTAAGTAATTAAAATTTAAAATTTTAAATTGTGCTGATTATTTTTTTTTTCCTATCAAGACAGTATACACCCACGCGTATGGAAATGTTGCTAAGCATTCAGAATGTATTCATGAGGTTTTAAAAGTACTTTCCCGTCTAAATCTCGAATTTTAAAATTTTTGGAGTAAACAATACTTCCTCGAAACAAAAGCATGAAAAGCAAAAATGCAAACTTCACCACATAATGCAAAAATTTCCATATGAAAAACCTGGAAAATGTGTCTCTGCGGCCTTGTGTTCCATCTAGGGAAGAGTAAGCTTCAGTAACTTCATGGTAACCGCATTGATTAAAATCCCGCCATAGAAGGGAAGAAAACCAAAAATAAAAAAATAAATAAAAATAAACACTCCTTACCTCCAGTTATTAACTATCTTCGAATTTCTCTTTCCAAAAATCATAAAATTCCTTTCGAATCAGATCAACAAAACTCACAAGTCAATGGATCAAACGACCTCTCCTGAGGCCAAAAAAAGTGAATGATGCAATCCATCCGCCCGTGGTTCTTTTTTTCGCGGTCCTCCACGATGATCTCAACAGCCCGGAAACCATTCCTCACTACAAACAGACCATTTTCTCCATCCATTTCTTACAAGAGAGATACGTAGTTGCGTAGTTCACACTCACCACTTAGTAACCCTGACCCACTAACAGGTTCTCCCTCGCTTTGTCTGCATCAGGCCTTGTTTACCGTTATTTCCCAGCGGTATGTAAAAATGGTCGCAAAATGCTCTGTTGTGAATTCTCATGCACTTAAAGCTGACGTCATTGAAACCTGCTGCATGCCTGCGGTCTCCGATGGCATACCTTAAATACCTTGATTGCATGGTTCTGGCCAATATCACTTTCCTCACTAGGAATTCCCTAAAACTCCAGCCTTGGTTTTTCAGTGAGAAAGTTAAGGTTAATCAGATTTTGAAACTAATTGTGCCCAAGAGCGAATTCTTCCATTATCTAATGGCGTCGAAATAGTAGAAGTTAAGTGTATCACAAGGTGAAGGTAGAAATTGCGGCTGTTATTGTCGAAGATACCAAAGCTGCGCGAGACGCAGAACAGAGGATCGTTTCCTGAAAATAAACCTTCCGCATTATCGTTTTTTTCTCCTGCATTTCGGCATCTGTATCTAAAGTTTTCACTGACAAAGCGCTTTCATAAAGCATTATCCTAGTATCCACCTAGGTATTTGCCATTTCCGTTTTCTCGCTCCACTTTTATTTTCAACTTATCGATAAATTCGTTTGCAAATATTTATTTACATACTATACATTCTAATGAATGAAAAATATCCATTTTCAAAACCATTTAGTATTTGCATTTTTGCACAGGGGGAAAAATGTTGATGTCAGGAGCACGTGACTTCCCAGAAGATTCACATTCATTTTCTCTTTATTTCATTAATAATTCATTAAATGGACTTTTTAATTGCACTAAATAGCACGCATAATTAATTGAAATTACACTGAATTTACACTTTTAATTCAGCTTTCGTTTACATTTGGTAACTGGACTTATTCTCAAAACCGACGTAGCGAAATAATTCGAAAAAAACTAAACTATCCCGAGAACAGCTAGTTGTAGAGTAATGGGGTTGATCTTATTCTCTCCCTTGTCAAAAATTACGTATAAAACAAGCATTTAATTGATACATTTGAGAAAACGTAGTCTTTTATTTTAGATTTTAACGACTTTTGAGGGCCATTCTAAAAGAGCAGGTTCTTTTTTTCCGAATCATTCCAAAATTTAATCAGCACCAAGATCCCCCACGCGTGACTCTTCTATTTTGTGAAATTTGGTCAAATATTTTTTCAGTTAGAGTAGATACAAGCAATTTTTGCTGGCAATTTCGTGAAAAAACGAAGGTTCTGTAATCCCGAATTGTACCAAAATCTAATCAGCATCACCTACAAGGAACTTGCCAAATTTTATGAAATTGCGTCAATTAGTTTTTGATGTAATGTGGATACGTCTGTGCAATGCACACACACACGCACACGGACGTCACATTTTTTGTGTTCTAGAGGTCTCAAAACGTGTAGACCCGTCGAAAACTCGACTTGTGATTTTCGACATGATTTCAATACTTTCCCCATACATTACCATATATTGCAGGGAAAGCAAAAAGAAATAAAAATAGATGTTAGAAATATATGATAAAATTTAAAAAGGTGCCCTCTCACATTGCTCTTCACTTGATTTTATATGAAATAATTGAACTCAGAGAACAACTTCCTCTTACATTAGGATTAGGATAGATTAGGATTTATAATGATTAGATTAGGATTTATAGGAACTTACATTTTCTTAGAATTTAACTGTAACGCTTATAAACAAAGAAACGTGAGTTGCCCTGTTACTCCCAATTGATAGACCCATAGATTGATGTGCTGTGCTGTGTGTGTGCATGCTGTACCCTGTCCGACAACTGAGAAAATATATATATTACTTCTTATAATAAAATAATTTTAGCTTAAAATAATCAAATATATACCATACACTAAACATTGCTCTTTCTCGATATGTTAAATGAGAACAAATATGACTTTACTAACACTAGCAACATCTAAATATAATTCTCAGAGCATTATGATATTTGCAAGCTTTTCAGCTAGAGTAGTTTTATCTCCTTCTCTCTGACTCCATGGGTTTATTTACTCATCCTTGCAAAGTCTACAACACATATGGTAGTTGATTGTCAGGCAGATAAAATGAAATTTTAATAAGAGACGTGCTAGGTTCGATGAACTTCGTGTCCAGATATACGAGTACATAAGGTAATTTCCTTTAAAGCTGCGATAAAAGGTCATGATAAGAAATCTCAGTTGTAACAAAGATGTGCTAATAACAGATAACAATGACGCTTGTAGATGACTCACAAAGCAAGGTTCAGGTGATTTTATTTCAGCTTTATAATACACAAAAAAACGGTAGACCAATTTTCAAAGAACATTTCAAAAAGTATGGTAACCATGGCATGAAATCTAACTCCATTTCCCAATTTATTACATTGAATTAATTTAAAATAAAAGAAAATTGATAAAAATCAGATAAAAGTTAGGATTTTTGAAATGCATATGCATAGTCAGAACATGACGCAGTCACGTGACACGAAATCTAACTTTATTTTTGAACTGCTCATATCAAAGTTCACTGCATTTTGGATAAAAAAATCTAATGTGGGCAGCACATGACTTTTCTTATATAATGCAATGAATTTACTACTTTTGCAGTTAAAAAAATGTTATTCTTATAGTAGATACTTATATTCTTTCCAAGATATTGAATTTTCTTCAATTAGTCATGATTTTCATTGATTTAGCGTCATTTTTATCCATTTGGCGAGATTTTCGTTAATTTGGCAACATTTAAGAACTTGCTAAGTTGGCGACATTTCGCCAAGTTTGTCGCCAAAATCTCGCCAAGCGTTATGAACAGAGAAATAAGTTATTATTATAGCAGATAAATGACTATTGGCGTTCAAATACAAAAAAATTACTCAAAGTATCTTTTCTCATGAAAGGAACGAGCTAGATCCACGAGAATGATATCACCAAAATGTATCGCATGATAGTACATATGAAAAGTGAACATGTTTCTCAACAGTTAATATTTTCTTTTGATTTATAGGATTTTTTGATAAATTTATTTGAAAAATGTGCAATATCTCGAGAACGGTTAATGCTAGCGTTCTAAAGTTTATGTCAATCGTTTTCTAAGGAAACATTACATAAGAAATGTCTATTTGTGTAACTTTATTAAAGGTTTTGATTTTTTGGTGATTTTTTCAAAATTTCACTCGAAAATTTAGGGGGGTTCTGAGTATTCGATTGTGTTTAAAAACAATAGGCTTCCAGTATTTATGGATTGTGATTTTTGTACCAAATTTTATTCGAATCGCTCCATTCGTTCGTGAGATATCGTCTCCACAGATTCACTGACACACACACAAACACCAGACATCACTTCAAAAATGTTCGATTCGTGATCAGGGATGCTTGAAACGTGCTCTCCTGTCAAAAACTCGAATTCGAATTTTCGACCCCGTCACAATACTTTCCTTATACATTATGTATATAAGGAAAGTAAAAATTGCGATATGGAAAATATTCCTATGCGGTATGCGCATACACATACTGCGCACATGCGCCGCACGATACGAAACAGGAGTAAAAAGAAAACTATGACATATGTTTCTCACAGTTTTGTTTGTGTACAGAATTTAATTCCAATTGCTTGAGTAGTTTCGGGGTTATTACAAAAACAGTATACAAAATATATACATAAAATATAATTGCAGTATACGAAATGCCACATTACAAGTATTTTGTTTTTAAAAAAAACGTGAATTTTCTCATATTTATGCTCAATATTCTATAATTATACCAAAGTTAATGTCAAGTATTTGAGTCTTTTCAGAGATATATTGTTATCTAGTGTACGCTTACACGGGCAAATTATCAAAAAAGAGCAACTCGGCCGAAAACATTTTCAAATGTAGAATCCGAGACCGGCTCAGCCCAGCACTAACACAACTAAGTCTCGGTCGGACTGGAAAAGGTTCTTATCCAAATGTGTCTGAAATATAAAAAATCTGATGTGGGCAGCACATGACTTTCCCTGCAGACTTATATTCACGTTCTCTTTATTTTAATTACATTTAATTCACTTTTAATTCAATTTTCGTTCTCATTTGATAACTGGACTTATTTTCAAAGGTGGCGTAGAGAAAATACGAAAAATTAATGTATCTCAAATATCTCGAGAACGGCTAGTCCTAGTGTAATGGGGTTGGTCTTATTTTTTTCTTCGTCAAAAATTACGTATTAAACAAGTATTTAATGGATATATTTGAGCATACGCAGTGTTTTATTTTAGATTTTGGCGATTTTCGCGGGCCATTTTTCAAAAAAAGGCAGGTTATTTTTTTTCAAATCATACCAAAATCTAATCAGCACCAGATTGTCCCTCAGATAACTTATCTACCGAATTTTGTGAAATTCGGTCCATTAGTTCCTCCGCTAGAGTGGATACAAGCTTTTGCGGGCCATTTCGCAAAAAAAAAGCCGGTTCTTTTATGCCAAATCGTACCCAAAATTAATCAGCACCAGACTCGCCCACAAGTGACCTATCTACCAAATTTTATGAAATTCGGTCCATTAGTTTTTTAGTTAGAGTGGATACAAAATCTGCACAGACAGACAGACACACAGACTCACAGACACACAGACACTCACACAGACGTCACGCTAAAAATAGTTTTTTCGTATTCTAGAGGTCTCGAAACGTGTAGATCCGTCGAAAACTCGAGTTGCGATTTTCGGCATGATTCCAATACTTTCCCTATACATTACCATGTAATGCAGGGAAAGTAATAAGTGCGAATTGAGTTAAAAACCGGTTTCTTTGAACATTTATCTAAGTATTTTAAATTTCATTTAAAAATTTTGCAAACACGGAATACGTTGTCAACCCCGTCAGGTTACACCTTTCTGGTAGGTCGGATGGTCTGAGTCTCAACAACAACAACCCCGTCAGGTTTTAATTTGTAAAACCGAGCCCGAGCCCGATTCAATTCAATTTGAATTCAATTTTCAATTCAAATTTATTAATACAATAAACAAGACAACACGGACAAGAAAAACAACAGACAGTAAAATGCAACATAAACGCAGAACACGTCAATGCAGTCTAGGGAGTAAAAAGTCCATTCAGGTAGCTGAGCTAGACTAATAAAGATAGATTGTTACAAGAGAAATTCAATGTAAACCTCTATCTAGTTTGAATTCCGGAATCACATCATAACGTGGTATTTCAAGAAGGATTAGGAATTGGTAGAAGTAACAGACAGTCAAATCAGGCCAAGTGAGGTATAGGGGTAGCCACACATAACTTTCTTCAAAATTACACTCTCCATTCATGAAAATTTCAATTCTCTCTGTCTTAACTCAGAAGCGATTACCAATTTGAAACTAAACTACTGACTTAGTCACTTTACTATGCCTATTGGATGTGAATTCAACACTTTTAAGTATACATTTAAGAACCTCAATGGAATTTTAGAGATACATAGAAATTATTTTACTTTGGGTGAAACTTTTTATTAAGTAGATTCCACTAACTTTGCAAATAAAGAGATGGAACATTTTTATTTTAACTTGTAGTGATAAAAGCGAAATCATCGATTTGGCAGTGTCCTATATTGGGTTGGGTACCTGTGGGTCGGCTTCGGGTCGAGTTTTCTTTATTCTTTAAGTTACGGGTTGGATTGTGGGTTTACTGAAATTGTTTTTGAAGGTTATATTTTATCACGTTTTTTCACATTTATAAAAGTAACTGGATAAATGTATGAAATGAAATTATAAACCATAAACATTAGAAACTTATTCTTGTTCATAGGCGTTTAACCTTGAAACTAATGAATATAATTAAAAAATGTAATTTCATTACGGGTTGCGGATCGGATATTTGGGTTAAACGCTGCGGGTTCGGATCGGGTTGCGGGTCGATAATTTTAAATGCGGGTTTGGGTCGGGTCAAACCCGACCCACGCAGGACACTAATGCAGGGGTTTGATATCGGTGCACGGAAGGCCAGCATCATAGCGATGAGCTAAAGACGCCTCTACCTCAAGGCATTTAATACCACTCTATGAGCGTTCTCTAATGAGTTTTCTCGAAACCAAACAAAGCTGCCATAGGGTTGCAGATGGGCATGTGGAATTTAAGTTAAATAGAAAGAGGGGTCACAAGGAAGCTTTGAAGTGATTCACAAAGTCCAATGACGGTGTGAACATAAGAGAATCGTGGAAGATCAAGTAACCCGTTTGTGCTGGGGACAACTTATGGTGATTAAGTAAAAATAATAAAGCGAAGGGAATATAGCGCTTGCCCCAGGTCATCAATATAGCAATATACGCGCTATTACCAACTTAACAGTGACAGCGGTTTGACCACGGTGCCAAAGTGAGTAAGGCCAGCATCATAGCATTAAGCTAAAGACGTCTCCAGTTCAAAGTATTTAATTTTGCCTTATACACGTTCGTTATAAACTAATGAAGTTGTAGGGAATATTTCATTAATTGAACCGTTATTCTACTAGACACGTCTAAAAATTACATTTTGAATTATTCCAGAAATATCACTCGCAGAGTTGAGACTGTTATTACAAAATTCTGTAGCTTATTTTAAGAAACTTGTAATCGCAAATACGCTAAGGTAAATATTTGCGGAAATAAAGTTATGTTTTTCAAACATCCTGTATATTATTTTATAATTTTCAGAGAAGCTTTCTAACAGAAACGTGTTTTCAAAATTCTAAAGTTTAGATTACTTTTCCATGTTATTGTATTGAGTTAGCCTTTTGAAATCTATCCAATTTAAGATATGAACGATAATAATCTACGGGCCTAAATGCTAATTCATGGAACTTCCTTTTTGATCATTGAACATTCTAATTGTCAGCAAATGGTAAATTACTGGTATTTTATATGCTATCATTTAGTTTTTGAAGTACATTAATTGCAATGTTAATTTTTACTTTTCCATACTATTGACTAGGAAAGTGAAGTTTTCCTGAAATCTTTTCCATTAGATAACTTAACGGAAATGTACGTTTTTTATGATCGCCTAAATACATTTCTAACACTTTTGCATCTATGTATTTGTATGAACATGTCTTTGAGGATCTGCGTGGTATGCATTTCAGAACATGGCGAAACGAATGACAAAACAAAAAATATATCTATATTCCAAAAATGACCTATAGAGGAAGAGATGGCGCTGCGAACAGTCCCTAGTAAGAACATAATTCAATGAAACGGCTTTGCAGTCGTGATGCATATTAATTATGAATTGTAAGTGGTATAAGCGACTATCAACTGTCATAAACCTTGAATATGAAATTTAGGTATAAGCATTTTGCAAATGTTCCATACGACATCAACAAAAGAAGAAGACGCGCATTATGCAAATTGTTTAAACGCAATTTGATATAAAACACGTTCAAGGTTTTGTGAAAACATTCGACGATTGCTATGGGACTCTTATTGCCTGACCGTGCTTTATTATTAAAGTTGTTTTAGAAGAATGACGAAAACGCTGCTGGTGCTCTTCGCGAGTACAGAAGTTTGAAATCGTTGCGTATAGGTCCTCTGATAGCATGTGGTGTCCGGAGAATAGTTCAACACTTCGAGGAGACTGGAAGCTTCTCAGTTCGACCAGAACAAGCCCGAAAACATGTGACAACGCAAGTGGTTGAAGAGGTTGCAAAGGCTGTTGTTGAACAGACCAGTCACAATAAAGTAGGAATCAATAGTGCTCGAGCTGTAGCAAATCAATTGGATTTGCTCTACGCAACACCACGGAAGTGTTTGAGTAAAACTTTAGAAAGTTATCCGTATAAGATCCAGTGCACCAAGAGTTGCAAGGTTCTGATATAGATATCCGTGAAACGTTTGCTGTGACATTCCTTGCATGCATGCAGGTGAACGCCAACTGGCTCTAGAACATCATTGTGGAGAGTGATGAAGCACATTTTTTTCGGTGTGGAGCAGCAAACACCCAAAACAGACGCATCTGGGCAATGGAAAATCCCCCGCCAGACTAAGCGTTTGGATTAGGTTTACAGCAGTATTTTGGATTGGTTCCTATATTTTTAATAAATCCATCCACAGAGACCAAAGACCTGTTCAGTTACTGCACAGCGTTATATGGACATGTTGCAGAACTTTGTTATTCCTTATCTTCAACAACGAATATGCCTCAACTCTGCCATATCCCAACAAGATGGAGCACCTCCC
Organism: Amaurobius ferox; assembly: GCA_951213105.1. Classification (NCBI taxonomy): domain Eukaryota; kingdom Metazoa; phylum Arthropoda; class Arachnida; order Araneae; family Amaurobiidae; genus Amaurobius; species Amaurobius ferox. The sequence goes on from OX578135.1 coordinate 106,016,906, forward strand.
CACATTGGCCGTCCTGTGCAACAGTTCTTGCGGCAGTATTTTAGAGAAAATCGAGTAATCAGTCGCGCATTCCCATTTTTATGGCCACCCCGTTCACCAGACCTGAATCCTTATGACTTTTGGCTGTGGGGTTACCTGAAAAGCATGGTTTATCAGGGATATATTAGTAACTTTGCAGATTTTAAGAGCAGTGTCATCTTGCACACGCGCAACATCACAACAGATCAGTTACTTGCAACTGTCGAACATGCTGCCACACGGTACCAGTTGTTGCTTCTTCAACACGGTGACCACATTTAACATTGCCATAGACTTGTCTTTCTACAGCCTTCTTCCCTTCTGCGTTCAATGTGTAACATGTTTTAGATACATAAATTAAATTGACATTTTGGTGTTTACGACTATTGTCAGTATCTACCGCACGCTTAAACCACTTACAATTCGTAATTAATATACATCACGATGACGAATCCATTTCATTGAATTATGTTTATATTAGCGACTGTTCGCAGCGCTATCTCCTGGCCTATCGGTCATTTTTGGAACTATCGTTTTACGTCATTCGTTTCCCCATGTTCCGAAATGCATACCACGAAAATTTGGTGTTCTTATGACCATTGATTTTTTCTCTACAATGCTCTAAAAAGGAATACTTTAATTCTAACCACCCGACATATATATAGAGTGTATATGAACTGATGATCATAACTGTAAGGGGTTATAGAACTCACCAAAATAAACAACTTTCACAATGCAATATGGGGTCAGAAAGCAACCGGCGAACCGCAAGAGGGCGCTTCTTCTGGGAGTGGATGAAACGTCGCGTCAAAATAGAGTGAGGTGAAGACGAATACAGTGAAGACGAATAATGAAAATGTATTGACAAAATGTTTAGAACAAATGCTCAAATGAACGACCACCAACTGCGAGACAAGCGTCAAAGCGGCGACGGAGTGAATCGCGTACATTTTGGAAGATTCCTAGCATTTCACGAACGTCTGCAGCTGAGACGCTACTTCGGGCGACAAGGTCCTCTGGTGACTCAATGGGCGTCTCGTAAACGGCGCTTTTTAGCTGTCCCCAGAGGAAAAAATCCAGGCAGGACAAGACACATCGGGAGATCTAGGAGGCTACGCGATGGAATCCCCACGGCCAATCCATCTGTTCGGAAAGGCAATGTCCAGGTAGTTCCGCACAATCCTGGTGTAATGTGCTGGCTCTCCGTCGTGCTGGAACCACATAGACACTCGATGATTTGCTGGTACAGCACGTAGTAAATCTGGCAGCACCTGTTGGAGGAAGGTGAAGTAATTCTGTCCGTCTAGGCAGTCTGGTAACAGATACGGGTCAATTAATTGGTCGTGAATAATCCTTGCCCACACATTCACGGAGAACTCTTGCTGGTGACATCTAAAACGTGTAGCATGCGGATTTACTGTGTTGTCCATTTTGACGCGACGTTTCATCCACTCTCAGAGAAAGTGCCCTTTCGCGGCTCACCGGTTGCTTTCCGATCCCACATTGTATTGTGAAAGTTGTTTGCTTTGGTGAGTTCTATAACCCCTTACAGTTCTGACCATCAGTTTATATACACCACCCTGTATGTATATATATATATATATATATATATATATATATATATATATATATATATATATAAAACTATAAAGGAAGAGAATGAATGTGGAAGCAATATACCAAAAAATGGCCGGAAGGGGGGGGGACCCCGCTCCCCGGTTAAGCAAGCTTTATGTCGCGACGACACTCCCGCTAGCCGATACATTGCTATAGAAGAGAATACAAAAGTATCAAAAAACAAAGAGAAAATAAGTCACACGATTAGCTCGTATTAGGAGGAATCATTGACCGTAAAAAAACCCTTTATTTATTCAATTTAAATTAAAAACATCCAATATCACCACAAGCCATATGTGTGTTATCCAGTGTTAAAAAACATTTATAAAAATCATTGAAGCAGATACTGTGCGTCAATATCAAATACTTCAAACATTGCTGTAAAATGAACAATTTAACACACAGTATAGTTAGTTCACTTACATAATCAAACCTTCGATGAAAAGGATCAACCACAGCAACTTCATATGTATTGAAGGCACTGACATAAAGCCAGTAAATCTACATGTCACTTGGTATTTTATTTAAGTATAAACGTTAGCTGTCAGTCACGGTTATATCATAAAAACCGCATATGATGTCACTTTAAAAACTCTTCGGAAAATCTTGTGTAATAGATCCATGGAGGAAGCGAATGTTTCTAGTATATCGATCATTAGCGTTGCTATTTAATCGTTTGCTGTGAATTAGTTAATATAAAATGATGTTTCTGAACACATTCTTTTGTAAACAGGAATTTCATAAAATAATATAATTAATTTAAAATTTAAAATATCTACATTTATCGTAAAGGCGAAAACCCGTAGTACCATCAGAGAGCTTACATATTGATAAATACAGAAAATTGAGACGTTGATCGTTGTTAAATGTAGTTTCTGTTAATTTTAAGCAGTTTGGATAAAATCCAAAATTCATAATATACTCTTTGTCACTACAATCCAATAGTATGTCATCAACGTAACGTATGTATAGCAATTCATTCAGGAGATGGTTTGCTATTTGAATCCTCTTTCTGTAATTTAAATGATTAGAATAGAAATTTTCGAAATTTAAGGTTTTTATAGCACCGTTCTTTAGGTAAAAAAAGAATAATAATTCTCTGAACAAAGTTGTTTGTATTGCTATGCGAGAAAATAAGTTTCAGCTGTACTTTACTAATAAATAGTATCTCAGACAAACTTAATGTATCCAATTTATCTGCACGACAATTTTCTGGATGACAATATGTAAAACTATTTCGAAATACCAAATTAACAAAAGTTTATGTTTTACACAGATCTAACTTGGCAATTAAAAATAGAGCTGACATCCGCGAGCAATATTGTCTATATATTAAAATATTTTAAGAATTAATTCAGCAATTTGGCATCCTTTTCGATAATTTAGCGTTATTTTTGCTAATTTAGGGACAATTTCGTCAATTTGGCACCATTTTCAAAAAGCCGCCAAGTTGGCGATATTTCACCACATCCGTTGTCAAGGTTGTCAGATGTATAGCCAAGTGTTACAAACAGTCGGAGAGAATAGTTTTCCTCATTTATAAATTAGATCCACATGAATGTTTGTTTCGCGGAGTACGATCACGTTAAACATGTGGATCCGTAAGTCCTTCCGAGAGGTTGGTGGTAGGGGAAGGAGGGTACGGTCCCTGTGGATGCCTCCCCCACTGGGTGCCGGTCTAAATTGGGTGACACTTCCCGACCGTCCAAACTGTTACCTTACACCTTTCTGGTAGGTCGGACGGTCTGGGTCTCAACAACAACATGAATGTTTGTTTGATTAAGAAGTTCGCTTGATGTTGATTAAGAAGTTCGCTTGATGCTGATTAAGAAGTTCGCTTGATGTTGATTAAGAATTTCGCTTGATGTTGATTAAGAAGTTCGCTTGAATAAAAAGCTGATTTAAAAGTGACCCAAACTTTGTGGAACACGAATTAAGAATGTTGAATTGAGCACTAGATTTCAGATGTTTGTAGAATGAACCTACCCTGACATTTGTTCGAAAATAAAAAAAAATCTCGAATAAACATCGGAGTTATTTTCATTTTTTATCAGTCACGGTCGCAGTTATCTATTGTTAAAGCGATGCAAGTAACATGTTATCGGAGTTTCGTAAACTATTTACGGAGCTTTTGAAAAGTTACTGGCTTGCTCTTTTTCAAGTTGTTGCAGTTTATCAGAAAATATTTTTTCCAAGATATTTAAATGTTGCTTGTTTCTAGGAACTACATTGAATTTGCATTCCAATACAGTAGAAATGCAAAAATAAGGGTACAGCACGACTTTTCTTACATAAATCAATGGCTTTATTTCTTTCACAGCGAAAAAATCATATAGTTCCATGGCACAATTTTTTAGCGTTGAATCGCATGTTACAATTTAGAGATTTTCTTGATGACAACATGTAAAACTATTATGAAGTGTCAAATTAACAAATAGTTCGCGCAACTCAAACTTGATAATGGCAGTTATAAGAAAAGTTGATGATTTTGATTAGGTAATATGACAATATTACATATATTAAAATGTTTTTTTTTTTATAATTAGAAACTAATATTTTATTATAGAAAACCGATGATTTGAGTTCCATTTAATAGATTACTAAAATACAATAAAAAAATTTAAAAAAAAAATTCCAATTATGCTTTTCTTGTACCAACGCTGTATTTGAGTTTTCCGTTTTCAATTTGGCAAGTAAAAACTATTACTACAGCTACCATACAATCGTCGTACGTAAAGACGCCAAATGAGCATATATGGCAAATTATTTGGTAAAAGAAATAACTTCTTATTCTTACTCACATACAGCAGCGAAACTTCAAATACTGCCTTCCCCCTGCGGAATTCTAGCATGGGCCCGTAACTAAATATATATTCTACAATTTTATTCTACTATTTAATCTACATTTCTTTGATCCCTGTATGACTCCCAGTCCTCATTGCAGGCTTTTGCTATATGGTACAGAGGTGTAAAAAGTATTAGAATAATTCTGATTCCTTTGACTTTTCAGTTCAGTTTCCTAAATAATTTCAATATTTCATGAAATATTAGTTTTATCTGTCAGTATAATTCCCTTATCATCCCATAAAAATAATTTGGAGAAAAAATTATATTGTACCATTAAGGAGAATTTATCTGAAAATATATCATATCGCCATACACTGCATATAGAAAAATCGGTTACTTAACAGATGCTTTTAAAAGTAAGGTTATGTCATAGTTTGGGAATATAATACTATTTCTTCGTACGATATATACAATATAAAGAAATTTTAAATTCCCAATCATGTGCAAATTCGTATAGTATTCTAAAAGATATTGGTATTCAAAACATTCTATTAAACCTTTTAAATTAATGCTCCCAAAAGAAGATTAAGAATCTCTATTTTAGCTATACAAAATTATCTTCGCAAGCAGATTTGAAGGATAAAACAACCTGGTCCCGTTTGTAAGCAAATTTACAAAATATATGAAATTGGATCAATATGCGTCAAAATGAAAGCGCTAAAATTATATTGGAAGATACACCCGTACTATTTATATTCTCGTAGATTAGAAAATGTACCAGTGTATTAGAAGATATACACGTATTACAATATGAGTTTGAAAAATGTTTGCCAAAATAAAACAGATATAAGAAATTGAAAGTATCAACAACCGCCGTAATCTTTAAACCCGAAGGCTGAAATTCATCTGATCCAGTCAAAAATGTAATTTTGATAAAATGCATTTTGTGCACATTTCGTCATTATTTAAACTGAAAAGATTTAATAAAAATCGTCTGCCGTATAAACACATTGAATTTAAATCCGTTGCTATGTGACACGATATTATTCTTTTCAAATAAATTGGAGGGGAAAATATCGTCTGCTATACGGAAAGTTTAATTGTGCGTTTTTTTATTAATATCTGGGCAACCCCCTGGTCCTAGGAACTCGAAACCTAGTCTAAATTTTATGTGGGGCTATCCATAAAATTTCACGAAATTCGGTGCTGCAGTTCTCCCGTGATGATGAAACAAACACAGAAAATAAATAAATGGCCATATTTTTAATTTTATTGATATAGATTATGCAGCACGTCTAAAATCTAGACATAAAACTACTTCAAAATTAAGAATTAAAAGCTTTATATGATAGAGCAGGAATAAAATATTGCATTAATAGTATTAAATAAACAGATATCGACGCTTAAAAATCTGCAGATAATGATTTAACCTTCAAAAAATGAGATGTCAGAGGAAACAACTATTTTAAACTAGGTCAAAACTACAGATAGAAACACGATAAGTATAGATATACAGAAAACTTGTTCAAATTGCTAAAATGAGCGAAAGAACAACAGATTTGAAAACGAATTTGAAAAGCACAGCATAAATATTTGATTCTTTTATCTGTCTAAGATTGATCGTTTCTGAAATTCTTATACGCTGTCCTTGAATGAAGGCTAAGTTCACACCTGCTATGGGAAAGAAGGCGCTTTCTTGGGCAAAATTTTTCCCAGAGCAATTTGAAAATGTCTGTAGCAAGGTAAAACAAGAAAGATCAATCATGCATAAAGCATTGATTATGAAACACTTTCCAACTCTGATTTTATTTAAACATCTCTAAAATGCGATACATTCAGTGGCAATATTTTTAAAATTATCACAATACTGCAATAATTAATTACATTTGAAATTTTAAAACTTCATCGAAAAAAAAAAAACGAACTTGATTCAAATGACGTCATCGAAATATACATCGGCTGGCTCTCTGTCTAAAAGCAGTAAATATTTCATTCATACATTTTTAACACTTTCCAACATAGTTGAAAAGTGGTGTTCATGACTTTGTTCATTCTGTCTGTCTGTCTGTCCATTAGCACGATAACTGTCGTAAAAATGACTATCAAAATGAAATTTTAGTATGATGTTGTTCAGACGGTCTGTGGGACCTATGGGAATATAAATGAATAATATAACCCAATTAGATTTGGATTGAACCCAGGTTGAAAAAATGAAATACATTGAACCCTACGGGACCTAATTTTTCAAGTTTTAGGAAATATTCAAATTATTCCATAAAATATATAAAAAAAAATTCAGCAAAATATATTCAGTAGTTTTTTAAATAAAAATTAAAATAATAATTACACCTTTTATATGAAGAGATCACGTGACCATTATATGAAGAGATCACGTGACCAGCTTCAAGATAAAATAAGGCATCCATCTTGTGCCAAAATCGTGATTTTTAAAGTTCTTTTTAATTCATATTTAGTGCTGCATCTGTCCTAAAACAGTTTTATTTTTGCTTAAATGATGTGCATCTACATACTGAAACAACGCAATAACAATATATTTGAGTTTAAATGATCATCCAACTTTGATTATTTCTACAACGAAGCTTATTTTTCACTTATGGAGAATGTAACTATTAAAAGATGTAGAATGAGTTGTATAAGAATTACTGCATTTCTTTAAAGCAAAATTATTTAGCTCATGCGGAGTCTGCAATATAGCTGATATGAATGAAATATTCATTGATTTTACACAGATAAGCAGACGATTTTTTCGATTAAGTTTTAAGCATAGAGTTTAATTACTTGTACCTCCATGGTCTTAAGATTTTAAATAAAATAAATTATTATAGTATTGTGATGAATGAAATGAATGGAAAAATGTTTATGAATGAAATGCTGCTTTTATAGAGAGAGCCAGCCAGGTGTTGTTGTTGTTGAGACCCAGACCGTCCGACCTACCAGAAAGGTGTAAGGTAACTGTATGGACGGCCGGGAAGTGCCACCCAATTTAGACCGGAACCCAGTGGGGGAGGCATCCACAGGGACCGTACCCTCCTTCCCCTACCACCAACCTCTCGGAAGGACTTACGGACCCACATGTTTAACGTGATCGTACTCCGCATGAACACGGCGGCATTTGTGGTAGCGTGCAAATCTAGCGCGCAAACCACGGGGATACCGCACCCGAGATGGCCAACAGCACGCGGTGTTCCGAGGTGGTCACCCACCAAGTACTAACCGCGCCCGATGCTACTTGACTTCGGTGATCTAACGAGAACCAGTGTTTTCAGCACGGTACGGCCGTTGGCCTAGCCAGCCAGGTGTGTTATATTTCGATGAAGTCATTTGAATAAATTCCATTTGTTTCCGATGAAGTTTTCAAATATAATAAATTATTGTAGTATTATGATAATTTTAAAAAATATTACCGATGAATATATCGCATTTTAGAGATGTTTAAATAAAATTGCATTGGAGCTGGAAAGTGTTTCATAATCAATACTTTATGCATGATTGATCTTTCTTGTTAATTTTATCTACTGACGAGGGATTTGAACGAACTTTGGAGAACCAAATTGGTTTATTAGATGGCAAGGATTTGTAAAGATGAAAATTTTTAGAAAAAGGACAATCGAAAATGCAATGGTCAACGGTACCGAATTTATTGCAAATACAGTTAGAGGTGGATTTAATTTTGAAAAAGCATAGGTAATCAAGAAAGGGGCCATGACCAGTAAGTAAGTAAATGAGGTATTTATTAAAAATTTGTAAATTAGGATTCACGATAGGATGTCGAAGGTCTGAAGACCCCAGAACGTGCGACTCACATAGTGGGTTTAGAGTAGCTAGCTGCAAGACCGGGAAAGGATACTGCCTGCACTCAGGAGGCACCCAAGTTCTACCATCTCGCCAAACGAACATTTATTTAGATCTAAAAAGATGACAATTGATGAAAAATATTGTGATTAAACAGACAGTTTTCCATTATATTTGAACTTGACAAGTACGTCCATTTTTCAAAAATGGGAAAAGGGTTAGTGCGAATATAGATAAAAAGATCATTGAAAAATAAAATATTGAAATGATGTCGGAGGTCTGAAGACCCCAGACCGTGCGACTCACATATTGGGTTTAGAGTAGCTATATGCACGGTCGGGAAAGGATACCTCCTGCATTCAGGAGGCACCCAAGGTCTACCATCCCACCAAACGAACTTTTATTAAGGTCTAAAAATATTACAATTTATAATACATATTGTGATTAAACAGACAGTTTTACAATATATTTGAACTTGACAAGTACGTCCATTTTACAAAAATGGGAAAATGGTTATTGCGAATATAGATAGAAAGATTGAAAACTAATATTTAGAGTGAGGTATAATAAAATATAGATTAAAATGAAAGAAAATAATAAAATTTTAAAAGTAAAATCTAGAAAATATATAAAAAGAAAATATATGAAAAGGAGAAAAAAAAAATTGCCATATGAAAACAAAAACAGAAATTTAGAATAAAATTTAGAAAAGAAAAATAAGAAAAAATACAAATAAAAAGTGTCAAAAGAAAAAGAAAGATTCAAAAAATAAGAACAGTTAACATAGCTTATTTTTTTTTTTTTTTTTTTTTTTTTTTTTTTTTTTTTTTTTTTTTTTTTTAAAGAAAAAAAAAATAGAGGGAACACAATAAGTTCATATAAGTTAATAAGAATGAAATAAAGGGATTCATTGATCAAAATTAAATGAGAGCAGAATCTACTCATAAGCTTAGGTCACTTTATTAGAAATTTCCATGGAAACAAGAATACAGTTTTTAATTTTATCTACTGAAGAGGGATTTGAACGAACTTTGGAGAACCAAATTGGTTTATTAGAGGGGGAAGGCTTGCAGAGATGAAATTTTTTAGAAAAAGGACAATCGAAAATGTAATGGTCAACATCACCGAATTTATTGCAAATACAGTTAGAGGTGGATTTAATTTTGAAAAAGTATAAGTAATCAAGAAAGGGGCCATGACCAGTAAGAAAGTAAATGAGATATTTATTAAAAATTTGTAAATTAGGATTCACGATAGGGAGGTAAGACAGGATTCTAGCCGGATCACCAGTCCTGGTGGAAATGTAATCATTAAGATAATTTTGCCAAAGATTAAGAATATAAGATTTACAAAATTTTGAAAGGAGCGAGTAAGGAAAGGGAATAGTAAGAGGGGAACCAGAGATAGCAGCAATTTTGGCATGGTAATCAGCAATTTCATTTCCAGATATGTTATTGTGAGCTTTTACCCAAGAAATACTGACAAGGTTTTTGGCAAGGAGAGCTTTGTATTTAATGGAGTTAAGATAATTAGATTTATTTTTTATTGAGTTAAGAGCTTGAATGGAAGAGAGGCTATCGGAAAAAATATTAACAGGGGTATTATTAGAGGAAGCCCAGTCAATAGCAAAGGAAATAGCGGTAAGTTCGGCTTGAAATACTGTATTCCTGTTGTCAAGTTTAAAGAAGAGAACCTTTTCCAGAACATCATGTTTAAAAATACAGACTGAAAAACCAGTGTTATTATCAATATTTGAACCATCAGTATATATATTATAAATGGCAGAGTTTTTATCCATTCTGTTAACTAAATTTACGGACCATTTAGAGGGGTGAAAGCTAGAGAAAGGAACAAGGAAATCAAAATCAGAGGGAGGCGGGAGGGAGGGAGATGAAAAGGAATCAATTTTTTGTTTCCAAAAATTAAATTTATTATAGAGGGTAGAAATTGTAAAATGAATGGGGGGAATACCAGTGAGGGAAAATAAGGAGATATTAGATGTTGTACGATAGCCTGGGCAGATTTTTAGAAGGAAGATCCTTTGGAGTGAAAGAAGTTTTTTTATTTGCATTTTTTTTAGTTTTTTACCCCATATAGCAGAACCGTAAGTAATAACTTTTTCCACAACACATAAATACCAGCATTTTAAGAAACATTTTTTGACACCCCAATTTTTCCCAGATACTTGGCCAAAAGTAGTACAAAATTTTAGGCATTTTTCTTGGAGATATCGAATATGAGGGTCCCAATTTAATTTATTATCAATGATTAAACCTAAAAATTTTAAATGATTTTTAATTTTAATGGATCTATTATTAAATTTGAAAATGGGATTTCTTTTCATACTAGAGTAAATTTTTGGGAAAATAACGGAGCAACTTTATGTCGGAGGTCTGAAAGTGACCCTAGAACGACTAGCACGGATTCAGTGGACTCTGGGATATTGACCGCCAATTTCAAATTGAGTGGATAACGACCACGCAGGTTACTAACCTGAGTAAAAATAGGTATAGGAGAAGGCTAACCTGAGGTAAAAATAGCAGGAGGTGACCAGTCAGATTGTCAGTTACCCGCCAATCTGACATTAGAGGGTGGAGGATGCAGTGTCCACTTTCACGATAAGAGCTTGCAATTTCGTCTCAGTAGCTCAACGGTAAAGCATCGGCTGGACAGTTCGGAGATCCAGGGCTCGATTCCCAGTTGGGGCAGCAAGGTACTTTACAAGGTATCTCTTAGAAGTGGAGAATCAACGTTTTAGTGTTTAAAAGCTTAATATACTTTGGAACTACAAATAATTCAAAATATTTTATATTACACTAGTATATAAACCTTTCAAAGACGGCGGAATTGACACTCTTAAAAATGAGCTTGCAAGGTTTTTAACAAAGTTTTTGAACAAGATTTTCGACAAGTTTTTTATATGATATATAGTAATCTAACTGAACGTCAGCTCAAATTCTGTCCGACGTCGATATAATGATTGCTCAAAGTTTCAGTCTTCTAGCCAACGGACTGGAGGGGGGGGGTCTGAAATATCTGGAAAGATTTATCGACACCCCACATTTCCATTTTGTCCGCCCTTAGAGGAAAAATCGAATATCCGGCTCTGTTAGGTTCTATTCACGAGGAGGAGAGGTTTCTGGAGTGTCTGGAGTGACTTTTAGAACCCCCACTTTTTACACTTCCGGGAGGGGGTATAAATTATCCGGCTTCGGTAACTTCTGTTCCATAGTTGATATTATAAATGTGCAAAATTTCAGCTTTTCCCATCACCAGGGGTCTTCTGGATAGATCTGAAAATTCAAATTCACTTAGTAACAAGTGGCCAGTAGGCAGTTTTAGTTCAATGGATACCATATTTATCGGTATTATAAAATCGACAAGTGTATACAAGTATAGGTATATAAATGGAAATTAATAAAATCCTGGGTTTTTGCAGTAAAGAAAAAACATTTAAATAAAGTTTATGCCATTTTTTTTTAAAATTAAATCTTGCTAATTAACATTTTAATCATATTTTCTATGATATGCTTATTATGCTTATTACAAGATCAAAGTATTTAAATTTAAAACTTAATCAATTTCATAATAATAATACGTCTTCTAATTCTTATTGTGTAATCTCTTTCAAGCATCCCATTTATATTTCTGTAAATTTTGGTAATTTATTTAACAAGATCGAATATTTATTGCCTATTGGATATTTGAGTGTTTCAAAGACTTTTAAATACAACAAGCCTATTGATAGATCTATATTTAATTATAATGAAATTTCACAATCTCTCTCTATAGATCATGATTCTATGTCAATTGTAGATAATGAATGTATCTGTAAAGAAAACAAAGATGCTAAATTTCTAAATCCAGACTTGGGGCATATAGTTACAGGAGACTTAGGTATAGTTAAAGACAATACGTTAAGAACCATTATGTCATTTGGCACTAAATTCAGGATACCATCTTGCAATAATTCTTTTAAAGTTTTAAAATCAATTAATCTTGATAAATCTATATAAATAAAAATGAAAATCTGTCTATCTGTCTGTCTGTCTGTCTGTCTGTCTGTCTGTCTGTTTGTCACACCATCACGGGAGAACGGCTGAACCGAATTTGATGAAATTTTGTGGGTAGCCCAGAAATAGCCCCACTTAAAATTATATCCGTATTTTGAGTTTCTACGACCAGTGATTCTCGAGATATTAGTAAAAAACGAAACTTTCGTTTGTCTCATCATCACGAAAGAACGGCTGAACAGAATTTAATGAAATTTTGTGGGTTGCCTTGAAATATCCCCCCATAAATTTTGTCCAAGTTTCGAGTTTCTAAGACCTGGGGTTGTCGAGATATTAATGAAAAACGGAACTTTTTCCTAGGAGTTCTACTCCCTAACTCCGTGGTTTATCCAAACGAAAAGCTTGAAAATCGTTTGAAAGTGAATTAAAATTTAATCTCTGAGTTTGATGGGAGATTTTTTGCGTTAATTAGTCACTTTCTGAAAACATGAATTGTTTGAAACATGATTTAAAGGGGAAATCTATCTCCATGGTTCATGGTTTATTTAAAACAATCTTTTACGGAACAATGAGAAGTATAGAGAAATCAAAATCGTTATTTAATTTCGCAGTTTATGTTATAAGACATGACATATTTAACATGTTATAAGATTCTATCTTATATCATGTTACTCAGAAAAGCAATTAAATTAAATCTGTCTGTTAATTTTAATAATTATTTTTTCGATTTGAATAATAAATAAATGGATATAAAAATATATTTTAGAAAAGAACGATTTGATATTTCTTATAGCATTTTTGACTGGATAATATCAATTACGGTCTTCAGGTTTAAAAATTATTATTATTTATATTTTCGGGGATTATTGATTCAAGGATTATTGATATTTTCAAGTTATTATGCAATTATTTTATTATGACAAAAATTGTTTAAACTCATATATTGTATGTTGTACGAATCTTCTACAAATACACGTGTATATCTTTTAATCTACGAGAATATAAGTAGTACAGGTATATTGACATATGTTTCGATATATATTGGAATCAATTATTACCTTCTGGTATAAAGAGTACGGGGATTATTGATATTTTCAATTTATTACGTCATCTCTTTTATTTTGGCAAAGATTTTTGAGACTCATATTGTACTACGGGTAATCTTCTACTAACACACTGGCATATTTTCTAATCTGCGACAATATAAGTAGTACGGGGTTGCATATATTGATCCAATTCCTTTTTTATTTTGTAAATGTGCTTACAAAAGGGGCCAGGATGTTTTATTCTTCAGATCTGCCCGTGAAGATAATTTTGCATTGTGAGAACAGATATTCTTAAATTTCCCTTTAGGAGCAATAAATTTAATATTTTAACAGAATTTGCAAGTGATTGCGAATTATAGGTTTCTTTATATTATACACTCCGTACGAATAACGGGTGTGCTGTTAGTGGTTAATAAATTTTAACATTTTAGGAGGATATATCATGTTGCTCGGCATCGCAATTAAATTAAATGTGTTTGTTAATGTTTTTATTTTTTTTTTCGATTTAAATAATAAATAAATGGATAAATGGATATAAAAGTATATCTTATGAATGGACGGTTTGATTTTTCTTTTAATTATATTAATTGCTGACTGCGTACATCAATTTCATTTATTTTGGCAAAGAGTTTTCAAGCTTATATCGTATTTAGCTACTAAACTCATATATTGTGTTTAGCCAATAAATTCATATAGCCGATTGTTGAAACAGAAAAAGAGTAGAGCGTGTATATCTTCTAATACAATTGTAGTGTTTTCATTTAGTATATTGAAACGGGATAAGAATGTTTCATTCAGATCTGCAAAATCAAAGCTACGAATTTGGAGGGATATCGCTAATTTGACAACTTTTCTTAAACTTTGCCAAATTGACGGAAATGTCGCCAAATTGATATAAACGACACACAAACAGCTGCCATAAACCTTCGGGTTGGTCGTGTGGCTTGGGTCTTCTACATATCAATGAAATTTTTTTTTGTTTTGTTAGAAGAGAGTACTGAAATGATGTTTGGTTAGCATTTATCTGTCAGACCAACCATCCTACTTAGTAATACATTTAGCGAATTTTTAAAATGTCACCAAATTGATAAAAATGTTTTCAAATCTATAAAAATATCTTGAAATTGATAAAATTGCGCTACATAAATGATATTAATTGTTTTTTGTTAGGGGATAGTATTGTGATGATATTTCGTCAATTTGTCGCAAAAGTGGAACTGTCAGTTCTACAGTCCCACTTGGCGATAAATTTGGCGATTTTTTAAAATGTCGCTAATTTGACGAAACTGTCGCCAAATGTTCCATAGAAATATAACTATTTAGACGATATTTTTTCTACCAATTTATTTGAAGCAAATGATATCATGTCGCTTAGCAACGGATTTAAATCCAATGTGTTTATGCGGCAGGCGATTTTTATTAAATCCTTTCCGATTTGAATAATGAAGATATGTATATAAAATAAATTTCATTGCCATTTCATTTTGGACTGGATAATATCAATTATACTCTTCAGGTTTAAACATTATTATTATTAATATTTTCCGGAATTATTGATTCAGGGATTATTGATATTTTTAAGTTATTACGCCATTGTTTTATTGCGGCAAAAATTGCTGACACACGCATATTGTACGTTGTACGAGTAATCTTCTAGGAATGCACGGGTATATCTTCTAACCTACGAGAATATAAGTAGTACAGGTATATTGGCATATATTTTGACATATATTGGCATATATATTGGAATCAAGTACAGTCTTCTGGTATGAAGATTAATGGGATTAATTATATATTCAATTTATTACGTCGTCTGTTGTATTTTACCAAAAAACATTTGTGACTCATATTGCAAAACGGGTAATCTTCTACTAATAATCGGACATTATAAGTAGTACGTGTATATCTTCCCATATAATTTTAGCACTTTAATTTTGACATATATTGGAATAAATGACTGTCTTCAGATTTAAAGATTACGGGTTTATTGGTATTTTCAATTTATACATGTAATCTACTAATACAGGTTATATTTTCTAATATTCGCGTATATAATTAGTACGGGTCCCATACAATTTTAACGCTTTTATTTTGCATATATTGATTCAATTCCATATTTTTTTTTATATTTGCTTACATAAGGGGTCCAAGATGTTTTATTCTTCAGATATGTCCATGAAGATAATTTTATATAGCGAGAACAGAGATTCTTAAACTTCTTTTTAGGAGCATTATATTAAATATTTTTACAGAATATTTTGATTAAACATGTCATTTAGTATACTATAAGAATTTGGGCATGATTATGAATTTCAAGTTTCTTTATATTATGTACTCCGTACGAAGAACGGGTATGCTGCTAGTATATATATATATATAAATTAGCTTCTAAATATGTTCTGCCTTTAGAGGCATTTAATATGTGGAAATTTACTTTATTAGAATTTATTAAAAATACTATTAGTAGTATTAAGTTGTCTAGATCTATATATAATATTGCTAATATTAAACACTCCATTAATGATTTACAAAGGTCTTTTATTATCACCTATGTTGATAAAACCTCTAATAATTATGCTATTACCTGTAAAAAATTTATATACAATTTCTGTTAGATTATTTAAAAAATAATAGTCTTTTTAACCTAGATTCACATTCCATTAATAGTATCAAATTGAAAAGTATCAATATGTATAGTGATTTAAATATTAAATATAAATTTCTTAAATTTCCATATATTGTGCTTATTCCTAAATTTCATAAAAATCCTATTAAATTTAGAACAGTAACTAGTGGCCATAATACTTACTCTACTACTGCGAGAAAATTACTACTAAATTCTTTAAATCTAATAAATGATAGTTTACGTCAGTCTAGCAATATAATTACCTTATTCTAAATAATAGTAAAGAATTAAAGAATAAATTAACATCTCTTATACTAATAGGATTTCAAACTTTTGATTTTAAAGATCTTTTTAATAGTATTAAGATCTCAGATCTATATGATGCAATTTTAGCTCTATATAATGCTTATATTACTAATCTATCAACTCAAACAAATTTTATAAATTTTCCTAAACTTCTTCACTTTGTTATTTTCAAGGGAATAAATTATACAAGTCTGAGGAGTTCCACATGGTGGCTGCATTTGCACGCTACCACAAAATGCCGCCGTGTTCATGCGGAGTACGATCACGTTAAACATGTGGGTCCGTAAGTCCTTCCGAGAGGTTGGTGGTAGGGGAAGGAGGGTACGGTCCCTGTGGATGCCTCCCCCACTGGGTTCCGGTCTAAATTGGGTGGCACTTCCCGGCCGTCCATACAGTTACCTTACACCTTTCTGGTAGGTCGGACGGTCTGGGTCTCAACAACAACAACAACATGGTGGCTGCAGTAGCAGTATGTTAGCTAATTTATACCTTTATCATTATGAACAGTCTTTTACTGCAATAGATTATACATTATACAAATATGTTGATGATCTGATTTGCTTAATATATATTGAAAATTATGTCATAGATATAGATTTCTATCCTGACAATTTGGAATTAATTCCTAATGAAGCTACTATTAGTAATACTATTAATTTTTTGGATTTAAATATTTTTATTGAACCTTCTAATAGAATTAATTGTTACTAATTTATATGATAAAAAGGACTATTTTAATTTTAACATTAATAAAATCTAACCCTTTAATTCCTGCAACTCGATTCTATTGTTTAGAAATATTATGCTTAATCAGCTTTTTAGAATTTATAGATTATCTAATAAAAAATTTCAGGCTATGTATATAAATAATCTAAAAATTACCAGCAATTTATATAAATATCCTTCTTATTTAGTAAATGGTATAGTTAAAAAGTTTAGATTAGCTGGATTTTCATGAATACAATTGATAGTATCTTATATCAGCCAGACATCACCATTCTCTTGTATTAATAATATTTTTATTTTTACATTCACTTAAGCATAAGCCTTACTATTATAAGCCCTACTTTTTCGTAGATCTTATTGTACATTATTACTTTTTCTTTCCTTTTCGCATTACTGTTATTTATTTCTTACGATTGGCAACAGTAGATCATTTCTTTTTCCTTTGCAAATGGCAACACTGGTCTCTTCATTCTGGGTTCCAGGATTCTATTGGTTCGGTCATATGCAGAGTTTATTCCAGGTATTCTTGTTTCCTTTATTTTTCCTTCTTTATGTATGTTGTCCAAGTAGAAATAGTTTATAGATATAATCTATCTATTTCTTCAGAAACATATATATTTTGTGTTTGCTTCGACAAAATACTTGAACCCGATGAAGAGTTTTGGCGAAGTCAACAATTCCATTTTTTAGGCCTAGCCCTTGTCCACGTGTATAGCATTAATGCTTGGATTTTATATATTTTTCTATTATTGATTCCACACAATTGATATTTGTTGATTATCTTTAACTTGATGACTCGAAATTTGTATTTTTTTTTCCATTTGATTGAAGACTTGCTGCTTTATACTTTTATTTTGTAGCTTTGTTATAAAGTTAGGTTTTTCGAGTTGCAGCTTCTCACTTTTCTATCATTGGACATCATATATATATATATATATATTGAAAATGCAAAATACATTTCATTTATTGTCCAACTGCAGCTCATAAATAAAATGATTTCAATAATAATAGTAGTTTGAAAATCCAATGAACGAAAAGAAGATGCAACACGATAAACCTAACTTTCTAAAACACCCACAATTCTTTATTTAATCATATTTGCATAGTATCCTTCATATTTTAGTAGTATCTATATATATATATATATATGTATATATATATATATATATATATATATATATATATATATATACATATATATATATATATATATATACATATATATATATATAATATATATATATATATATATATATATATACATATGTACTCATTTGTAACAGATATGCTAGAGATGGGTTTTTTTGTACATACAGTAGTTTATGCATTATTTTCGATTAAAATCCTTTAATTTTTATTTATACATATATATATATATATATATATATATATATATATATATATATATATACATATGTATATATATATATATACATATGTATATATATATATATATATATATATATATATACGTATGTATATATATATATATATTTATATATATATACATATGTATATATATATATATATATATATTAGAAAAATATCTAAAAATAAGATATACAAAAGATATAAGCCCCCTTTTTTGCTTCATGGTCTATATACTTCTGGATGTTTCATAGATTTCATCGGACGGAGGAGTGCTTCGGGAAGACAGGGAGTGTTTCTAGAGTAAAAGTGCTTTAACCGGGAAAGGGGGGTCACTATCCCCCCCGGCCTTTTTTCTGTCGTTCCTGTAAACACTCTCCTTTCTTTTCCCCCTTTCCTTTGTACCTCCCGCCTTTTTCAATTTGATGATGTATTTACTTTTATATATATATATATATATATATATATATATATATATATATATATATATATATATATATATATATATATATATACATATGTATATATATATATATACATATATATATACATATATATATATATATATATATACACATAAATAAAATTGTAAATCCAATGGTAGAATGTAAGTAGTACCTCATAATACACTATCTTAAAATTTGCCATATATATATATATATAAAATTGTGGTGAGAAGAATGATCAGTTAGTAAACTTCTGGGCAGTTTTCTGATTAAAACAGAGTGAGAAAGGAATGGTGGCCGGTTAATTGTTTCATTTCATTTCCACACTGCATTGTTTCATTGCCCTGTGCCGATTGCCCATTTTCAGGTCTACTTCAAGAGGACGTGAAAGATGAAAACACGCTAGATAATTATTATACAGATTTAGAATTTTTGTTTATTCGCGACATTGTGGATGCATTAAAACTTCCTGGACAACGTATCTATCGCCACTGTCATTTACTTTTTACTCAACAATGCGCGAAAAGAAATATAGTTCCATTGAGTTCCATTTCGGAGTCGGTTTCTCCTATAATTTTCGCTTCTTTTTCTCCCTAACGTGGATTGCATGCACGTGTATAGCACTCAAGATAAATTTATAGCCCTCTCTGAGAAACGTTAACATCTGTTAGCTAGATAGTTTTGTTTTGTTTAGTTTTGAAAAAGAAATGGGTAGGCATCATTTTAAAGACATTTTTCTTCGTACACGTTATCTTATTGAAATTTTCGAATTTCGCAATTTTTACTTTATCTGTAATTTATAGTATGTGAAAAAAGAATGAGCGTGTGTGCGTCCGTGTGTGTGTGTGCGTGCGTGCGTTGAAGACCCAGACCGTCCGACTCATCCTGATGACTTGAGCAACTATTTGGACGGCCGGCAAAGGTGATTGCGTGCGTGGAGAAAATACCTCTAGAACAAATTAAAATATAATGAAATTTAACACTATTTCTCCCCATTCATTTTTACTTTCCCTGCAATACATGGTAATGCATAGGGAAAGTATTGAAATCATGTCGAAAATCGCAACTCGAGTTTTCGACGGATCTACACGTTTCAAGACCTCTAGAATACGAAAAAACCATTTTTAGCGTGACGTCTGTGTGTGTGTCTGTGTGTCTGTCTGTGCAGATTTTGTATCCACCCTAACTAAAAAACTAATGGACCGAATTTCACAAAATTTGGTAGATAAGTCACTTGTGGGTAACCCTGCTGCTGATTAAATTTTGGTACGATTCGGAAAAAAATAACCTGCCTTTTTTTGCAAATGGCCCGCAAAAATCAACAAAATCGAAACAAAAGAACTAGGTATACGCCAATATATCCATTAAATGCTCGTTTAATACGTAATTTTTAACGACGAAAATAATAAGACCAACCCCATTACACTAAGACTAGCCGTTCTCGAGATATTTTAGTTTTTCGTACTTTCTCTACGCCACCTTTGAAAATAAGCCCGGTTACCGAATGAGAACGAAAATTGAATTAAAAGTGAAATAAATTTAATTAAAATAAAGAGAACGTGGATATAAGTCTACAAGGAAAGTCATGTGCTGCCCACATCAGATTTTTACCTTCCCTGCAATACATGGTAATGTATAGGGAAAGTGTTGGAATCATGTCGAAAATCGCAACTCGGGTTTTCGACGGATCTACACGTTTCAAGACCTCTAGAATACGAAAAAACCATTTTTAGCGTGACGTCTGTGTGTGTGTCTGTGTGTCTGTCTGTGCAGATTTTGTATCCACCCTAACTAAAAAACTAATGGACCGAATTTCACAAAATTTGGTAGATAAGTCACTTGTGGGCGAGTCTGGTGTTGATTAGTTTTGGGTACGATTCGGGATAAAAGAACCCGCCTATTTTTGCGAAATGGCCCGCAAAAGCTTGTATCCACTCTAACTAAAAAACTAATGGACCGAATTTCAAAAAATTTGGTAGGTAAGTCACTTGTAAGCGTGTCTGGTGCTGATTAGTTTTGGGTACGATTCGGAATAAAAGAACCCGCCTATTTTTCGAAAAGGCCCGCAAAAGCTTGTATCCACTCTAACTAAAAAACTAATGGACCAAATTTCACAAAATTCAAATGAGTCATTTGTGGGTTACCCTGGTGCTGATTAGATTTTGGTATGATTCGGAAAAAAATAACCTGCCTTTTTTTGAAAAATGGCCCGCAAAAATCGTCAAAATCTAATCTAAAGAACTACGTATGCTCAAATATATCTATTAACTGCTTGTTTAATACGTAATTTTTAGCGAAGAAAAGAATAAGACCAACCTCATTGCATTCGGACTACCCGTTCTTGAGATATTTTAGTTTTTCGTATTTTCTCTACGCCACCTTTGAAAATAAGTCCGGTTACCGAATGAGAACGAAAATTGAATTAAAAGTGAAATAATTTAATTAAAATAAAGAGAACGTAGATATAAGTCTGCAGAGAAAGTCATGTGCTGCCCACATCAGATTTTTACTTTCCCTGCAATACATGGTAATGCATAGAGAAAATATTGGAATCATGTCGAAAATCGCAACTCGAGTTTTCGACGGATCTACACGTTTCAAGACCTCTAGAATACGAAAAAACCATTTTTAGCGTGACGTCTGTGTGTGTGTCTATGTGTCTGTCTGTGTGTCTGTTTAGGAAGATTTTGTATCCACTCTAACTAAAAAACTAATACACCGAATTTCACAAAATTTTGTAGGTAAGTCACTTTTGGGCGAGTCTGGTGCTGATTAGTTTTGGGTACGATTCGGGATAAAAGAACCCACCTTTTTTTTTTCGAAATGGCCCGCAAAAGCTTGTATCCACTCTAGCTGAAAAACTAATGCACTGAATTTCACAAAATTCGGTAGATGAGTCACGTATAGGTTACCTTGGTGCTGATTAGATTTTAGTACGATCCAGAAAAAAATAACCTGCCTTTTTTGCAGAAAGGCCCGCAAAAATTGTCAAAATCTAAACTAAAAAGCTACGTATGCTCAAATATATGCATTAAATGCTTGTTTAATACGTAATTTTTAACGAAGAAAAGAATAAGACCAACCCCATTACACTAGGACTAGCCGTTCTCGAGATATATTAGTTTTTTTTCGTATTTTCTCCACGCCACCTTTCAAAATAAGTCCAGTTATCAAATGAGAACGAAAATTGAATTAAAAGTGAATTAAATTTAGTTGAAATAAAGAGAACGTGGATATAAGTCTGCAGGGAAAGTCATGTGCTGCCCACATCAGATTTTTACTTTCTCATGCGCAGTATTGAGAAAGTATTGTTTTCCCAAAAATATTCGATTTCGATTTTTGATGCCAATATAGATGTTTTAGGACCTCCTGAACACGTTATGACAATTTTTGGAGCAATGTCTGTCTGTCTGTGGTCGATTTCTTATGTTCAGACTATATGTTATGTTAGAAAGCTGCTAAAATAATGGATTTTCTCGAAACTTTATATTTTGTTTAATTAACGAAAAATCTAGAACTAGATATAACGTTTTTGAATTCGAGACAAAACTTCGAAGTTTTACATTTCCTCAACATGGCAGCATAGGATGAAATTTGAACATAAGCATGCATAAAAGGGGTTGTTCATGGCTCAATTATCATAAAACTTCAAATTTTCAATAATTGTAGCGAAAAATAAGCGTGATACAATTTTTGTGTTCTTGACGCTATTGTAGCCCCCAGGAGAAGGGGGATAAGTTACCACTCCGGGGGGGGGGGGGATATATTATCAAACTTAGCATCAAGATTTTTTTTCAAGCACTTTAAAAGGAAAGGCACCACGCTATAAATGTGATCATTTGGAACAAACAAAAATACAGATTTTTAAAATTCTTTTCTTGTAGAATTTTGAAGAGAAAAATAAATCACAAGCTGCTTAAAAATAGATTTTCGTTTGAGAAAGTTGAGTTAAGC
Organism: Amaurobius ferox; assembly: GCA_951213105.1. Classification (NCBI taxonomy): domain Eukaryota; kingdom Metazoa; phylum Arthropoda; class Arachnida; order Araneae; family Amaurobiidae; genus Amaurobius; species Amaurobius ferox. Next base: position 106,039,626 of record OX578135.1, read on the forward strand.
CACACTCCAATAAAATAGAAAAAAAAAATCATAATAGAAAAAATTAGAAAATAAATCATAAATAGATAAAACCAAAGTAGAACCAAAGTTAACCAAAGTAGAACCAAAGTTAACCAAAGAAGAACCAAAGTTAACCAAAGAAGAACCAAAGTTAACCAAAGTTAACCAAAGTAGAACCAAAGAAGAACCAAAGTTAACCAAAGTAGAACCCAAGTTAACCAAAGTAGAACCAAAGAAGAACCAAAGTTAACCAAAGTAGAACCCAAGTTAACCAAAGTAGAACCAAAGTAGAACCAAAGTTAACCAAAGTTGAAAAACTATCATAAGAATAAAATATACTCACTATTATCAAATGTATAAACCTTTTGAAAGTATTTATAGCCAGAAATAAACAGTATATTTAGGAGTTATCACAAGCGGCTCTCATTGGACATTTTAAATTTTCATATAGATTATGCAATATCTACATATACACATAAAAAAATATTAATTACATTATAAAAAATATTTATATATATATTATTGTGTATAAATCGAATTACTGAAGAATAAATTGTTATGTAAAATTACAAAGTCATTTGATATGTATTTGATATGTATTTAATATGTATATTTTATTTAGAAGCGAATAACTGTGTATGTATAAAACTTACGAACAAAACGATAACATGCGCCATACTCGAGATAAGCACGTTTTTATTACAAAATCGAACAAACCATTAAATTTTCATAATTTCCTATCTATTTATGATCTTTATCATTCCTCCGCCGTTTCATGAAGGATAGGTAAAGATATAGTACTTCCAATTACGATGTTTCAAATAAGGAACAATTCATCTTGTAATAGCTTTAAATCTAGGAAAGTAATCAACTAGTATAATACACTTTGTGCGAAGGATATGAAATACTTGAGTAGCGTATAAAAGCACAACTAACACAATAACGCATCCTACAGTTGTTTTGAGAATACGATGGATCCCCTTCGTCAGTGCAAGAAATCCAACAAACCAAGAAAACCAACTGTTCTTCATGCTGCCGTCTGATTGGCTCTCTCTTAATCCAAGTCTTGGGTTATATAATCCCCCTGCTTCATCCTTTCGTGCACACTCCTCTTTCGGACTAAAAAAGAATTTTAGACTGAAAAAGACAAAAAACGGCTAAAAAATTCGCCTCACAAAAGAAAAATCAGATATTTTTTGCAATATTTGTTTAGAATACAATCTGTTCTATATATGTTACAACATAAAAGTATTTTTCAATAATATTAAATGCAAGAAAAACTTGAAATACGATGAATTCAGTAAGAGAACCAACAACAAACCCAAATCATTCCTCTTTTGGACTTCGGGCTTGTCCGTTATCTTGCACTGACGAAGGCGATTCATCGCATCCTCGAAACAGCTGTATGCTACATTATTGTGTTATTTGTGCTTTTATGCTTTGCTCCAGTATTTTTTATTCTTCAATCACAAATTTTCAATTGATAAAAATTTACTGAAGTATATAACATTGAATCTTAGGACATGAACCACTTTTTCACGTCTGCGAGTCCATCATTTCAGACTAGCGTTGAAAGGGCCGTACAAAATAACAAGAAAGATCAATCATGCTTAAGCATTGATTATGAAACACTTTCCAACTTCAATGCAATATTATTTAAACATCTCTAAAACACGATAAATTTAGCGGTGTTATTTTTTAAATTATCACAATACTACAATATGTTTTTATTTTTTTTTATTTATTTTTATTTGAAAAAGACTGCTACAAGACGTAGTCCCAGTTACAGCGTGCAGGAATAAAAATACATTAAAAAAAGTACAGATTAAAATTCCATAAAATACATTAAAAAGCTAAAATACATTAAATAGAAAAGCAAACCTTCAGCAACAAATGATCTTCATAAACAGATTCACATGAATACATACAATAAAATGCAGGATGTTTACAACAAATGCTTTTCAAAATCCATCTCAGATGAATAAAAAATATCCAGATTATCAGGGAAATTGTTGTATTATCTAGAAAAACTAGTAATTGCACAATTACATCCAATATTCGAATTAAAATTCTTTACAGCAAATAAGTTAATGCTTCTTGTTGTATACTGAGGAACACGAAATCAAATCCCACCCAAAGCAGGAGAACAGTCGACTCGACCACCAAACAGATTCCTGAAGAATGAAAACAGAATGTAAACCCTTCTGCTCTATAAGCTTTTTAAACCAAACAAATCACGTAGAAAAGTAGCAGATAAGGCATAACAACGAATGCGAGTTTTCCTATAATAAAGATTTATATTTGAAAACTTAATCGAAAACAAATGACCTTTATTCAAACAACGTCGTCGAAATATTAATCGTCTGGCTCCCTACACATAAGAAAAAAAAGTGAATACTTCATTCATAAACTTTTTTCCATTTCTTTCATTCAGCAGCGATATTTTTAAAATTATCACAATACTATAATAATTTATTTAACTTTAAAACTTGAAACAATGGAGGTAAAAGTACTTTCTAACTCCATGCTTAAAACTTCATCGAAAGAGGCAATACTATAGAATCGGCTTCATCTCTATGTAAAATCAATGAATGTTTCATTCATATCAGCTGTATTGCAGACTCCAGAGCTAAATAATTTTGGATTAAAGGAATTCAGCAATTCTAATACAACTCATTCTACAGCTTTTGGTGTTTACAATTTTCATAAGTGAAAATTAGGATTCGTTGTAGAAATAATCAAAGTTTGATAATCGTTTAAACTCAAATATCGTTTAAACTCAAATGACATCATAGAAAAAATAACACGCCTGGATCTCTCTATAAAAATAGCATTTAATTCATATCTTTCTCCCATTCATTTCATTCATCACAATACTATAATAATTTATTTTATTTAAAAATTAAGACCATGGAGCTACAAGTAATTAAACTCTATGCTTAAAACTTCATCGAAAAAAATTGTCCTTCTCTTTATAAAGTCAATTAATATTTCATTCATATCCGCCATGCAGACTCCATGGGCTAAATTATTTTGTGTTAAAGAAATACAGCAATTCTTATATAACTTATCGTACAGCTTGATGTGTTTACATTCGCCATTCCTGAAAATTAGGCTTCGTTGTAGAAATAATCAAAGTTTGATGATCATTTAAACTAAAAAATATTGTAACTGCGTTGCCGCAGTATATAAATGCACAGAGAAAAATTAAATATAAAGCAGTTTTAGAACGGATGCATCACGAAATATAAATTAAAAAGAACTTTAAAAATCACGATTTCGACACAAGATGGATGCCACATTTTATTTTGAAGTGGGTCACGTGATCTCTTCATGCAATATGTATGCAATTATTATTTTAAATTTTTATTTAAAAAACTACCAAACATATTTTGCTGAATTTTTTTTTATATATTTTGTACGATAATTTGAATATTTCCTAAAATCTTCGATGCAATTTGTGCATTTTAAATTCGCTTAAAAAATGTTTGAAAAATTAGGTCCCATAGCTTTCAATGTATTTCATTTTTTCAACCCGGGTTCAATCCAAAACTAATTGGATGATATTATTCATTTACATTCCCAAATGTTCCATAGACCGTCTCAACAACATATTAAAATTTCGTTCTGATGAAGTCATTTTTACAGCAATTATCGTGCAAACGGACAGACAGACAGAATTGAGCAATCATAAACACTTTTCAACTATGTTGTAAAATGTTAAAAATTAAACATTTCAGGACAATTGTTTTATATTTTATTTTATCACATATCTTTATGATTTATCAGGGTGTATCAGAAAGTCCATTAACACCTAATAATCTATTTAGAAAATTGAGTCCATTTTCAGTGATTTGCTGAAAAATTGGTATGTCTCGCAATTCAATTTGTGTACAACCACCCTATTTCTCAATAAAACCTGCGACAAAATTGAGCTGGTATATCTCCGTAAATTTTGTTCGTAAAAGAATCGATTTCTTTCTTTTTTTTTTTTTCACTTTTACATGTTAATATGTAAAGAAAGTTTTAGTAATTAGAAAATTTTAAAAGTACGACTTTTTATTTTTAGGCAGATAAGTTAATCGATTTATAACTGTTTTAAGATAAATTGTTACCTTGTTTGAAACATTTTTATTTAAAATGTAAGTTTAAAATTAATTGTAATTTTAATTGTAATTTTAATAACTATTTATATTTACGACTCAATGGTTGAGAATTTAAAGGTCTTTTAACAACTTTCCTGGTGTATATAGTAGTATGAGAAAGTAAAAATCTTTAATTAAAAAAAAATGAATTTAATCTGTAAAAAGTACAATGCAAGACAAAAATATTTTATATGGTTTGTATTCGACTTTTAAACTAAAATGTAAAATATATCACTATATAGGAAACTGTGATGTCTGCCAATATAAAAATAAGCGTGCGTATGCTAAAACATTCCTATCATTTCATGAATGAATACTGAAAACAAAAAATTGAAGAAAAATTAATGTATCTATAAAACACGTGAGAAGACTGGGGCATAGTAATGAACCACATTGCAATTTCAATGGGAAAACTATATTTCCGCACCACATGGGTATAAACCGCATCTCTCAGTGCAAAAAGTCTAAAAATAACATACTTTTTTTTTTGTTTTCTAAAGTGCAACCTCAACCTTACCTCCTTGAGCTCTTTCATGCTCTTGATTTCACACGGAGAAAAAAATGGCAACGCAGCAAGAGCAAACCACAACATACCGAATCGTCCCACGGAAGCTCTTACCAAAAATTAGCTCTCCCACCCGACCTACATATTTCCTTATGCAATTTGTGCTATCATGTCTGGCGACGACAATAAAATAGTTTGAGCAAATATCACCTGTATATACATTTCATAAAATTATTCTTTAGTGAGATTTGAAAGGCTACTAACATCACGATAGTAAAACGGACATGGCGATGCATGGTCTTTGCTGGACAACAATATTGTATATCGATACACATATATAAGATATTTACTTGGCCTCGATAGTAAAACGGACGTATCGAAGTATTGCCCTTGCGAGACATCGATATTTTGTATCGATACACATATATATGATTTTTACTGTTCACGACAGTACAACGGACGCATCGATAGATCGTCCTCGCGACATATCGATATTTTGTATTGATACAGATATGATATGATTTTTACTGTTCACAATAGTAAAACAGACGTATCGATGTATCGTCCTTGCTACACATCGATATTTTGAATCGATACACATACATATGATATTTATTGTGTATCAATACAACTCCTAAAGCTACGTATCGTATCACCGATTTTTAACACTTTACAACATAGTTGAAAAGTGTTAATGACTTTGTTCATTTTGTCTGTCTGTCCGTTAGCAGGATAACTGCCGTAAAAATCACTTTTATCTAAATGAAATTTTAGTATGTTGTTCAGACGGTCTGTGGGACCTATGGGAATATAAATGAATAATATCACCCAAATAGTTTTGGATTGAATCCGGGTTGAAGAAATGAAATACACTGATGGGACCTAATTTTTCAAATATTTTTCAAGCGAATTTAAAATTCACAAATTGCTTCGAAAATTCTAGGTAATATTCAAATTATCCCATAAAATATATAAAAAAATTTCAGCAAAATATATTCAGTAGTTTTTTAAATAAAAATTAAAATGATAATTACACCTTTTATATGAAGAGATCACGTGACCATTGTATGAAGAGATCAAGTGACCCGCTTCAAAATAAAATATGGCATCCATCTTGCATCAAAATCGTTATTTTTCAAGTTCTTTTTAAATCATATTTAGTGTTGTAACCGTCCTAAAACAGCTTTATTTTTGCTTAAATTCAGTGCATCTACATACTGAAACAACGCAATTGCAATATATTTGAGTTTAAACGATTATCAAACTTTGATTATTTCTACAACGAATCCTAATTTTCACTTATGGAAAATGTAAACACCAAAAGCTGTAGAATTAGTTATATAAGAATTGCTGAATTTCTTTAAAGCAAAGTTATTTAGCTCATGGAGTCTGCAATATAGCTGATATGAATGAAATATTCCTTGATTTTGCACAGAGAACCAGACGATGTTTTCGATGAAGTTTTAAGCATAGAGTTAAATTATTTGTACCTCTATAGTTTTAAGTTTTTAAATAAAATAAATTATTATAGTATTGTGATGAATGAAAGGATTAGAAAAATGTTTATGAATGAAATGCCGCTTTTATATAGAGGCGATTTATATTTCGATGACGTCATTTGAATAAAGTTCATTTGTTTTCGATGAAATTTTCAAATATAATAAATTATTGTAGTATTATGATAATTTTAGAAATATTACCGAGGAATGTATTGCATTTTAAGGATGTTTAAACCAGGCAATTTTTATTTCAATGCCGTCATTTGAATGAAGTTCATTTTTTTCGATGAAGTTTTAAGTTTTCAAATATAATAAATTAATGTAGTATTGTGATAATTGTAAAAATATTACCGAAGAATGTATCGCATTTTAGAGATGTTTAAATAAAATTGCATTGAAGTTGGGAAGTGTTTCATATTCAATGCTTTATGCATGATTGATCTTTCTTAAATGATGCAATGTTACACATTCAAATATGCGCCATTTTGTTTTATCTATTTGTTTATAGATAAAATATTTATGTTTGGTACCTGAAGTTCAAAAGACAACTAACTGCCTATAGCAGTAGCGAATTTAAGAAGAAAAGCCTAGCCTGTACAATATTATGACGAAGGGTCCTATTGTCTAAAAACCGAAGTTCACTTATTCTCAACACAAGTATAACTGCTGAACATTTGTTTGTTTTAAGCAGATTGTTGTTATTTCTGTGCACATTTGTAATTTTTGGAAATATAACCACCATTTTTTACTCGATTTTGATAAATTTTGCATTTCCAATATCACATAACTATCAGGATATTTTAAGAAAATTCACAATTTCCCTTAATTATGTAACTCAAGAAATTAAAACACCTGAAATAAACGATATGCTTCTTACTTTGTACTGATTGGTATCTATACCTTCTTTGCTATTCACAAACAGAGCAAGCACTATTATTACTTTCCTTATATACATAGTATACTCATGTACAAAAGTTAAGCATAATTCGCAAAATGCGAAAAATTCCGAGTTAATATGGATTCAATGGTTCACAATCAGTTGTGGAGAATCGTGGGACGAAGGTAAATCATTGTGCATATGCAAAACAGTTCAGTCGACACCGACATGCGCAAAGCACCGGCACAAGTCAGAACGAGTATAAAACAGTCTCGAGCGGCATGGCCAGTTAAGGCAGAGTTTCGCAATTGCTGTGGTACGCAGCGTTGTTAACAAGCAAGAAGGACTAAAGATGTCACAAAGATGCTAACTGGGCATGTTTTTAAAGCGACGAATTATTAGAATGCTGGAATCCGGTCAATCCCAAACCGAAGCGTCTCGAATTCTGAACGTGTCTCAGTATGTGGCAGAGGTTCCAAACCACTGGAGATGTTACCCGACGACCAGTACCAGGTCGGCCAAGAGTAACAACCGCTCGGCTGATATTTGGTGATAACTGCGTGACGTCAGAGGAACCGTTCTGCCAGATAACTGGGTTCAGTCCTGACAGCCGCCACAGGATTCACTGTTTCGAGACAAACTGTTTGCAGGAGACTCAGACACGTTGGTGTCTATGCCAGACGACCAGCAGTTTACATTCCCCTGACGTTTGCACAGAAACACGAGCGTTTACAGTGAACTTCGGAACATCTGCAGTGGAGTGGACAGCAGTGGGGCAATGTCATATTCAGTGACGAGTCCAGGTTTTGCCTGCAGACTGATTCTCATAGTACCACGATCTGGAGAGAACGTGAGCCGCGTTTTCACCCGGGAAACATCACAAAAGACATCGTTTTCCGTTTGGGGGAGGTCATGGTCTGGACAGGCATCATGATGGACGGCAGCACAGTCCTCCAGGTCTTTGACACGGGGTCGGTTACCGGTCAAAGATAAAGAGACGAAGTCCTTGAGTCTACCGCTCGATTGTTTCGAGGTGCTGTTGGTCCTGATTTCATATTTATTGATTTTAACGGGCCTCCTCACCGTTCGGCCTTGTTCGACGACGTCCTTCAAACTGATGATATCCAGCACATGCAGTGGTCTGCTAACTCTAATGTCTTGAATCCAATTAGAGCATGTGTGGGATATGCTCGGGAGACATCTTGCAGCCCTCCTCTATCTACCAAGCTCCGTTCCGGGATTGACAACTGCTCTCCGTGAGGCTTGGAACTCTTTGAGCACATAACTCATCCAAACGCCCATTGAAAGTATGGGAAATCGTTGTGCAGCTTGCATGGCTACCCGTGGTTCCCACACACCGTATTAAACTGTAGCATCACATTGTTTTAATCATTCTGTTTTACCGAGGTTGACACTCGTATTGTGACCCTTTTTCTTTTAACCCCTTTTCTTTGGATAATAAAAGTCGTTATTATCCTTGTTTTGCACTGTTTTCTTCTTCTATAACCTTATTACACCCGCATACAGCGTTTCCCTCCATTCCGATGTAGATTTCCTGAAATTTTCGTATAAACAGCAACTATGCTTAACTTTTGGACATGGGTGTATAATGTATAAGGAAAGTATTGTGACAAGGTTGAAAATTCGAATTCGAGTTTTCGAAGGGAGAGCACGTTTCAAACATCCCTACTCACGAATCGAGCATTTTTGAGGTGAAGTTTGTGTGTGTGTGTGTGCATATGTGTGTATGTGTGTGTGTGTATATATATGTGTGTGTGTGTATATATATGTGTGTGTGTGTGTCTGTGCAGACGATATCTCACGAACGAATAGAGCAATTCGAATGAAATTTGGTACAAAAAATACAATCAGTGAATACTGGAAGCCTATTGCTTTTAATAATCGCAAGTTCAGAATCCCCCTAAATTTTCGAGTGAAATTTTGAAAAAATCATCAAAAAATCAAAACCTTTAATAAAGTTAAGCAAATAGACATTTCTTATGTAAGTTTTCCTTAGAAAACGATTGATATAAACTTTAGAACTCTAGCATGAACCCTTCTCCGGATATTGCACATTTTTCAAATACATTTATCAAAAAATCCAATAAATTAAAAAAATATTAACTGTTGAGAAACATATTTACTTTTCATATGTAATATCATGCGATAAATTTGGTGACATCATTCTCGTGGATCTAGCTTGTTCCATTCATATGAAAAGATACTTTGAGTAATACTTTTGTATTTGAACGCCAATAGTCATTCATCTACTATAAGAACAACTTATTTCTCCGCCCATAACGCATGGCGGGATTTTGGCGATAGATTTGGTGGAATATTGCCAACTTAGCGAATTTTTAAAATGTTGCCAAATTAACAAAAATCTCGCCAAATGGATGAAAATGGCACTAAATCAATGAAAAGGACGACTTATTGGCGAAAATTCAATATTTTGGAAAGAATATAAGTATCTACTATAAGAATAACCTATTTTTTTACCGTAAAAGTAGTAAATTCATTGCATTATATGAGGAAAGTCATGTGCTGCCCACATCAGATTTTTTTTATTACCCAGGTAGATCAAATACTGTTGATTGACTGGTCCCAGGCGACTGTCGACGATAGTCCGTGGACCCGGATGCGAATTGTCAATGAGCTAGACCTGCAATGGTGTAACAATTGCACCGGGCCTCTAAGCCATACTCAAAATGCTAAAAGCATATTTTTAAATATATGCAAATCAGATCCTCTCGTAATAGAACATTTGGGGCTCCGTGATCCTTGGATTCCCGTTGTGGCCACCCTCTAGCGCTAGACCTGCAATGGTGTAACAACTGAACCGAAGTTCTGCCCATGTAAAGAGCCCCTAGAGAACATTTAGGAAATTCAGGCCTAAAATTTGAGAAAGTATCAAAATAATATTAATGTGATTGATTGTATTAGTTTCTTAAGCCAAAAAAGTGCATCTGGCATCATACTCGTATATTACTCCATTGGGGGGGGGGGGGGAGCTCAAATAGATTCTGTTCGCAGTCACCATTGCACGTTTTATTCATTAAATCTGCCACTGGCATGCAGCAAGTGTTCTTGCTGCTGTTACAGCTTTTTTCATTTCCATGCTGAAGAGCGCTACAAAGCGCACAACTAGTTTACGCATTTGTAATTGCAGTGGCAGTATTGTCAAATACGATAGTAGTTTCTTCGAAATTAAACACAATTTTTAAAGATTTCATTACTGCTACTGCAAAATACATTTTATCGACTTCATTCAGAAAACTATTTTCAATTAATTATTTATAGAATCTTCATATATTGGACTAGTGGCGTTCATAGGGGAAGGCAAGGGGGTAGGGGCACTTGCTCTCCCTTGGACGTTCAAGGTCACAAAGGCGAACATTAAGCTAAATATGTTCAAAATAATAAAGGATACATATCGTGAAAATATTCTTCAGTTTGTCCGCCTAACCCTCCCCACCTGGAAAATGTTCTATGGGTGCCTATATATTGGACCAAACAGAAACAGTATACAGGGAAAGCAAATTTGAGGTAATCTTGGTGGGGTTAGACCTATTTGAAGATACAGTAGTTTCGGAGTCAATCAGTCCTTGAATACAAATCAACCCATTTTACAGTGAAACCTGTATGTGTCGGAATACCTGGCGACATATACTATATCTCAAACAAATTGAACAAATGGAATTATATTTGATAAGATTATTTTAATGACTTATTGGTATTCAAATTGTGATTAAAAATGTCATTTAGTATACTATAGAAATTTGCACATGATTGTGAATTTTAAGTTTCTTTATATTATATACTCCGTACGAAGAACGAGTATGCTGTTAGTATATATATAAATATATAAGAAGTACATGTTTGATCTATATTCGTACAAGACTTTTATCCACAAATAATGAAACTTTTAAAATTCTATGTTATTCAACATATATATATATAACAGGCATTTATTTGGGTTAATTAGAATTAAATACTCAGATATGAAGATGAATTTAATTCTGGTAAATCATCGAATTCGGGCCAGTGTTGTTCTTTTCTATTATCGGCATTATGGCCATGATTTTACTTCTATGGTGATGTTAATATTCCACGATTACTTGAATTGATTATTTCTATTATTACATTTTTCTAATATATATATATATATATATATTAGAAAAATGTAATATATATATATATATATATATATATATATAATATTTAGGATTCACGAGACTGTATTACTATGTTTCTCTAACTTTTCATACTAGCTAAGTATAATTAATACTTTTAACTTGCTATAGTTTTTCTGAATACTTTAATATATATATATATATATATATATATATATATATATATATATATATATATATATAAACATTTTGCATAACTCACCAAGTTTAACCATGTATTTTAAAAATTGAAAGCTAGTAAAAAGCCATTTATCAAATTAATATTTTAATTCATTTTAATAAGTCAACAACGTCGACTTTTTGAAATCTGCTCCAGAGTGTGATAAAAATGCGCAATTGAGCGGCATGCAAGGAACCAAACTACAACAACAACAACGAAGATAATGCGTAGTTCTGTTTACTCCCAGTTAGTTGCACGTTTCCTCAGAAAAATCGCTTCCGAATTTAATTACGTGAATTAAATTTACTAATTAGATGCGTCAACAATCATGCTTACAAATCTAGTTCAGTCATAAACCGAATCCAGCCATGCGTGATGAAAAAAAAATAAAAAAAAAATAGCCACAAGACGAAATGTAAACATAGAAGAAATCGATGCTCAAAAATTATATATGTATATTCTACATAGATAAAAACAATGTGTTTACAAACGCAATCATTTTGTCTAGTATTGGCATGTAAAGCTTTCAAAAAAATTGACCGCTATTTGCGTACCGGTGAAAATTGAAATAACGACGCACTTGCATCACTGCCCCACATTTATTTACCTGTTATGAACTCTTTTAGAGTCATTTCACTTTTTCATTTCCAAGATCAAAAAAAGAAAAGAAAAATTATGCCACGGGGGGAAAAGTAAACAATAAAATTTCGACTCACCGAAACCCGGAAATAGTCTTGAGAGCAGCAGTATACGACTTCCGGGAAACCATTTCCCAAATAAAATTTCTCTATCTTCGAATGTGAGCGAATGCGGCCAATGACTCCCGAGTCTGACGAGACATCCTGATAGAGGGCGCGCGGCGAAGAAAACTAAAAACCGTGTCACTGCTGCTTAAAAAGAATGGAAGAAAGTTCGCGCGCAATTTGTGTTGTCTGGAGAGGGACCTCTAATATTTTGGAGTTGATATCACGTGTGGCAACAGCGAGGGGGGGGGGGGTGATATTTCAAAAGTGTTTGTGCAAGCCATGCAGATTACAACTCCATGAACACAATTCTTTTTAAAGATTAAATTGGGACAAATAATCTCTTATGAGGGCCGTTTATGAAATGGTAGGACCCTGGGATATAGGTACTGAGAGCCCCCCCCCCCCCCCCATACACACACAGACCCCCTGGGCTACAAGTACAGTGAGTTCCAACCAAGCTTCAAGTATTGTGACACATTGGCCTATTTAGTATGTGAGGCTCTTTTAACTACAAATGCAGGTTTATTTCCACTTTTAGCTTTAAGGCACTAAAGCATTGCTGACCAACATTGAGTTGAACCTAAAGAGAAGTTGTAACGTTTTCGTATAATACAAAATTGAAACTACTCCAATACATCTTTCCACACTGCAGTACTTCGGGCCATCCAAATTGTTGCTCAAGTCCTCGGACGAGTCGGACGGTCTGGGTCTTCAACACTGCAGTACTGTATGTTCTGTGCATATACACAGAACATAGAGTACTAATACTTTGATTCATCATCAGCATTTACAAATGAAATAAATACCTTTTCACTTAATATCTTGGAGCCCTCCAGCTGACGCTGTAGCCCCGGCTAAAGCCTATGCTTTAATCCATCCATGATCCTAATGCTTTACTATTACATATATATGTTACGGGTAAAGCCCAAAATGTGGATAAACCTAGGTTTACTCGGATAAACTTAGCTTTATCCAGCCTCTCTGGGCAAAGCGCGAAATAAAACTGAAATTGTATCAATTTCGAACTTTACCGGATAAAGCGAGGATTACCCGCAAGCTTCTGGGTAAAGCTGTAACTTTATTCAAGCAAAAGGTTCTGAGCATGCGTTATGTGTTTTTAGGGTTCTGTTCAAGCGTCACATGCACGGGACAGAACGAGGTACCAAGTATCTCTCTACTCGAAGTTCATTAATTGTTCTTAATGGCTCCGTAGAAAGAATCACGTGTGCTTTTTAAATAATTGATTGCTCAATGGCCTCATCGCTTTTATATGTGATAAGAAATATACCGTCTGCTTTTGCGGTCCCGATAATTACCACAAACTTCTTTTTTTTCAATTTATTTTATTATTGTAATATACAATTTTATCATTTTTAATATTTCACATAATTGATAAATAAGATATAATGTTCTTGGTTTCTTTAAAATTTATTTTACCCCGAAAAATTTGATAGAATCATCCGGCTAATTTTATTAAAGTTGAAAATTTAAAATAAAATTTGCAACGGCACCCTTATTCACTATAAGAATAATCCATTTCTCCATCTGTAACCCTTAGCGAAACATTTTGGCGACAAATTTGGCGGGATATCGCCAACTTGGCAATTTTTTTAAATGTTGCCAAAATTCCACTAAATGGATCGACATGTCACCAAATTGATCCAAAATAACAGCTAATAGCGAAAATTTTGCGAGATTAAGTTTAATTTAAATCGAACCTATTTCTCCGTTCTTAACGCTGCTGAGCCCACTCCGACGATAAGAGCTTGCAATTCCGTTTCCGTAGCTCAACCGTAAAGCGTCGGATGGCCAATCCGCGGTTCAATCCTTGTTGGAGCTGCAAGGCCCATCACGATGGTGCCCAAACAAATCAACGGCCCAGATCGTCCGACCTACTCATAGGTCTTAGATATCTGTTTGGACGGTCGGGAAATCCACACGGACTATAACCTCCTCCCCTATCACCAACCTCTCAAAAGGACTTACTCACCCATATGTTTAAACTGATCGTACTCCCCGAAAACACATCGACAGTTTAAGCAGAGTCAGAAATCGATCTCGGGTCATTCGAGTGCAATCCCTGCACGCTAACCACTGAGCTGTCGCGCCCCATGTTGGAGGTCTGAAAGTGACCTATGCACGGATTCAGTGGATTTTGGGATATGGAGCTCCGAATTCAAATCGGAAAGGTAACGACCACGCAGAAAGTTAACTTGGAGAATAAAAATAGCAGTAGAGGCCAACCTGAGGTTAAAGTAGCAGCAGGTTGTCACTCAGATTGCACACGAATCTGAAATTAGGGGGTGAAGAATGCGAAGTCCACTTTGACAGAGCTTGAAATTGCGTCCCAGTAGCTCAACGGTAGATAGTCGGCTTTCTCAGTATGGAGGAGTTCCGTGGTTCCATTCCCGGTTGGGACAGCAAGGTCCTTTACAATGCAAAAAACCTGCAAACCTTTGCAAAAAATTTAACAGGATATCGCCGTTTTGAAAGCTCTGAAAGTACGTTCTGAAAGTTCTCTAGAACACACTTGGTGATAACCTGACGAAATTTTTGTTAGAAATTTGAATAACTTTGCTATATGATTTAAAATATGTTTAAAATATGTTCTAAATATGTTTAATGAAATTTAAAATAGTTTTAAATTTTACTATAGTCGGTTCATAGAGGCTATTAAGTTAGATCAGCCTGAGACATTAATATACACAGCACAAATAGTCTAGTGTGACATTTTTTTTCTTCTAAAAATGAAAGAAAAGTTGGTTAATGGCCATCGTTGGATTGTAACTATCTGAGGATATTGTTATGCACCCAATAAGTGAAATTCTATTCCAGGTTTATAAAAAGTATCGGAAAAGTTGGTTCATGGACATTATTAACTTATATTACCTCAGGACAATGATATATTCTACACAAACTGTCGAATATCACATTGTTTAGCACAGTGTAGGACGGGTCGGTTGATGGTATCTATTGAATATACTACTCGGTTAAACTGCTATACATTCCAATTGTAGGATCCTGGCCTATTTTTTTTCCTTTTCCAAAAAGTGTAAATAAAATCCCTTTATGACCATCATCAAACTGATACAACTCGGGTACAATTCACAAATAGTCCATTATCGCATTTTTCAAATACTGTAGCAAAGGTCAGTTGATGGCCATTATTGATTTATGTAAACCGGACATATGTCATGGGTATCCTACCACCCATGTCCGTTCCTAAAATCTTGCGATGGCGGCTTATTATAAGAGCATATAATTCGGTACCACTTGCTAAAAAATAACATACTATAACATAGTCATACATGGTTTAATAATATGAATATTTCGCCTTTCTGCCAAATTAATTTTTGTCCAAGCAAGACTGGTTAAACCTAGGTTTACCCAAGCAGCATTAGATAATCCTAGGTTTACCCAAGCAGTGTTGGATAAATCTAGGTTTACCCAGTCCTTTTGGATAGTGCGGGGTTTACCCGAATATACCTAGGTTTATCCAATTACGAGCTTTATCAGTAACATATGCACATAAACCATATATAAATAAACGCTGTGGCAGAGCCGTATGGTTAAAGGTGATACATGCATTGACCTATTGAAAACATTAGCTTTCCATTGGCACACCATTGTCTAATCAATCTAGAACTCTCCAAGCTCTCTTCTAATGATTACACTCCAATAGCCTATAACGTTAAGAGCACGTCATAAAATTCACGAAAGCAGTTTTCGGTTCAACATTTCATCAAATTAGTAATATCTTTATAACTTCCACTCTCGCTTTATATATATATATATATATATATATATATATACACACACACACACACACAGGGTGCGGTATCCCCGTGGTTTGCGCGCTAGATTTGCACGCTACCACAAATGCCGCCGTGTTCATGCGGAGTACGATCACGTTAAACATGTGGGTCCGTAAGTCCTTCCGAGAGGTTGGTGGTAGGGGAAGGAGGGTACGGTCCCTGTGGATGCCTCCCCCACTGGGTTCCGGTCTAAATTGGGTGGCACTTCCCGGCCGTCCATACAGTTACCTTACACCTTTCTGGTAGGTCGGACGGTCTGGGTCTCAACAACAACACACACAGGGTATTCCAAAAAGATTGAAACAGGCTTTAATTCTTTACCTGTTGGAGATAAGTGGGCAATGTAAATTGCAAAAATGTTGAAAGTAAGGTAGAAAATAAGACCATGTTAATGAAATAGTCCTCCCATTCATTTTCAAAAAGTTACACTTTTTAAATTTTTATACGTCCCCCCCCCCCCCCCTAGACGAATTAGGTCAATCAGAAAATTTTTATTTTTAATGCAACAAAATCATTAAAAAACAACAGCATATCTGTATCTTTAAAATCAACTAAATTATGATAAAGGGAAAAAGCTGACTTAAGCCGCTTTTCCGTACCATATGAAAGGCTGTTTCATCAGTGAAAATAGGGTTCATAAACAAATTGATGATGGAAATTGTTTAGATCAAAAATACGTTAATATGTGTCAAATTTTTTTTTATCACAAATGCATCTAAATAAAGCATTACACAAACAGAGATCAGGGCCAACGGCCGTACCGTGCTGAAAACACCGGTTCTCGTTAGATCACCGAAGTCAAGCAGCATCGGGCGCGGTTAGTTCTTGGGTGAGTGACCACCTGGGAACACCGCGTGCTGTTGGCACATTTCGGGTGCGGTAGCCCGGTGGTTTGCGCGCTGGATTTACACGCTGCCACAACTGCCGCCGTGTTCATGCGGAGTACGATCACGTTAAACATGTGGGTCCGTAAGTCCTTCCGAGAGGTTGGTGGTAGGGGAAGGAGGGTACGGTCTCTGTCGATGCCTCCCCCACTGGGTTCCGGTCTAAATTGGGTGGTACTTCCCGACCGTCCAAACGGTTATCTTACACCTTTCTGCTAGGTCGGACGGTCTGGGTTTCAACAACAACAACAGACAGATCATATAAAGCAGTGGTACTCACTACGCAGTTGGGTATCCTATGTATTATCATCCAGATTTATCTTTTTTGTGATATATCACAAATTTACATTTCTAATTTGATATACGGTCCCCATTCACAATGTTCAATTTTCAATTAAATATAAATCGCTCAATTTTAAAGACACAGATATGCGGGGTTTTTTAATGATCTTCTTACATTAAAAATAATTTTCTGATTGACCAAATTTGTCTAAGGGGGTCGAATAAAAATTTAAAGCGTGTAACTTTCAGAAAATTAATAGGAGGACTATTTCATTAACGTAGTCTTATTTCCTACCTTACTTTCAACATTTTTGCAATTTTTGCAATTTTCATTGCCCACTTATCTCCAACAGGTAAAGAATTAAAGCGCATTTCATTCTTTTTGGGATACCCTGTATATATATATATATATATATATATATATATATATATATATATATATATATATATATATATATATATATATATATATATATATATATATATATATATATATAATAATAGTAGTTTGATAGTATATATATATATGAATAGTATATATATATATGTAATAATAGTAGTTAATTCTTTTTGGGATACCCTGTATATATATATATATATATATATATATATATATATATATATATATATATATATATATGGATTCAAATGAATAAGAAATGAAAGAAGTAAAAACGGATGGGGATGCTTACAAGGAAGTCGAACGGCCAAGGGGGATTACGACCCCTTGTTCCCGGTTGAAGCACGCTTTTAATCCCAGGAAACGTTCCCGGAACCAGACTCGCCTGAAGCAGTTCCGGGAACGTTTCCTGGGATTAAAAGCGTGCTTCAACCGGGAACAAGGGGTCGTAATCCCCCTTGGCCGTTCGACTTCCTTGTAAGCATCCCCATCCGTTTTTACTTCTTTCATTTCTTATTCATTTGAATCCATATTCGTGCTTATATTGTATGTGCTGCAATGCGCCTTATGATAGTATGGGCATATCCCGTTTTAATATTTCTAGTAAAAGTTATATTTTACTTAACATTTGTATTGTATATATATATATATATATATATATATATATAATAATAGTAGTTTGAAAATCCAATGAATGAAAAGTAAGAACATGCGACACGATAAACCTAACTTTCTGAAACACCGACAGAATAAAATATAATACAGCAAATCATCAATCAAATGGAAAAAAATACATATATATATATACTATGAAGACAGTGACTGCTTTTATTGAAATTAAATATGTGTACAGCTCATACACAGGTAATGGAAGGATTACAAAATCCCGGCCGCAGGACCGATCAATGGTTAACAATTGCACATTAAATTTTCAAATCAGTAATTGGTGAAACTCTTATCAGTAATAGGTGAATGAGTAATTGGTGAAGCACTTGGTGGCAATGCATGGTTGTATACGTACGTCTAGGTAAGGAGTGATAAAGTTTCTTAATGTCATTTTGCGATACATTCTGCCAAGCATTCTTCAATTGTTGCTCCATATATGCTACATTTCGGGGTGCCCGAATCTGGCGGCCTACCATGTCCCATACATGCTCGATTGGCGAAAGGTCTGGTGATCTTGCTGACCAAGGAATAGCACGGAGACAGTCCAGTAGCGCGGAGACAGTCCACATACATGAGAGCCATATGTGGCGTGGCATTATCTTGTTGGAAAATGGCCCCAGAATGACGTGCGTGCCAGGAAGGGTAACACAAATGGCCGCCGGATTTCATCCACATATCGTTGAGCTATTAAAGTTGTGCGCACGATGACTAGGGGCGACCTGCTGTCTTAAGAGATAGCACCCCACACCATTACACCAGGGGTAATGGCTGTGTGCCTGTGTAAGACAAAGGCTGATTGATACCGCTTTCCCCGGCGCCTCCACACACGTACCTTATGGCAATTTGCTGAAAGATTGAAGTGTAATTTATCGCTGAATACTATGCAATGCCAGTCTGCTGGCAGCCATGATGCTCGGCTACGGCACCACTCCAAATGACTCTGTCGATGTTGCGGTGTTATGGACAGACGTCTTAAAGGTCGTCGTGAGCGTAATCCCATTTCAGCCAAGTTCCTTGAGATGTTGGAAGGTATCACGGATGATATGGAAGAGGCTGTAGCAAGTTGGATGGCATACTATGATGCCATTAGGCCAGTTCGGGCCTGTCGCATGATCACCCGATCTTGCCTTGCTTTCGAACACCTTGGCCTTCCAGAACCTTCATTCCGCCGATGAGTTCGTTGCAGCAACCACTGCTACCAGCATCTTTGCACAGTAGTGTCCGTTCGGTACAGGTGGTGGCCTATTGCTCGATATGACCAGTCAGCTTCACGCATCCCGACTATACGACCACGTTCTAACTCATCTAATTGCTTATAAGGTCATCGGCAACGTCCTAAAGGCATTATTGGTTGTGTCTCCACGGAATTGCAACACCGATAACGAACAAAGATAAACTGTCTACATTTTTAACCTGTTTTATTGGATGTTAGTTGCACAGTAGAAACGCGCGCTATGACCGAAGTCAACACTTATTGGCCATGCAAATTTAATTATTTTCGTACTTGGTATAAAGGAATTTGTATACGAAATTTCGAGATGATCGGATTATTTTTTAGGGGTGCTTCGATTTTTTTGCAAAGAGTATATATATATATATATATATATATATATACATAAAATATTAAAATTATAAATCCAATGGTAGAATGGAAGTAGTAACTCAATACACTATCTTAAAATTTGCCTACAAAATACAATGAAATAAAATGAAATTCAACCAAAATGAGGAAAATATAATACATATTACAAGTCAGAAAGCTAAAAATAATCAACAAAAGTCAATGGTGAGGAATCGAAAATAGGAATACAAAAAATATCAAGCATTAAAGCTTGCACGTGGAAGAGCTCTAAGCTTAAAAAAGGTTCATTTTGAAAAAATTATTTTTCAAGTCCTAATATTTAATCGAAATGAACACAAAATGCTTGTTTTTGAAACACAAGATAGATTTTATCTATAAACGTGTGTAATTAGGACGACAAGCATAAAGACTGAAAAAATAGATAGGAAACATAAATACCTTATAATACATCTCAAATGTACAACCGTGACGAGCAAAACATGACTAGACCAATGTTGCCATTCGCTGAAATGTAAAGAAGAGATCTACTGTTGCCAAAGTGAGTAATAAAAACCGTACTGCTTAATGGCAGTAAAATGTGATATTCTACAGTAAAAGCTGCAAAATAAATAGATGAAAATATATTGTAATGTAAATACAAGAGAAGGTAGAAGTATGGCTAAAATAAGATTCAAGGAGAGATTATTAAGAATTTAGGCTAATCGAAACTTATTAACTATACCATTTACTAAATATGCTGGATATTCATATAATTTACTGGTAATTTTGAGATTATTAATGTACAAAGCATGACATTTTTTATCTGATAATCTATAAATTCTAAAAAGTTGGTTAAGTATAATATTTCTAAACAATTGAATAGAGTTGCAGGAATTAAATAGTAATATGTTATTAATATTGAATTTAAAAAAATCTTTTTTATCATATAAATTAGTAACTATTCCATTAGTAGGTTCTATAATTAGATTTAAATCCAAATAATTGATATTTTTACTAATAGTAGTTTCATTAGGTATTAATTCCAAATTATCCGGATAGAAATCTATATCTATGACATAATTATTAATAAATACTAAAATCAAATCATCTACATATCTATAAATTTTATAATCTGTTGAAGTTATTTTAGCCATACTTCTACATTCTCTTGTATTTACATTACAATATATTTTCATCTATTTATTTTGCAGTTTTTACTATAGAATATCACATTTTACTGCCTTTGCGCAGTACGGTTCACTCACTTTGGCAACAGTATGATCTTACTCACTTTGGCAACAGTAGATCTCTTCTTTACATTTTAGCGAATGGCAGCATTAGTCTAGTCATGTTTTGCTCGTCATGGTTGTACATTTGTTTATAGATAAAATCTATCTTGTGTTTCAGAAACAAGCATTTTGTGTTCATTTCGATTAAATATTAGGACTTGAAAAATAATTTTTTCGAAATGAACTTTACTCAAGCCTAGAGCTCTTCCACGTGCAAGTTTTAATGCTTGATATTTTTTGCATTCCTATTTTTGATTCCCCACCATTGACTTTTGTTGATTATCTTTAGTTTTCTGACCTGTAATGTATTATATTTTCTTCATTTTGGTTGAATTTCATTTTATTTCATTGTATTTTGTAGGCAAATTTTAAGATAGTGTATTGAGTTACTACTTCCATTCTACCATTGGTTTTACAATTTTAATATTTTTATTGAAAACATTTTATTTATTAGATGCATTTGCGCAATAAATTAAATGTATATTGCATTGACTTTCATACTTTCTTACTCTAATAAGTTTAGTATATCTAACTATTCATTTCGGCACACTATCCTAATTCCTTTTGTATGCTTCGTATATATATATATATATAAATTGAAAAAAATTTTAATCAAAAACTATGCAAACTACTGTAAGTACAAAAAAAAAACCCCATCTCTAGCATATCTATTACAAGTTAGTAACTATAGACCAAGACTAAGGATAAAAATATTAGGTAATTTATCATAATAATGATTTGGTGAAGAGGGGATTATTTGTATACATAAATCACAATTAAATTGGTATATATAAATAAATATAAATATCTCAAATGAAAAAGTAAACACAGCAAAAATGAGAAAATGCAATAATAGCTGAAGATTAAGGATCATTACATGGACAACAACCAGTTGAAATCACATAAAAAAATGGCGGTTAGTTTGAATTTACATTCTCGTCAGGACAGCCATACAATTCGAATTAAAACCGATGGAATAGCCAGTTTCTGACAATGGCGATATGTATTTGACTATGGACACCTTCGGAACTGTCTACTGGCTAGTGGAAGGAGAAATAATAAATACCAAATGAATTAAAAACCAGAAACACAAAAAACAGAGATACAAACCCACAGGCACAGCTACCACGTGTGTGTCGAAATATTTGTAGGAGAACATATGACAGAGCACTCTACGTCTCTTCACTAAAGCGAGTGGACCCCGAAATGAATATGCTATTGAACGTATACGAAAAATATATTCGAATAAAGACCCACAAAAATAGTAATCAGTATAGGACTCAGGAAAAGTGGACAGTAGTCTTTCAAAAATAGTAAACAGTATCAGACTCAGGCCTTCTGGAGAGCTAAATGATAAGAATGGGTGAAACCCACAAAAAGGAGTCATCCAATCAAGGATAAATAATGCAATTGTAAAATTACTAAGTGGTGTATTTCAAATTATTAATAATATTATTTACAAATACTTCCGAATAGTGGTAATTTTGACATATGCGTTTAAGATTATTGATGTGAAGATATTGAAAATGGGGATCAGAAAGTACGTGTATTCGAAATAGCTGGTTTAAAATGATATTTCTAGACAATTGAATGGAATTACAAGATCGAAATATTAGCTACTTAATGATAGTGAAGTTAGAAGAATCATATAGATTGATAAAAACATGATTATGGAGGGTATCTAAATTTAGGTCTAAATAATTTACAGATTGACTAACAAATTCGCTGAATAAGACCGTTATGGATTCCAAATATTTCTTTTTTCAACACTCAACGCCCTAAAAATCTTCATAACAGTTTAAGAGAAATTCGTATAGATACTTCTGTATGTATCTCATGCAAAGCTGTAATAGGAAAAAGGGATCATATTGCAGGATTTTTATTTCTTATTTGTTTCGAACGGTATTGATATAACTTTCCTTAATGTATAAGGAAAGTATTGTGACGGGGTCGAAAGTTCGAATTCGAGTTTTCGATGGGAGAGCACGTTTCAAGCATCCCTGATCACGAATCAAACATTTTTGAAGTGATGTCTGTGTGTGTGTGTGTGTGTGTGGAGACGATAACTCACGAACGAATGGACCGATTAGAACGAAAGTTGGTACAAAAATCACAATCCGTAAACACTGGAAGATTATTGTTTTTATACGCAATCGAATGTTCAGAACCCCCCCCCCTAAATTTTTGAGTGAAATTTTAAAATTAATATCATCAAAAAATAAAAACCTTTTATAAAGTTACACAAATAGACATTTCTTATGTAATGTTTCATTAGAAAACGATTGACATAAATTTTAGAACGCTAACATGAACCGTTCTCGAGATATTGGACATTTTTCAAAAAAAAAAAAATATCATAAAGTTATATAAAATTTAAAAAAAATATTTCCTACAGAGAAACATGTTCACTTTTCATATGTAATACCATGCGATAAATTTGATGACATGATTCTCGTGGATCTAGCTCGTTCCATTCATTAAAAATGATACTTTGAGTAATACTTTGTATTTGAACATCAATAATCATTTATCTGCTGTAAGAATAACTTATTTCTCCATCCATAACGTTTGGCGAGATTTTCGCGACTAATTTGGCGGAATATCGCCAACTTGGCGACATTTTTAATTGTTGCCAAATTAACAAAAATCTCGCCAAATGGATAAAAATAACGCTAAATCAATGAAAATGACGACTAATTGAAGAAAATTCAATATCTTGGAAAGAATATCTACTATAAGAATAACATTTTTTTTTAACTGTAAAAGTAGTAAATTCATTGCATTATATAAGGAAAGTCATGTGTTGCCCACATCAGATTTTTTTTTCAATAACAACAGGAGTAGACGATCCAGGAGATTGAGGAAATACCTGAACGTCAGACATCTAAGCAAGAGATTACATCACCACTTTACAGGTTGCTATATCACTTGCAAAAGTTTAAAAGTACCGATTATTTTCCTGCCATTTTAGCAACTTGCATATTTTTTTTTCATAATTTCTTCCAATAACGTCTGCAGCAAACATATATCGAATCAGACGATCATTTGCAAATCAGTTATATTTGTTTGATATTTCAATATGTGAAGTATATTGTTCGCTGCTGATGCTATCAATGTTGTTAACTGTTAAGTTAGAATTACTCGAAATATTAGTTACTTCGGTATTTCGAAATAGTTTTACATGTTGCCATCCGGAAAAGCGCCAATTGTACAATTCAACATTAAAAACATTGTGCCGTTTATCTTACATTATTTTTTCACCGTGAAGGATGTAAACTCATTGCATTATGTAGGGAGAGTCATATGGAGAGCTCACATCAGATTTTTTGGAATTTTTAAGGAGTTGTTCGATGGTTTAAAACGCGAAATGAGAAAGAACACGCACTGAACAGTAAATTCGCTTTAATTTCAAATAAATTTGAGTCTGTAGTTAAAGTCATATGTTGCTTACATCAGATTCTTTTTTTTTTGTCTTTAACCTACTATAAACTGACGTGTTAATATTTTAATGCAGTAAAATATCATTAATTCGAACACATTCGAACATAATTCGAACACTTCGAACCCATAATTTGAACGAACTCCTTGTTCCCGCAAACGATGACTTTTACCTCGCTCTTATCAATTAAGAAAATTAACAATCTTCTAACATGGTAACGTGCTTCCATACTTCAATAGCATAGTGTTGTAAACGCTCGAAAATTCTGGAGATAGTGTCTTTTAACAATTTTCTGAGGGCGAGACAAATACTATCCTTCAAGCCCTGCTTCTCGAAGATTAACTTGGTTTGTATGTCAACTTCGATAAATTTGCATGAAGTGTGAAGAAAACCTTCGCTATAAATACCCCTGTCAATTAATTTCAATCTATTGATAAAGTCACTGAATGAGATGACGTCAGCACTGAATTCAATTTTTGACGCCATAAAAGCTTTGATCTTATTAGAGCCTCTTTAATACAGTTTAGCGTAAGGCCATCAAAACTGTTAATTTAACATTAGTGCATGACTTACAGAACCGAATTATGAGGAATTTTAGAGCATTTTTAATTAGAAATGAGTGGATACTATTACTTGGGAGTTATCAGGATTTTTTCTGGAATTATTACAAATATTTCTTTTTACAGGAAGTACGTATAAGATTATGGAAGATACGTATCTATATATATGAAGAAGAAAAGTATGTATGTATGGTATGTATGTATGTATGTATGTATAATCCAACATCACGGAATCGAATTTGATGAAATTTGGTGGGTAGTCTTGAAATACCCCACTTAATATTTAGTCCATGTTTTCAGTTTATAACACCAGGGGTTGTCGCGATATTAATGAAAAACGAAACTTTCGTTTGTCTCAACATCACGGGAGGACAGCTGCACCGAATTTAATGAAATTTTGTGGGTAGCTTTGAAATAGTCCCCAATAAATTTATTCCAAGTTTCGAGATTCTAAGACAAGGGGTTGTCGAGATATTAATGGAAAATGGAACTTTATCCTATGAGTTCTACTCTCTAACTCCATGATTCCTAACGGAAAAGGTTGGAAATCTTTGGTTTAAAACGTGAAAGTCAATTAAATCTCTGAGTTTTGTGGGAGTTTATTGAACGTATTAGTCACTTTTGAAAATCGCAGGTTTGAAATATGAATTTAAATGGAAACTGTATCACCGTGGTTTATTTTTCACAGGCTTACTCAACAAATTTTATTAATTTTAATTTATATATATAAAGAAGAAAAGTATGTATGTATGTATGATCCAACATCACGGGAGAACGGCTGAACCGGAAGAGTTTTGCATCGTAAATCCCGAGCAACGTCGGGTAATCGCTGCTAGTGAGATATATAGAAGTAAATGTATGACCATTTTAAGCGATGATGACAAATCTATTGAAATCGAATTTTAGGAAACTTTAATTTGTGTTGGCGTTTTACTACCATGTCGAAAATTGTTACTCTGTGGGAAAAGTCATATGCTGGTTACTTTTTATCAATACAACATTGGGATGCTGAGAAAATGGTAAGGACACTATATCGTGGAATAGTTGAGAATAATTTGCAGGAGTCCACATCAACAGTAAGAACTTGCAATTTCGTCCTAGTAGCTCAACGTAGAGGGTATGTCGGCCAGTTCGGAGATGCAGGGTTCGATTCCCGGTTGGGGCAGCAAAGCTCTTTACAATGGCGCCCGAACAAATCAACCCTGTATGTTAGTGCAAAGACGTCGGAGGTCTGAAAGTGACCCTAGTACGACTAATACGGATTCAGTGGACTCTGAAAGATTGAGCTACAATTTCAAATTGATAGGATAACGACCACGTAGGATACTAACCTTGGTAAAAATAGTAGGGGCAGTTGGCTAACCTGAGGAAAAAATAGCAGGAGGTGGTCATTTAGATTGTCAGTTGCCCGCCAATCTGACATTAGAGGGTGAAGAATGCCGAGTCCACTTCGACAATAAGAGCTTGCAAATTTCATCCCAATAGTTCAATTCAACTTTAGAGCTTCGGCTGGCCAGTTCAGAGATCCAGGGTTCGATTCCCGGTTGGAGCAGCTAGGCTCTTTATAAATTGCTTAGGTGTCCCCCTTAAAACGGAAACCCTCTTTTGGCTTTACCAGTTAGTGTAGACTTAATAGTACTATGTAACGAAACAATAGCTTGGAAGAGACTCCCACTGCAGATAGCATTCATGGACTGGTTTCGCGTTTATTATACGCTGGTCAGCATGGAATAGCCAATATCTGCAATGGCAGCAAGAAACTTGCTATAAGCCACAATTTTGTGAACTTGTAGAGTTATTAATTTTATTGGAGTATTAAATATATACCGTATATTCCGGCGTATAATGCGCACATATACTTTTAAACTGCATTTTACAATTTTTAGGTATATTCGCCGTATAACGCGCATCCATTTTTTACCGGAAAACCCTGAAAAGTACATGTGCAATACTCTTATCTTTTGAAATCATTTATTCGAAGGATTTCGCCAGGCGTTTGAAAAAATACACTGCTGGCCATCCAAAATGCAACACCATGAAAGATAAGAGATATCAAAGCCAAATTTATTGGACAAAGAACATAAAGTAAAAGGATGAATTGATTAAAATACAGCCCCGTTCGACTTGCGGAACACGAAGAAATCAGTATTTTCTGCAGCCGCCATGGCTGACAATAACTGCTGCTACACGCCTCGGCATTGAAAGAAAGAGACTTTTGATGTGTTTTTGTGGTATGTCAGTCCATACTGCTTCCACACGTTGCCAAACTTCATCTGTCGTAGCAGCTGGTGGTGTTTGCTGGGCCAGTCGTTTGGCAATCATCGACCAGACGTGTTCAATGGGCGACAGATCTGGGAACGGGCGCGCCAAGGGAGCAGTGGAACTTGGTGGGCACTGAAAAAATGTTAAACGATATGTGCCACGTGTGGTCTCGCATTGTCCTATTGAAACTTGGCCGCAGGCAAGTCTTGAAGGTAAGGTAAGACAACAGGCTCCAAAACTTCAGAAATGTAGTGGTGGCTGTTGAGTGTACCGGCAATGCATATTAGGGGGGTGCGGGAGTAAAATCCAATGCCACCCCAAAGCATAACGCCAGGTGAAGGACCGGTACGGCGATGCATAATGCAAGAGTTATGCACTCTTTCGCCACGGTGCCACAAAACCCGGATACGACCATCGAGGTATTGCAGGCAGAATCGTGATTTGTCTGAAAATACAATGTCGTGCCATTCGTTTGCCCATGTCCGGCGTTCAACACACCATTGCAGCCGCATACGCCTATGGTCTGGAGTCAAAGGTAATCGCAGCAATGGACGCCTTGCTGAAATTGCCCATTGCTGCAGACGACGTCGAATGGTACGTGCTGACACAGATTGTTATGCAGCAGACCTTTATTCTTGTGCTAGGGTTGTTGATGTTGCAGTGCGATCCATCATTGCCATGAGCACAACATGCCTGTCCTCACGTTCGGTGGTGCGACGAGGCTGGTGCAATCGTTCCTGTCGGTTGATCCGTCCCTCCTGGACCCACTGATTCTATATTGGCATCACTGTGGCTTGATTTCGTCCAACACGAGCACCGATTTCTCGGAAGGACAAACCGCAATCTCTATAAGCCACAAGTCTTCCCCTGTCAAACTCAGAAACTTGCTGGAATGGCTGCCGTATTCTTCGACGAGGCATACTGAAGCTTCCCACATAAAAATACAGGGTGAAAACAACATTCTTGTACTTAAAAACAGCCTTCTCTTCTCCCCTTATATAGCGCTTGTAGGTGGCGCTACTGGCGCACATGATTTGCATATGAGCTAAAATTATAATCATTTGTATTTCCTATCGAGGTCTATGTATGGTGCAAATTTCATACTAATTGGGTGCTTCCTTCGTGGTGTTGCATTTTGGATGGCCAGCAGTGTAGTATACTTCTAGAACTACAACTCTAAAGCGCAAGCAAAGAGGGGGAGACAAATAGGCACCATGGTACAGGAATATGTGGAATATGTGGAATATATATTTGGAATATGTGAATGTTAGAAGGTGAAAAAACATTTACAAAAGGAGGCCAAATGCGTCATGCCAGTCTAGAAATAGTGTGTGAGCAGATAATAAAAGCATGGAATGAAATCAAACCTGACATAATTCAAAAGTCATTTAAAAAATGTAGTATATCTAATAATCTAAATGGAACGGAAGATGATTATTTATATATGGATCAGAGTAACAGTGACGGTGAAGATGAAACAGAATTGGATGATGTGCCTGAATATATAACGGAAGACGAATATGACGAACTTCCCATGTTATCCAATAATGAAAGTTCATAAGGTATGTCATTTCTTTGGAATAAAAGTTTTTAGATATATGTACAAATCTTTTTTCATCATTTCTTTATCATCATCATTTATCTTTTTTCATCATTTATCTTTTTTCATTATTATCTTTTTTCATCATTTAATTTTTCCTCATTTCTTTTTTCTTCATTTCTTTATTTTTGCAGCTATCATTTTTATATCCGGCGCATAATACGCACTCGTAATTTCCGACCTTTTTTTTTTGTGTTATAAGTGCACGTAGTACGCCGGAATATACGGTAGTTCGAATTTTAGGGTATAAATTCTGAACTCCAAAGGTGTCACAACTCAAACACAATCCTGAAAATAACAAGTAATCGACTCCTAACAGCCAAGAAGATAAGAGACCAAAACGCAGTTTATTTGCTGAATACACAGATTTCTCGTTAAGATATAAAGAACTAAATTTGGTAGGACTTCTATCATGGACATTTACCCAAACTACACATAAATGAACACTAGACGATTGGTGGCAATACCCATACCTAAATATTTGGTCTTCACCCCGATGTAATCCACAATAAACCTGAATTACTGTCTTTATATAGAAGACAAGCCTTCAACGGATCAAGATTCCTTAGTCTCCGGGTATCACCATTGTGGACCGTCTTGGTTTAGGAATCCATTACTTCATATGAAAAATAAGGACTTTGCAGAACGTGATTCAAAGATCAATCTACCTAAAACTTTATTATATCCCAATTGTAGATTCCTCCCTTTGCCTGGGAAGCTCCTGATTGGTCCATCCAACAGAAACTCGTAGAAAACTGTTACTCAATCGGAAAACTCATAAAAAATGTAAATTAAAGAGATGATATCTGAAAGGTTATCGAAACCTCACAAATTTCTATAGGAACTGATCATTTTTGTCCTTCCACGTGGCCGGCATAAAATTCATATGCAATTTAGCTCAGGCCACACGAAGCTGTAAAGGCAAAATTCATAAAACACTAAACCCGCTTATAAGGGGCGTTCCCAATAATGTTTTATGAACTTCGCGCTTTACATGAGCTTTTTTTTAAGACTAGCACCATCTAGGTGGGGCATAAATTCTAAGATCTTAAAAACATGGTATCTATCAGTGACAGAAAGGATCATGTGCTATGCTGCGAGTAGTTGGACCCTAAACTTGAACATCCATGCAAAAAGAAAACTAGAATCAGTTCAAAGGATAGCTCTTCTACAGATTTCAAGGGCTTATCGCACAACATCTAGAATAGCGCTACAAGTGCTTACCGGTATCCCCCCCCCCTACAACGTTGACAGCGCAAAAAGAAGCCATCATAGCGCAAGTAACACGCCTGAGACAAACAGTAGAGTGGAATAATCTGTATTATGATCACAAGGATTACGAACAAAAAAAGGTTACCTGGTTAACGGACCCAGCAGTAGGTAATATCCGCTTACACTTTGCTAAGTCATAACAAGAAATATCTAATTACATAAATATTTATACGGATGGCTCTAGAACTGATTCTGGAACAGCATCAGCCTACTGTGCTTTTTACGATGGCATGTGTGTTCATAAGTGGTCAACTCGTCTGCACTATGAAAATAGCGTCTTCCATGCAGAGCTGCTCGCAATAAAGGAAGCTGTATTTTGGGCTACCAAAAGTTTGCATAAGAATTTCATTATTTACTCTGACAGTCTATCGAGTATCGAAACTCTTAAACAACATCAAACGAAGAATCCAATAACTCATCAAATTGTAACTATCATAACCAACAGCATCCATCAAAAGTTTTTTATAGGATGGGTTAAAAGTCACTCGGGTGTTCTGGGAAATGAAGTTGCAGACTGTTTAGCTTTTGAGACGACGTCAGATATCTCTGTTCAGAGTACAAACTTACCATATCCCTGTTCATCGCTAAGGTCACATCTGAATATTAATACCATAAAAGAGTGGCAACAGCAGTGGAATGAAAGTGAGAAAGGAAGAGAAACATTCAACTATCTTCCCAGAGTATCTCAAGAGCAACTGATTTGCAGCAGAGAATTGGTACAGTTTTTCTCAGGGCATGGCTGTTTCCCAACCTATCTTTACAAAATCCAAAAGAAAGACACCGAAAACTGTATTTGTGGTGAAATAGGATCTTCGAAACATTTTGTATTTGATTACGAACTTACAAAGAACTATCACCTTAAAGGCCCAGTAGACAACATATGCCAATATTGCCTAAAACCTTCTGGATAATAGCTGGGCTAAACAGAGAATAAAAACTATAATTCAATTCCTAGAGGAAAACGAACATATCCTGTGAATTATTAGTTGTAACCACCACACATTAGCTCACTGTTTATTGCATATTTATCTATAGTACTTCTAAATTTTTTTTATAAATACTACAATCAAATTAATTTTAAACTCACATTTGGTTTAATCATTTTATGTATCAATATAGTATTGAAAGCCATGGTAATCTCTGAGATTTGCTTGTATATGTTGTATATATAGTTTTGTATGTATGTTTGCATAAGTAGTTTTGCATATATATTTTTTGTATATATGTATATATATGTATATATCTTTGAAAATTATTCGTTTCATTTTGTATATGTAATAACCAATTTTAGAAATATTTTTACTTTCCTTATATACATAATGTATAAGGAAAGTATTGTGACGGGGTCGAAAATTCGAATTCGCGTTTTCGACGGGAGAACACGTTTCAAGCATCCCTGATCACAAATCAAACATTTTTGAAGTGATGTCTGTGTATGTGTGTGTGTGTGTGTGTGTGTGTGTGTGTGTGTGTGAAAGTATGTGTGTGTGTGTGTGTATGTCAGTGAGCCTGTGGAGACGATAACTGACGAACGAATGAACCGATACGAACAAAATTTGGTACAAAAATCACAATCCGTAAACACTGGAAGCCTATTGTTTTTATACGCAGTCGAATGTTCAGAACCCCCCTAAATTTTCGAATGAAATTTTGAAAAAATCGTCAAAAAATCAAAACCGCTAATAAAGTTACGCAAATAGACATTTCTTATGTAATTTTTCATTAGAAAACGATTGACATAAATTTTAAAACGCTAACATGAACCGTTCTCGAGATATTGTACATTTTTCAAAAAAATTATCAAAAAGTCATATAAAATTAAAAAAAATTATTTCCTATTGAGAAACATGTTAACTTTTCACATGTAATACCATGCGATAAATTGGGTGATATCATTCTCGTGGATCTAGCTCGTTTCATTCATGAAAAAATATACTTTAAGTAATAATTTTGTATTTGAACGCAAATAGTCATTTATCTACTGTAAGAATAACTTATTTCTCAGTCCATAATGCTTGGCGAGTTTTGGCGACGAATTTGGCGGAATGTCGCCAACTTGGCGACTTTTTGAAATGATGCAAAATTAACGAAAATCCTGCCAAATGGATAAAAATGACGCTAAATCAATGAAAATGACGACTAATTGTCGAAAATTCAATATCTTGGAAAGAATATTAGTATGTACTATAAGAAAAACCTATTTCTTTTAACTATAAAATTAGTAAATTCATTACATTATATAAGGAAAGTCATGTGTTGCCCACATCAGATTTTTATATATATAGTTGCTCCCATTTGAAACAGTTCAGCACATAAGTGTTTATGGAAGTGAAATATTTGTGAAATACTATCTGTATCTAGTATAGACAAGCATATTGTATATAATTGTTTATCATTTTTATCTTGGCATTAAGTTTTAATTTCTGGTTTTGGCAGATATTCCTTCACCATAGGCTGTAATTACTGCAAACCTTAGGGTCGGTGCCTATAGGTGGTTAATCTGTTAATCTGTTTACCTGAGCTTTGCATGAGCTTTGCAGCTTCATATAGCCTGAGGTAAATTGTATATGAAATTTATGCCGGCCTTGTGAGAGAACTGAAATGATGAATTTCCATAGAAGTTCATAAAAATTGTGGCTTAATGGAGGTTTCTTGCTGCCACTGCAGATATAGGCTATTCCAAGCTAACGAGCGCATAAATAAGCACGAAACCGGTCCATGGATGATGGTATCTGCAGTGGGAGTATCTGCCATATTATTGGGAACGACCCTTATAGGCGAGTTTTGTGTTTTATGATCACAGTAGTTGTCAAAATATGAAATAAAATTATATAGCTAGTTTTATTATACAGCTAAGTGTTTATATAGCTAAATTATATAGCTAAGTGTTTAGTTGCTTTACTTTTTTACAAAATCAAATATTCTGTGAAATCGTTAAAAGCTGGAATTTACATATGATTTGTATTTAATATTTTCTCTTACCATTGTGCAGAAACATTACTCCCCTTTTTCGAAAAATTTATATTTGGGATTATGGCACAAAAACACAATTTTAGAATCTTTCAAACACTTTCATTCACTTCAGTCCTGTATGTGCGTGTATTTGTGACATGGTGGACACGATAAGTCGAGAACAAATGCTAGCATCGATATGAAATTTTATACGTGGATGCATTATGTAAAATGTTTAATAGAACGAGGTCAATGAACGAGGTCACTCTCCCGGTCCGGTGAAGCGTCCAACATCGGGGAATTTCTCTTCGAACTTAATAGTGTTATTCAGTAATAAATAGCAGACAAGGGTTGCTATGGATTTTTTATTACTTTCGCCAACCTATTCGCCAAATGAAAGTTTCCTTCACCAAATACATCTTTATTCGCCAAATTTTATGTTGACGTTCCATTTGAAAAATTTGTTCTGATTTATAAATTTTCAAATTCAAAAGATCATTGTTTCGAAAAAGACAAATAGTATAGTAATACACACTACGATTAGTAAAACACGATTTGATTTATAAATTCTTAAATTCCAAATATCATTGTTTTGTAAAAGACAAATAGTATAGTAATACACATTACGATTAGTAAAACACGGCTTGATTTATAAATTCTTAAATTCCAAATATCATTGTTTTGTAAAACACAAATAGTATAGTAATACACATTACGATTAGTAAAACACGATTTGATTTATAAATTCTTAAATTCCATATATCATTGTTTTGTAAAAGACAAATAGTATAGTAATACACATTACGATTAGTAAAACACGATTTGATTTATAAATTCTTAAATTCCAAATATCATTGTTTTGTAAAACACAAATAGTATAGCAATACACATTACGATTAGTAAAACACGACTTGATTTATAAATTCTTAAATTCCAAATATCATTGTTTTGTAAAAGACAAATAGTATAGTAATACACATTACGATTAGTAAAACACGATTTGATTTATAAATTCTTAAATTCCAAATATCATTGTTTTGTAAAACACAAATAGTATAGTAATACACATTACGATTAGTAAACCACGATTTTTGATTTTAACATTGGCAGAATTCACAATCGCCAACATTTTCGCCAAATCATTTTTCAATCGCAAAATTAGGCTATCTTTCGCAACAATGACTATCGTCCGAGCGATTTCTGACAGCAGATAACTATACTTAATCGCAAAAAAATTGTTATGCTCCTCAATTTCGTGAATCTCTGTAGTAATCAATCAAGCCAGTCATTCTGTTCAGGAGTTTATAAATTTTCAAGAACTTGGAAAACGCTGCTTGTCAGCGGCGATTATAGACAAGTTTTGGCAATTCGTATATAATTAAAAAAATTAAATTATAAGAAATTTAAGATTTTTATTACATTATTTCCTACCGAGACCAATCATATTTTCTGGAACAATGGCAGCAACTTAGTCAAGGGCGTATGTATGGGACGGATCAGACTAGATAAACTCTCTTCTCGACTAATCTGTTACAAATTTCCTGAAAATTGGAAGTTTTCAGCCAGAGCTAATGCGTTCATTGTGCAGAACTTCGCAAATATGCACACAAACTTCACTTTGAAAATAGTCAAGGCGTGTTCTAAAACGCTAAAACCCAGTATAGCCACTTCATTTCGACAACTTTATTGTATTGCATATACAGGGAGCTCGGCAAAGTTGTAAGTAAAGCCCAATATGTTAGGAGGTAATTATAGCTATGAAAGTAAAGTATCGGTGTAGAAAAGTAACTAGAAGAGATTGCGCTACCAGAAGAGATTGAGGGCGCCCCTAGCGGTAAAATTTGGGAGTTATCAGTTCTATTCGAAAACTAACAGAAACAGAAAAAATAATAATTAGAAAGCTGTAGAGCATCACCACATTAACAGAAAACTTTATGTCATTAAATACAAAAGCGCTACTTACGTAACGTATTGTTCAAAATACAAAAAAGTATATTTAATATGGTCACAATTTGCCACAATACATGTCTGCATAAAAGAAAGAACTTTCTGATGCGCAATCACCAGCATTACTGATGAATGTGGAGAAGTAGGAAATCGTACACTGTGCTGTGCAGCTTCAACATAGTTTTGTTTGAATTCCCCGTATAGCAATACCATCTCGCGATAAACGTCATTCGAACAGCCTGTCATGATTACTCACCAAAACACACACATCTGATGATAAACGATAATTTGCAAATCCATTTAGCGTTATTCTTATCAATTTGGTGCCATTTTTTTATCAATTTGGCGACATTTTCGTCAATTTGGCAATATTTAAAAAAGTCGACAAGTTTGCGATATCCCGCCAAATTTTTCGCTAAGCATTACGGACGGGCAGAGAAATGGGTTATTCATATAGTCGTTTGTTATGTTATTTCCAAGATATTGAATTTTCATCAATTAGTCGTCATTTTCATTGATTTAGCGTCAATATTATCAAATTGGCGACTATTTCGTCAATTTAGCAGCATGTAAAAAGACTCGCCAAGTTCGCGATATGCCGCCAAAATTCGTCACCAGAATTTCGCCAAGCGTTACAGACGGAGAAATAGTTTATTCCTATAGTTGATTCTTATATTATTTCCAAGATATTGAATTTTCATCAATTAGTCGTCATTTTTACCAATTTGGCAACATTTTTTTTATGAATTTGGCGACATTTTTATAAATTTGGCGACATTAAAAAAAAATCGCTAAGTTACCGATACTCCGGCAATTTCGACACCAAAATTCCGCCAAGAGTTACCCAGAGATAGATAGAAAAACGGGCAGATAAATCAGGGTGTTTATATTATAAATTCGATGATGTTCTACAACTTTCTACCGGACACATTTTCTGCATCTCACATAGCTTCAGCGACAGGAGTGCTCACTTGCAAAATTCGCCTCTAGGAACGCTGTTGTCAGTCTCATCTAGTTGCACATAGTCGTTTTAAAATATCGATGCATCACTTCCATAGCTCTAGCTACCGTAATTAGAAACTTATCTGACCTACCTATAACTTTATCGGGCACCCTATTACATACATATACGACAAATGAGTGAAACTGTTGTAATATATAGTAAAAAATTATGTCCGCGCTCCGTACTTGAACCATTATGTCTACCAATGAAGAAAAGAATGCTGTGTGTAAACAATGAAAACAATTTCAGTGTGGAGTTCATTTTAAATGAGAAATAAAAAAGTACATTCATTAAACTAGCTGAGCAGAATGTTTGACTGGTTTTAAAAGTTGAATTAATTTGATTCAGTGTCGGTTGAAAATGTAAATTAAGTAAAATGGGTCATGGTTTGGTCTCCACCATTCAAAGGAATTTTGCCTTCTTTATACAGGAAATTACAAAAATACAAAGAAAATTTTTTGTGGTTACAAGCCAGTGAATATTTAAAAATATTGAAAGTCAAGTTGAAAATACTGAAAAACTTTGATTAAAACTTTTGAGTCTAGCCTATGAAGTGTTACACACATGAAAGAATTAAAATTTGTATAAATTAGCATGTTTAGAGTGGAGTGAAATGCATTTAAATTACAGCGGTATAAATACAATATATAAAGTACCTTTAAAAATTTTAGACAGTGAACTATTAAATTGGTGTAAATATGTATGTGAATTCAAGAAATTAGAAACAAAACATATAAATACTAAGAAATGAAAAAGTATATATATATACTTAGGTACGTGAACAATGGCTTTACCATTATGGAAGCGTCAGGCAAGGCAAAACTAAGATTTTGAATTGGACCGTTATTACTATTATTTTGAACTGGACCGTTATGATGCCATGATAAAAGTAAACGAAAATCCATGCAAAAAGGAGAATTGCGATTCAAGAGTAAAGTCGGTAAAACAGAGGGTTTAAAGATTTATGTTAGAAATATCTATATATACTAATTGTCAAGTCTCGGTATGTCCGTCTGTCTATCTGTCCGTCCGTCTGTCCATCTGTCACGCATTTTTTAGGCGAAAATGTTCTCTAGAGGGAGTGCTCCACACGAAAACGTTCGCAAAGGTAAAGCATACTTTGCCATAAGATAGAAACTTCAAATTAGATGTATGGATAAATCGTTCGAAAGGAAGTTTCAAGTTTCCAATATTTTCTACTTAAGGGGGTGCATCACACCAAAATGTTCGATTTACCGAGTAAATGAGAAACGGCTCCTTTGAAATTTGATTGAGATTTGAAATTAGGTATATAGATTAATCATTTGATGAAAACATCCAAGACGAATATAGTTTTTCAAAAATGTTCGTTTAAGGGGGTGCTCCTGAGAAAAACGTTCGAAAAGTGAATTGATAAAAAAAACCATGCTTCGGGATGAGATAGAGATATCAAATTTGGTGTAACAGTAGATAGTTTAGAAGGAAGAAAGTGCACAATTTCAGTTTACCAATATTTTCTACTTTAGGAGGTGCCACACACCAAAATGCTCGATTTTCGGAATAAAGGAAAAACGCCCTATTTAAAACGTGATAGAGGCTTGATATTTAGTATATGAGCGAATCATCTGATAGAAATCACAAGAAGTATAGAGTTTTTCAAAAATATATATTCAATGGGGTGGGTACTCAACACAAAAAAAAAAAAACATTCGAAAGGTGAAATGCTAGAAAATCATGCTTCGCGATGAGATACAGACTTCGAATTTGGTGTACGGGTAAAAAGATAGAAAGAAAAAAAGTGTACAATTTCAGTTTTCCAACATTTGCTATTGGTAGGGGGTGCCGCTTACTGAAACGTTCGATTTGCCGAACAAATGAAAAACGCCTCCTTTACAATGTGACAGAGACTTGAAATTTAGTATATGGGTTAACTATTTAACAAAAGAACCAAAGATGAATACAGTGTGACAAAAATGTTCTTTAACGGGGTGCTACACAGAGATACGTTCGAAAGGTGAAGTGATAGAAGAAACATGCTTCGCGATAGGATAGAGACTTCAAATATAGTGTACGGGTAGATAGTTTGAAAGGAAGAAAATGTGAAATTTCGGATTTCCAATATTAGCTACTTTAAGGGATACCTCACACTAATATGTTCGATTTTCCGAATAAATGAGGCACGCTTCCTTTTAAATGTGATAGAGGCTTGATATTTGGTATATGAGCCAATCATCTGATAAAAAACCCAAGACAAACAGAGATTTTAAAAATGTTCATTTATGGGAGTGCTTCACAGAAAAACGTTCGAAAGGAGAAATAATAAAATAGCATGCTTCTGGATAAGATAACTTTAATGTGGTGTACGGGTAGAAAATTCGAAAGGAAGGAATGGGCAAATTAAGTTTTCTAATATTTTCATCTTTAGGGGGTTCTGCACACCAAAATATTCGATTGCCGAATAAATGTGAAACGCGAATTATTCAAAAATTTACATCATTCAGGAGTTGCTTACTCCGAGACCGTTGATTTTCATCGGATATTCGGCTAGTATTAGATTAAACGGCGTGTGATTTTCCATTTTTTTACTTTCCCTGCAATACATGGTAATGTATAGCGTAGAATTGTGTCTGGAAACTCGCTTTCGAATGATCTACACGTTCTGGGACCTCTAGAACACAAAAATACTACTTTTAGCGGGACTTCTTAATACTTGTTTCTAGCGTAATACTTCTGCGTGTGTGTTTGTCTGTGTAATTTATGTATCCACTCTAACTCAAAAACTAATATACCAAATTTTCTAAGTTATATAGGCAAGTTACTTGGGGGGTGACCCTGGTGCTGATTAGATTTTGATACGATTCGGGATAAAAGAACCTGACATTTTTTTTAGAAATCCCCCCCTTCCTAAATCTCATGTATCCACTCTAGCCAAAATAATAAATGACCAAATTTCCTAAAATTTGGTAGATAAGTCACTCGTGGGATTTTCTGGTACTGATTAGATTTCGGCACGATTTGGAAAAGAAGAATCTGTATTTTTTTACGAAATGGGCTGCAAAATGCGCCAAAATCTAAAATAAAAGATTACATATGTTCAAGCGTATCAATTAAATGGTTGTTTTATACGTAATTTTTGACGAGGGAAAATAATAAGACGAACCGCATTACTCTAGGACTAACTGTTTTAGAGATCTTTTAGTTTTTAACACTTTACAACATGAAAAGTGTTTATGACTTTGTTCATTCTGTCTGTCTGTCCGGTTGCAGATCGGGTGCTGCAGGATCGGATTGTTCAGACGGTCTGTAGGACATATGGGAATGTAAATGAATAATATCAGCCAATTAGTTTTGGACTGAACCTGGGTTAAAAAAATGAAATACAGTGAAGCCTATGGGACGTAATTTTTCAAACATTTTTTAAGCGAATTTAAAATTCACAAATTGCTTCGAAAGTTTTAAGAAATATACAAATCATCCCATAAAATATATATAAAAAAATTCTGCAAAATATATTCGGTAGTTTTATAAATAAAAATTAAAATAATAATTACACCCATAGTATATGAAGAGATCATGTGGCCCACTTCAAAATAAAATATGGTATCCATCTTGTGTCAAAATCGTGATTTAAAATTATTTTTAATTTATATTTAGTGTTGCATTCGTCCTAAAATCGCTTTCATTTTGCGTTTTTTCTATGCACCTATAATCTGGTCCAACGCAATTACAATATATTTGAGTTTAAATGATCAACAAACTTTGATTATTTCTACAACGAAGCCTAATTTCAACGCATGCAGAATGTAAACACATTAAGCTGTAAGATGGGTTGCATAATATTTGCTAAATAATTTTAACGCAAAATTATTTAACTCTGGAGTCTGGAATAAAGCTGACATGAATGAAATATTAATTGATTTTATATAGAGAAGCAGACGATTTTATAGCATTGCATTTTTCGAAGAAGTTTTAAGCATATAGTTAAAATTTACTTTTACCTTCATGGTTTTATGTTTTTAAGTAAAATGAATTATTGTAGCATGGTAATGAATGAAAGAAATGGAATAAAAGTGTATAAATGAAATATATACTGCTTTTAAATAGAGAGCCAGCCGATTTACATTTCGATGACGTCATTTAAATAAAGTTCATTTTTTTCGATGAAGTTTTAAATTTTCGAATATAATAAATTATTGTAGTATTGTGATACTTTTTAAAATATTACCACTGAATGTATCGCATTTTAGAGATGTTTAAATAAAATTGCATTGCAGTTGGAAAGTGTTTTATAATCAATGTTTTATTCATGATTGGTCTTTCTTGTTTTTAGCTTCAATTTGTTCTTTTAAATTTATATTTAGTTTCAAAATTTCATATACACATTCTAGCTAAGAAACCAATTGACCAAATTTCACAGAAGTTGATATATTAGTCACTGCATTGGGTATTAGTATGATTTGGAAAAGAAGAACTTACTTTTTCTTACGAAATGGCCTGTAAAACTTGCCAAAATCTAAAATAAAAGACTACACATGTTCAAATGATCAATTAAATGCTTGTTTTATACGTAATTTTTGATGACGAAAATAATAAGATCAATCGCAATACCCTAGGATTAATTGTTCTCGAAGTATTTTAGTTTTTACACATTTTTGTTACACCGCCCTTGGAAAAAATGTCCAGTTACTAAATAAAATCGAAAATTGAATTATAAGGACAAATTCAGTGTTATTTTTACCCAATTAAACTTAATGAATTATTAAAGAATTAGAGAGAACGTGAATATGAGTCTGCAGGAAAAGTCATTTGCTGTCCACATCAGATTTTTATGCCGCGTCTACTACTGCCAATGTAAAAAGAATAGGCGTTGTCACCTGTTGATACGGGGCATTGAACGCACCCCAGCTAGGTTTAAAGGAGTGAAATGAAACTTATCAGAAATAATTATGCTGAAAAGCGAATTTACTGGTGAATTAATTGACTAATTTGAATTTAAATTCATGACAGAAACGAAAGAAATGTCGGAAAATTTTTGAATGGTAAGGAGCACTTAATCTAAATGGCGAACGGTCAGGAGTTGGGCTAGGGAATCTTTTGTAAACAAGAATTTTGAGCGGATATGAGAAAAATGTTTAAAGATAAAATTACACGAATTAGCGACTTCATAGCCCAAACGAGAAATGAAGCAATTTTCGTCATTTAAACAACTCTGTAACCCATTCACGCGTAGGCACTAGTTCATTTCGTTCCTTGGAGATATATCTCCATATATACACTTTCAGCTTCCCATGGCGAAGTTTCAAATATACATAGACACCAGATCCTAAATGCCAACGACGGAGCGCATCTTGCACGGCATGTGAAGAAGTAGATTCAGTCGAAACAGATTCTATAGTGGGGGATAACACTCCGCTGTATGTTAGAGTACAAGAAAGCAGATCTTGAGATGAGTTTCGGACCTCGGTGAGGACTTGTGAATTGGCAGTGGTAGGTGTTTCTGCTGGGACTATGGAAGACATAAGATAGGTGTCTAACCAATCCACCACAAACTTTGATGAGGGTGAATTAATCACATCTGAGACAATATTCCCAGATTTTGTCTCATCTAGAGTAGGAGCAAACTACTACAAAGGATGCTATAAAGAAGCAGATCCTTTAAAGTAGGATACAAAGGATATTATAAAGAAGCAGATCCTCTAAAGTAGGCTACAAAGGATGCTATAAAGAAGCAGATCCTCTAAAGTAGGCTACAAAGATTCTAGAAAGAAGCAGATCCTCTAAAGTAGGCTACAAAGAATGCTATAAAGAAGCAGATCCTCTAAAGTAGGCTACAAAGAATGCTATAAAGAAGCAGATCCTCTAAATAAGTAGTATTTGCAACCTATTTTAATAGAGTTTTTAACATTTGCTTCCCATTAAATTGCCTGAATGACGAAATTTCTTTCATTTTCATTTGAGCTATGAAGTCCAATATATAGTTATATATATAACTACATTAAAATAATTTTGAAATGTTTTCTCATTCGAAATTCCTGCTAGAAAATCTGTCTCAACACAATTTTCGGATCGCTTACTATTTTAGATCGGGTGTTCCTCATGATTCTAAAAATTTTTTGACCTTTCGTTCGGTTCTGTTGAGAATATAAATTTAAGTCCATTTAACAGTCATTTCACTTTTTAAAAAAATTCGTTCTGATAAGTTCAATTGCACTCCTTTAAATTATGCTGGGGTGCATGTATTACACTACATCTTGGATGGCAATATCTATCATTACTTTCCCTGCAATACATGGCAATATATAGGGAAAGTATTGGAATTGCGTTGAAAATCGATACTCGAATTTTCGATGCATCTATACGTTTTGAGTATCCTAGAACACGAAAAACCTATTTTTAGCGTGATGTCTGTGTGTGTGTCGGCCAGTGCAATGTATATATCCACTCTAACTAAAAAACTAATTGACCAAATTGCACGAAATTTGGTAGATAAATCACTCATGGGTTACCCTGGTGTTGATTAGATTTTAGCATGATTCGAAAAAAGAACCTGTTTTTTTTTTTTTACCATTCAATCTGACACAATCCTTACATAAAACTTGACTACCCTGTTTAACCAGATGTTCCTCTTGATCTGTTTGTTGTAGCTGCGAGAAAACGATTTTTTTTTTCATTTACCATATGTACTAGAAATCCTGTTCAAAAGTCTTAGTTTTGTCTGGGTCTTACTTCCTTGCTGTTAGGATCGATTTATAAACGGACTATTTAAGATTTTTTTACAAAAATATACCACTAATGAATTTAATAATAATTCAAATGAGTTTGAAAGAAATTAAATTTATTTTTTTAAACTTTCTAACAGTTCTTAGTAGTCTGTCAGACGCAGGCACAAGAGCAAATGTCTAGAATTTTTCTGTATTGTCAATAAAATTAACATTTTTTTATAGTGATTGTTAATTTTAATTATGACATATTAATATTTTTACAAATTATATTAAAATACGCAATTACTCAAATTTCAGCTTTCTAGTCAGATAAAACACATTTCTCTTCCAAATTTCTCATCGTGTTTCAGAAAATTTAAAATTGTATAATTTTATTAGAAAGCTAGTCGCAGTGGTATTCAGTTTTTTTACTTTCTTTAAATACATGGTATAATGTATAGGGAACGTATTGTAACGGGGTCGAATTCGAATTCGAGTTTTGGACGAATGAGCACGATTCGAGCATCCCTAAACTCGAATCAAATGTTTTTGACGTGATATGTGTGTGAATGTGTGCATGTGTGTGTGTGTGTGAGTCTGTGGTGAAGATATCTCACGAATGAATGGATCGTTTTGAACGAAATTTGAGATCGAGACTTCGATCATTAAATACTGGAAGCCTAGTAATTTTACACGCAATCGAAAGTGCAGAACATCTCCAATTTTGAACGAAATTTTGAAAAAATTATCAAAAAGCAGAACTTTTAATAATGTTGCGTAAATAAATATTTCTTACGTAATTGTTCATTAGAAAATGATTGACAACAAACTTTAGAACGCTAGCACGAACCGTTCTATAGATATTGCATTTTTTCAAATAAATGTATGGAAAGAATCAAATAAAGTTACAAAAAGTATTAACTATTGTGAAGCAGGTTCACTTTTTATATATAATATTATGCGAGATAAATTTGTTAGCATCATTCTCGTGGATCTAGTTCGTTCCATTCAAGAGAAAAGAAATTTTGTGTAATAGTTTTGCATTTTGACGCCTAACAATTCACCAGCAGTCATTTATATATAAGGAATGATCTTCTCTTCGCCTGTCTGTAATGCTTGGCGACACATTTTTGCGAACTTGGCGACTGATTTAGCAAAATATCACCAATTTGGTGATATTTCGCTCAAGCTTGGCGAAAGTATGGTTAAAACGGCAAAAATGACGCTAAATTAACGAAAATGACGTCCAATTGATGAATTAATTATTAAAATATATATATACACTATATTGCTTATTGCGGACGCTATCAATATTGATAATTGTCAATTCAGAGTTATGTGAAACAACGAAATAGTTTTACATGTTGT
This sequence comes from Amaurobius ferox, assembly GCA_951213105.1. Taxonomy (NCBI): domain Eukaryota; kingdom Metazoa; phylum Arthropoda; class Arachnida; order Araneae; family Amaurobiidae; genus Amaurobius; species Amaurobius ferox. The sequence continues at coordinate 106,083,731 of OX578135.1, forward strand.
TATCCGGAAAAGCACCAGATGTACAATTCAAGATTAAAAACATTGGACTTTAAACATTATTTTTACTTTCCCTGCAATACATGGTAATGTATAGGGAAAGTATTGGAATCATGTCGAAAATCGCAACTCGAGTTTGCGACGGTTCTACACGTTTCAAGACCTCTAGAATACGAAAAAACCATTTTTAGCGTGACGTCTGTGTGTGTGTCAGTCTGTGTGTCTGTGCAGATTTTGTATCCACTCTAACTAAAAAACTAATGGACCGAATTTCACAAAATTTGGTAGGTAAGTCACCTGTGAGCGAGTCTGGTGCTGATTAGTTTTGGGTACGATTTGGAATGAAAGAACCCGCCTTTTTTGCGAAATGGCCCGCAAAAGTTTGTATCCACTCTAACTGAAAAACTACTTGACCGAATTTCACAAAATTCGGTAGATGAGTCACTTGTGGGTTACTCTGGTGCTGATTGGATTTTGATACGATTCGGAAAAAAATAACCTGCTTTTTTTTGCAAAATGGCCCGCAAAAATCGTCAAAATCTAAACTAAAGAACTAGGTATACTCAAATATATCCATTAAATGCTCGTTTAATACGTAATTTTTAAGGACGAAAATAATAAGACCAACCTCATTACACTAGGGCTAGCCGTTCTCGAGATATTTTAGATTTCCGTATTTCCTCTACGCCACCTTTGAAAATAAGTCCGGTTACCGAATGAGAACGAAAATTGAATTAAAAGTGAAATAAATTTAATCAAAATAAGGAGAACGTTAATATAAGTCTGCAGGGATAGTCATGTGCTGCCCACATCAGATTTTTTTTCATGGTGAAAGAAGTAAATTCATTGCGTTATATAGGGAAAGTCATGTGCTGTCCGCATCAGATCCCCCCCCCCCTTTGCAGTACAGAAAAATAGTGCATGTTGTACATTTAGAGTGTGGTCTAGATTCTATTTTTTCTCAGTGCACACACCACGCAGCTGCCTCGAGAAGATATTCCAAATTCCTGCGAGTACTAACCTATTTTGTCATGGAGGATATTTGCTGACACTGAAATTTTTTTTTCTTTCTAAGTCTGCCTCGCTTTATCTAATGTAAGAGAGCCAGCCCAGCGGAACTTTTAAAGCTGTAGTACTTATTTTTGCTTTAACTTTTTCTTTCTTTCTTTTTCTCCTTTTTATTTTTTTCTGGCATTTTGCAAATCGAATGTTAGCAATAAACGTTTATCATACATAAATATATAAAGGGAAAAAAAGGTTTACTTATCTATACAATGAAAGAAAACGTTACACTGGAATTTTAGCTCAAAACGAAAACACATGGGGAATATTCAATAAGTGCTGTTGCAATCATGAAATAAGGTCTAGTGCTGCCATCTAACGAATTATTCCAGAACTACAAAATGGGACATAGATGTCCCAACTATGAACGAACGGGATTTAAAATCTTTACGGTGGGGGCGTTTAAAAGAACGGACCTTGAAAATCCCGTTCGTCCAGAAAGGTTTCTTTTCATCTAAAGCAATTTCTCACGAGCCGTAACATATCAGCATTTTAATTCCTTATTTTTTGTATGTAAAATTTCTAATCTATATTTTTTCTGAAATTCACATTCTCATATACATGTTTACTCTGTTTTGAACTTTAATTGTCTAAAAATTTTCAATTGACTTTAAATATTATATTTATCCCGTTGTTATTTAATTATATTTCATATCACTCTAAGTATATTGATTAATGCATATTTTCGTTTCTTTTTGTGTGTAACTGCATAGGCTATATTTACCATTTAAATGCGTGGTTGTTTATTCATCTGTCTTCCTATTTTAGGAAAATGACGCATGAAAATACTAAAGGCTGAAATGTATTTAAAATACTCTTGAATAATAGTATTAAAGGCTTCTAATGTTTTAAAATTGACTTTTAATAATTAAAAATAAAGATACATTTAAAAATTTAAACACATTTGAATTTACATAGCTCGTGTAAAGTGCCCTATATCTAAATGCGTGAGGTCTATATAACCATTGGTTACTATTTCCCTCAGTTACGTTATAATTTGTGTTTGACTTTATATTAACAACTTCTGATTGGTTCGGTTATGTAGACCAATCGCCGAGCTAAGTAACATTCTGCGGTCCTGCATAGAGTCAAGATAAATTTCGGATCTTGGATGAGAGAGTTAGTTGGGAAAGAAACTGAGTAGAGTTCTGGTGAAAGTCTGGTGGATAGTTGGGCAAAAGTTCTGTTGGAAGTTGGAAATGCTAGGAGTCGAGTCGATGTGTAAGTGAGAAAGGTGGAGCAGCAGGTACTAGTATTGATACAACTGTGATCGTGAGGATCTAGTGTCACTAGTTGGCCAAGACAGGATTTAGATGTCGTAGGATGAAGTTGGGCAAGCATCAACGATTTATAGCTATTCCACCGATTATGTAAATATAGTTATATCACCAGACCCGGTCAAAATTCAGTATTGATCTGTCGTAGAAACCACTGGTCGTAGAAACTCGAAACGTAGACTAAATTTTAAGTGAAGCTATTTCGAGACTACCCACCAAATTTCATCAAATTCGGTTCAGCCGTTCTCCTGTGATATTGGATCATACATACATACATACTTTTCTTCTTTATATATATAGATGATATTAAAAAAGAATCTTTCTCATAAATTGCTGATAATTAAATAACCATTTTGATTTCTTAATACTTTTCGTTGTTGAGTAAGCCTGTGAAAAATAAACCATACTGATAGTTTCCAATTAAGTTCATATTTCAAACCTGTGATTTTCAAAAGTGACTAATACGTTCAATAATTACAATCTTAAAAAACAAATACGTTTATTTCTACAAATACGTTCTTAATTACTTATTTTTAATTACTCCCTATTTTTAATTACTTCTTAATTTTTAATTACTTATAATCACTTATTCATAATTATAAAAATTAAGATGTAATTAAAAATAAGGAGTAATTAAAAAATAAGTAATTAAGAAAGAAGATCTGCTTCGGACTATGACGCCATCTTGTGAACTTTCTTCCGATGACGTCATCTTATGTTACATCTTAGATAAGAACTGATAAGCTCCCATTTTAGTACTGCAATTGGTGTGTATATCTTTCATTTCTAGTTTGGATGCCGGCTGATGAAGGCCTTATTCTGTAAGTTATTTTCATGTTTTTGCTAACTATTCTTGTATATTGATGATGGTAAACATATCCCCTAAAGTTATAAAAATATGCAAAATTTTCCTATGTATTTAATGTTAGTGTGATTAAAAATTATGAACTTTAACTTTGATACATATTTTCACTCTTTTATTTCGAAGATGAATAAAATAATGTAGAAATTCTCCCATATAAATAAAAATTGCATTTAGCACAATCCAATGTTGTACAATTCACTGAAAATTAGAAGTTCTGACTGTGAGACCAGAAACAGTTCTCACATTTGATGAGACACTTTTATGTGTGGAATTTATGGTGGCCGAAATTGCAAACAAAGCATGTAGTCTGGCTGGCACCAAAGTTTATTGCGACGTGAACCTAAAGGTCAAAAGACTATAAATTTAGGGGTGCCATACCAGAGGGGCTGGGCTGGGCCTTGCTAAATGTGGAATGATGCCATTGGGTGAAGAAGAACCAATGGGCGCCAAAAAGAAGTAAAGGCGGAATTACCCCCCCCCCCCCCCTACACACACATACACACACCGAGGGAAACAACGCCTGTGACCGGAGAACGAGAATCAGACGATGCTGGAACTGTGACTTAGAAGCATACCAGAAAAACTATCACGATTTTGACTTAAGAGCACGAGTAGAGAAGAATGAAAAAACCAACAGATTTGTAGAGTGTCCCGTAGAGAATTAATGGAGGTAGATCAATGTGCGAGTGCATTCAGAGAACGAGGAGGAGCCACACATCCAAGAGTTATGGAAGTACTACGACTGATGCAAGCCGTTGAGGTATGATAAAGCCCAAGACTAATTGGAAGGTATGTGCTCAACGATTATCACAGGTCCTAGACACGATAGTAATTTTAATAATTCTGGTCGCATATGTCCCCTCCGCTAAAATAATTAATGAAAATTGATGTTGTTAATAGATGGTATTGTTTAAGTTTAAATGGTGTGATCAATTTAGCATTTTCTTAATTAATTATTCCTTTACAGAACTCGCACGAAACGTAAAATAATTGGAGGGTTTATTGCGGCACAACAAAGCAATGTACATTAAATATACTTCCACTATATGAGAATAACAGCCATGTCATCTTTAATAATATTAATATTAAAATAACGAATTCTTAAATGAATTTTAAGAATTAAAACTTTAAGCTTTAAGCATTATTTTATTTTCGGTTGCCACACTGACCACTTCATATCTTATGTAATCTGTTTGCATACGACACTCGATTTAGGCCACGTGATTAGACTTATGACGTGAACTGATAAGACATTACAACCTTGGTCGTTGTTTGGATAGGTTCGGTTCGTTCATAGCTGCGACAAATTTATAGTATTTTAAGATCTTAGTGTTTTAAAAATAAATCTTATACTGTAAATGTGGTACTTGGTTTTTACTATCTGCAAATAATGTCTAAAATTCAAAGTATGCCATCACTCGAACAGTTAATTTTTAGTGGAAATACTGTGGAGTTGTCAGTTCCTACCCTAGATGAGACAAAATCTGGAAATATTGCCTCAGATGTGATTAATTCACCCTCATCAAAGTTTGTGGTGGATTGGTTAGACACCTATCTTATGTCTTCCATAGCCCAGCAGAAACACCTACCACTGCCAATTCACAAGTCCTCACCGAGGTCGGAAACTCATCTCAAGATCTGCTTCCTTGTACTCTAGCACACAGCGGAGTGTTATCCCCCACTATAGAATCTGTTTTGACTGAATCTACTTCTTCAGATTCCATGTAAGATGCGCTCCGTCGTTGGCATTTAGGATCTGGTGTCTATGTATATTTGAAACTTCGCCATGGGAAGCTGAAAGTGTATATATGGAGATACACCTGTCCCCCGATTTACACGGAAGATAGGTTCTGCACAAAACCGTGTAAATTGAAATCTTGGATTTTGCTAAGTAAAATCGTGTAAAACGAAAATAACCCCAAAATGAGCATGATTCAGTCATTTATTTAGGTAAAACAAAAGTAAGGCATCTTAGAAAACTTAACATTATACTTAGTTTATAAAACAAACATATGAATGTAGTAATATAACATATTTAATTTATTTTACATTAGGAACAAAGAACAAAAAAACAAAATACCCTTAAAAATTAATTATAAGTTTAATCACTGTCATCACTTTCATGTACTATCAGTCTTTTCTTTCTGATAGGTATGATGTCACTTTCATCACTTGAGCTTTCTTGATGCGATTCTGGCTCAATGGTTGACGAATTAGGCAATATCTCGGGTTGACGAGACATTGTCATGAAATCGGTAATTAACATTGCGTAGGTTTTTTTGCTAAATCTTTATAGACCTCTTCATATTGATTTAAGCATTTACGAAGGTCTCGCTGGAATCGGAGAGTTCGATCAACATTTGTGTCATATTGTAAGAAATGGTTGCCCAATTGTCTTCCCAAATCAAGTCCTACGCTTATGATTCTTGCTGTGAACTCAACTGGTTCAGATTGTTCTTCATCAGAATCATTGTTTTCACCATGTTTGTTTGTTTCACGAATCATGTTAATTAAATCATCATTCAATTCTTCATCAGCCATTATTTCTTCAATATCTACCTGAGCTAAATCTTCAAAACCTTTTCCTCCTATAGTATGGGCCAACTCAGTGATCTGAGAATATTCATGCTCTATTGGTGATTTATCATTTCCACTTTCAACAACATCCGGTCATATTGCATTCCAGCAGGCGTGATCGTTGATTGTTTGATCTGAGTGTATGACAGTCCAACATGCTTAACACAATCTAAAATTGTAAATTTCTTCCAAGCATCCACCAGAGTAAGAGATTCATCATTCTCCATTTGTTCTAAGATATACCTGAAAGTTTGCTTGATGTACAGTGCTTTAAAAGTCGAAATTATCCCTTGATCTAACGGCTGTAATAAGGAAGTTGTATTCTTTGATAAAAAAAAACAACTTTTACATTTTCGCATTGTAAATCTGGAGGATGACCTGGCGCATTATCAATCAATAGAAGAGTCTTAAAAGTCAATCCCTTTTTAGTTAAATAATTTTTGACATCTGGAAGAAAGAAGTTATGGAACCATTCATTGAAAGCTATGGCAGTGACCCATGCTTTTCTATTAGCCATCCAATAGACGGGAAGGTTTTTGATATTTATTCCCTTGAATGATCGTGGTGATTTTGATTTATTAATCACCAATGGTTTCATCATATAATCGCCAGAAGCATTGCAACAGAAAAGAACTGTTATACGACTTTTCGCTACTTTATGACCACTAGCTGATTTGTGAGCTTTGGCTATAAAGGTTCTTTCTGGCATTTTTTTCCAGAATAATCCGGACTCGTCAGCATTGAAAACCTGATCAGAAGTGTAGGAGTTAGCGGCAATGATTTCAGCAAGTTTTGTCGTATATTGTTGTGCCGCATCCGAATCAGCAGATGCACTTTCACCTTTCATTCTCAGATCATGTAAAGAATGTCTTTGTTTGAATCTCTCGAACCACCCATGGCTTGCGGAAAAAGATACCTTCTTTTCATCGGACGAAGTCGACGGCGACTGATTAAGTGATTGATAAATCTTCAAAGCTTTATTTGTAACAGCATTGGTATCGATCGGGATTCGCTTTTGAGTTTGGTCTTCTATGCATATCACTAAGGCTTTTTCCATATTTTCCATTGTAACATCTCTAACATATGAAGTCGTACTCATACTGCTGCAGGTTCCAGCTGCTACACTTTTTCTAATGGAGTCTTCATTTTTTCTTATTGTCCTTATTGTGGCTTTATTCAAGGAGTAAAATTTAGCAACATCCGTTACTCTTTCTCTATTACGTAGACGGTCTAATATTTGAATTTTATGTTCTAAAGAAATAACTTTTCTTTTCATTTGATTTTTCTTCAAATCCTTTGACATTATAGAACCTTAACAAATTTATACAAACTATAAAGATGCAAGAAAAACTATAAATGTTGAAAACTTACCAGTTCAAAAGGTAAACGCACAATAATATAAGCTTTGTTGCTAAAATGTTTCTACACTATGTACTTGCATGAACCAGATAGCTTTACTGTTGTTAAATACATACGGGGATTCCCCTACTACGGGGATTTCCCTATACGGGGATTCCCCATTATGGGGATTCCCCTAGATGTATATATTTTACAACACCGGGAATCCCCTGATGTTTTCATCAGTACCAAAGGAATAAAATTCAAAAATGTCATCAAATCTTTGTATAGGCGTATACGGAGCGGAATATACATTTTTATCAATTTTTTGAAATCTGTTGATTTATAAACCGTGTAAAAGCGAAATCGTGTAAAACAAGTGCCGTGTAAATCGGGGGATAAGTGTATATCTCTAACGAACGAAATGATCTAGTGCCTACGCGTGAATGGGTTACATTGTCACCTGCTACTTGGACTGAATTTTCACAAAAATTGTGGTCGTTCAATATTCTATATGCGGATACCTTTTTCATCAGTCGCAATGAGTTGTTTTGTTTCAATGTCAATGGAAAACTGCATTTACAGACGGTAATTCAATTATATGATTCAAAATTTTGTCTAACGCAATGCCATATTACCTTGAATAAAAATCAAATAACATGTTTAAAGAATTGTGTTAACAACATTAGTATGAAACTTCGAGAAAGTATATTAATAGAGTGGCTTCCTATTCAGATAATTAAAATAAAGGACACTATAACCTTTCTATCATCCGTTATTTGTGACAAAAATTTTGCATTCGAACAATTAATCTTTTGTATTCATGGCAGCATGATGTGTTATGTAAGAAATATTTTCAAATATGTTGGCTGTGTTACTCAAATTGAAGATCAAAGTTACCACGAATATCTTTACAGCACTCCATTAGAAATGTAAAACAGTGTGGCTGAACAAGTAATTCTAAATCTTGATATTAATAACATAGCAAAGAAAGTTGCGTGGTGAAGAAGTCTTTTACTGGTATGATCGAAATTTTGTCAAATCATTCAAATCAGAAGACTATGAATGCGCGATAAGAAAATTATTTCAACTTATTTGTTTAAATGTGCAGCAAATAATGGTTAATGTGTATTTTATAAAGAATAGATTCATTAAACGGATTTTTATCTTTCAAACTGAACTCCTTATTTACGTTCATCAACTCATTTTTAACATGTTCTATTTAAAAATGCTATGTGGTCGTAGGTTATGTATCTATACATTCAAGAGTAACAGATTTACTAATCTCGCTTTTTAAAATAAAATCTAAAAAAAAATAAAAATAGATTTATTCGAATCATATCAGATGTCTGCAGTGTGAGTTTCGTAATGAAAGATATTTACACTTTACAGAGTTTAAACCATAAAATCTATATTCAATGTTAAAATTCTAAAATTATATACCCTTATTCATTAAAAATAAATGCTAAGTTATGTTCTATTCTGTAAAAGTATGAAGATTCGTAAAGAATGTGGTGTTTCAATCTCTAAGAATCGGTGAAAATTCGACTTTTTTAAAAATCTACGAAGTTGCGATTTATTCTGTAATAAGTGTAAAATTTGTCATAGGTCTCAGTTTAGTCCTGTAATTTTCCACGTGTTGTTAAATATGTACATTCAAATATGCCCATTCATTAAGAACAGAATGGTTTTATGGTGCACCTACAGTCGCGAAATCATGACATTCCTAGATGTACGTCAATAATGTCTCGTATTAAGATATCAAAACTCATTTCATGTTTCTTTTAAAGTGTTAATTGCATATCTTTCATATTTTAATGTTATTACAATGTACTCCACTTACCCTAGAGGGGGCGCGGTAGCCCATTGGTTAGCGCGCTGGAGTTGCACTCGGTAGGCCCGGGTTCGATTCCAGCCACTGCCAAAACTGCCGCCGTGTTCATGCGGAGTACGATCACGTTAAACATGTGGGTCCGAAAGTCCTTCCGAGAGGTTGGTGGTAGGGGAAGGAGGGTACGGTCCCTGTGGATGCCTCCACCACTGGGTTCCGGTCTAAATTGGGTGGCACTTCCCGACCGTCCAAACAGTTACCTTACACCTTTCTGGTAGGTCGGACGGTCTGGGTTTCAACAACAACAACTTACCCTAGAGGGTCAGTCTTTCATTTAAATTCAATGCTGACAATCACATGTCCTTAGAAAACAGTAAGTGATATTCCACTCTTCTTCATGACAGTTTTAAAAATATACCGATTTAAGGGCTTTAGATGTTGCTGTAACATTAAAAACATATCTCTTATTCGGTAATTATCCACTAAGTATTGTGCAATTTTTGCAAATTTCATTTAAATATCATAATTTTAAGCGATAAAGGAGTCTTAGGGCTTATGTAACATTAAAAATTCACTCTTAGTTCCCCAAACATATGCTAAGAACCAAACAATTCACTAAAATAGTGAAACTTTAGGGTATTAGACCTCTTGAAATATCGAAAGCACATACTTCTAATTCCTCGAACATGCACTTCGAGTAATTTTTTCTAAATTTCATTTAAATGTCATAATTTTAAGCGATAAAGGAGTCTTAGGCCTTGCGTAAGATTAAAAAAAAAAAAAAAAAAAACTCCTAGTTCACCTAACATTCGCTAAGAACCAAACAATTCGACAAAACAGTAAAATTTTTGGGTACACCCCTGTCTGTGAAAATGCTCGATTCGTGTCCTTTGGCTTGTTAAATTCTAAACCTCGGTGTTAAAAGTACATCCATCACTTTAAAAATGGTTAAATCGTATACAATGCACTATATCGTTAAAATCATGCATGAGATACACTATGCCACTCTTTACCGTTACATTTACCTCATTTTTATAACTCAATTAAAATTCATTTATATCCCAGTGTCAAATAAATAATGATCACACTGTGTATTTCGTAAACATTCGATTTTTCATATTGAAACCTATTATTTAATTTAAAAAAAATAATCGCTATTTTAACAAAGAACCTAATTCACGATCGTTATCCTTAAAATTCAACTCATTTTTATAACTCAATTAAAATTCATTCAATCATTAGTAACTTAGCGGCAAAAATTAATGATCGTCGTCAACATCATTTAAACCCTAACACTGAAAATTTGTCACAAAATTCACTCATTAGTGTTTTAGCGTTAAAAAAATTAATTAGCAACGCACTTAACATAATTAAACCGATCCATTCATACCGAAATTATCCAAGTACCCTAAAATTCATTAGTCCTCTATTCAATTAAAATTCACTCACTCATTGGTATCTTAGCGCCAAAAATTAATGATTATTAATTATTATTTAATTAAAATTATTATTTAACTATTATTTAATTATTATTTAATTATTATTTAACTATTATTTAATTAAAAAAAGTAATGACTATTTTAACACAGAACTTAATCATGATCATCGTTATTAAAATACAATAACACACATCCATTACATTAACGCATTCGAGTGCCAATAGAGGGAGCCGCTGAAATTTTCTAACTTCAAACACTTTTCCAAAACTAATTCATTCCATAAAAAATAATTACTCGCGAATCTAACTTATTTCATTAAAAAATTAATCCTCATCGTTATTAAAATTCAATCATGACTACATTCAATTTTTTCATAATGAAATCTATTATTTAATTAACAAATAAATAATATCTTAACTTAACGTAGGACAATTAAAGCCCTCAATCGAAAAATTTTTGAAACGTCGTAGAAAATAGTCAATTCGTGTTTAGTACGTAGCATGTAAAATTTTAAAAGGGTGTATTAAAATCTCACATACTACTTTTACTATATTGTCAGGGAATTCATCGCAGAATTCGCTGAATGCATTCTTGTTCACTAAAAATAATAGACTCGAGTCGTATTCAGTGAGTATTATAACCTGCCATTAATATTTTACATGGTTTGCAGTTCACATTGCTGTGAACTGAACTGACAAACCATGTGAGTAATAAATAATATTGCTGTGAAAATAAACATTCAGTGTGATTTAAAACAGTTAAAGTTTCGCGCTAACTATAGGCGTTTCATAACATTTTTATGAATATCATTAAGAAATCTGTCAACATTCACAGTAAAATTTAAAAAAATTGCCGAAACGTGTTCAGCGAGTATTATAATCTATCCCTAAACTCTGAGATGCTTTTAAACATGTCAGTAGAATCTTGGCTGGTATACACACTCAGTAAATACCTCTTCTAAAAGGGTCAAATCCTGTTCCCAAGTTGTGGCAAAATTTTTAACATCTTTTGTTAAAACTGCGATATGCTATTTCACTATGGAGTGCTAGAAATCACCCGTTAATTTAAAATTCGTCCAATTAGCACTAGCTTACAAAAGAAATTAATTATTTCATTAAAAAGTTATTAAAATTCAATTACACACTCATTCCCTAACATACATCCCGCCATTAAAATTCATTGTTATTAAAATTCAGTTACACACTCATTCACTGCCATACATCCCGCCATTAAAATTCATTGATGAATGGTCATCTTAACGTAAAAAAATAATTATTTTCGTTCAAATCATTAAACATTTATTACCGTGAAATAATGCTTTACTAAAAAAAAATATATATATATATGAAATCCATTCGCTAATAATCTCCGTTCGAATACCCCCCATTCTAATGATACTTAAAATATTCATTAACACAGAACCTATAATTCAGGATCATCGCTCTTAAAATTCTGTAACACACATCTATTTCATTAACGCACTCGAGTGCCAATAGAGGGAGACACCACCCTCAAAAACTTCGTAGATGTCTTCAAATACTTTCCCAAAATAATGCATTCCATAAAAAAATAATTAACTTCCAAACCTAACACATTTCATTAAAAAATTAATCCTCTTCCTTATTAAAATTCAATCATGAGTACATTCCATTTTTTCATAATAAAATTTATTAATTCATTAAAAAAATACTGACTATACTACTCTTGAAACTTGGAGTAAATTTATGGGGCTATTTCAAAGCTACCCACCAAATTTCGTTAAATTCGGTTCGACCGTTCTCCTGTGATGATGAGACAATCGAAAGTGTCGTTTTCCACTAATATCTCGAGAACCACTGGTCTAAGAAACTCGAAACATGGACTAAATTTTAAATGGGGCTATTTCAAGGCTACCCACCAAATTTCATTAAATTCGGTTCAGCCGTTCTCCCGTGATGTTGGATCATACATACATACATGCATACATAACTTCAATAATTTATTTGCAAAACATCAGCACTTGTTACCAGTAAATGATATCAAAATACAAAAATCATTCAAATATAATTTACCAATTGGTAGAACTATTTACAATTACAATGAAGTTTCCAGGACATTAAACTCCGATGACATTACATCGTGTGTATGCAACAATCAAAATCTTGTCACTTATGTCAACTCCTCTCATGGACACATTATTACTGGGGATCTCAGTATAGTTCAGGATGATATACTTAGGGATATTATGAATAAAGGGTCTAAATTTCGCATTCCATTCTGCCATCACCCTAAACAACTTCTTCAGTCTATATCATTTGATTTTGATAAATTCATATATCAACTTGCTTGTTCACATTCCATTCCTATTGAAGCATTCCATCTATGGAAGTATACTACCTTATATCTACTTAAAAATTTTATATATTATAAACACACACACACACACATTAAATTAATGAAGCCTAGGTATCCTTATAAACAACTCCTATCTGCTATTAAAGAACTACAACAACATTTTGTCGTAACTTATGTTGATAAAGCTTCTAATAATTATGCCATCATTTGTAAAAAATATTATGTTTCTCTGTTACAGAATTACTTAAAAAATAATCAAATTTTTAAACCCATTAATAATCAGTCTATCAAAATCAAAACTAAAATGCTGAAATTATATACACAATTAAATATTAATTGTAAGTTTTTTAAATTTCCTTATGTTACTTTGGTTCCTAAATTCCACAAATCACCTCTCACTTTTAGAACGGTCACTTGTGGACATAATACATTTATCACTACAGCTAGTAAGTACTTGCTTAACTGTTTAAATAGAATTAATGAATCTCTTAAATTTATTAATTCAGGATATTTCATTTTGAACAATAGTTTTGATTTAGTTAATCACCTTAGTAAGCTTCCACAAATTTTTGGTTTCCAAACCTTTGATTTTGAAGACCTATTTAATAATATTCTCATTAAAGATTTATATAAAGTTATTATCGCTCTTTATCATGAATATATATCTTCCAATCATGTTGCTTTTAATGTCAAAATTTTTCCTATGCTCTTGCACTTTGTGTTATATACTCGTAACAATTATATTATCCAAGGGGATAACGTTTATTTACAAACACCTGGTGTACAACAAGATGGCTGTAGTAGTAGTATTCTTGCTAACTTATATCTTTATTATTATGAATGATGTCATTTTAACTCTAATTCATATATTATATATAGATATGTTGACGACTTAATTTGTATTATCATTGATGATTCCTATCCCATTAATATTGATTTTTACCCATCTAACCTAGAATTAATTCCTAATGAGCCTAGCGTTAATCAAACTGTAAATTTTTTAAACCTTAATTTAGATACCATCAATAATCATGTAATCACCAATCTATATGACAAAAAAGATTCTTACAACTTCACTATCATAAAGCTGCTATCATGTCATTCTTGTAATTATATTCAATTGTTTAAAAACATCATCTTAAACCAGCTATTTCGAATACATCGACTTTCTGATCCTCGGTTTCACTTTCTCCACATCAATAATCTTAAACGCATTTGTCAAAATTACCATTATCCAGAAGTATTTGTAAACAATATTATTAATAATTTTAAATATACCGCGTAATAATTTTACACTTACATTATTTATCTTTGATTGGATAACTCATTTTTGAGAATTCACCCATTCCTATCACCTAACTTACCACTTGGCCTGAGTCGTATACTGTTTACTATTTTTGAAAGTCTCCATACATATTATGTATCGTTCAAATGTATTCATTCCGGTGCCCACTCGCATTGATGAAGTGAGGTGAAATGCTCAGTAGCTTGTTCAACTTACACTTGGTAGCAATGCTTGTGAGTTCATATTTCTGTTCGAGGAGGTATTATCTTTCTGATTTGTAATTCAATTGATTTATTTTTCTCCTTCCACTAGCCAGTAGACAGTTCCAATGGTGTCTATAGTTAAATACTATCGTCATTGTCAGAAACTAGCTATTCTGTCGGTTTTAATTCGAATTGTATGGCTGTCCTGATGAGAATGCAATTTCGAACTAACCGCCATTTTTTGTGTAGTTTCAATTGATTGTTCTCTATGTCTTAATCTTTTATCTTGAGCTAATTATTATTGCCTTTTCTCATTTTTGCCGTGTTTTCTTTTTCATTTTTATTTTTGTTTATATACTTTTAATTGTGATTTTTGTATCCAAATATTCTTCTCATCCCCCTTTCCATTGTAGTGATATGTTACCTTCTATCTTTATCCTTAGCCTTGGTCTATAGTTACTCATTTGTAACAGATATGCTAGAGATAGGTCTTTTTGTACATACAGTAGTTTATGCATAATTTTCGATTAAAATCTTTCAATTTATATAAATATATATATATATATATACAGTATTGTGGCAATTAATTGAGAAATGCAGTTTTTTTTATAAAATTCAGTTTTATTCAAGTTTTCTATGGATACATTTAAAACTAATAAGTGATATGACCTCCCCGAGACTTTATAACATCACAGACACGTTTCGGCATGGAATGTACTAGACTAGCACATGTAGTTTTAATTTCAACGTCTCTGAACCATATGTCAATAACGGCCGAAATTAGCTTGTCCATCGTCGTACAGTCAAATTTGTGAAGCCGTTTTTTGACAATAGCCCACAAATTTTCTATGGGATTCAAGTCTGGTGAATTCCCGGGCCAATCCAGTACGGTAAATTTTTTTTTTGAGCAGAAATTTTTGATTCACTTCGAAGTGTGACATGGCGCGCTGTCTTGTTGGAAAACGCAATCTCCGTTCGGCCACAGTTTAGCCATGGTTGGAAGCACTTTTCGGGTTAATATGACTTCGTAACTGGCACTGTTCATCATTCCCTCTACGGGAACAAGAGATTCTGTCCCCCAAACGCTGAAACAACCCCAAAACATCTTTTTGGGCGGATGCTTGGGTGCTTGATTGATGTGGTGCTGATTGAGAGGTTCTCTTTGGCTCCTTCTCACGAACATAGATCTAAATCCCTGAACCACAAAATGTGTTTCGTCAGAAAAGAGAACTTTCTCCCAGTCCTTCTCAGTCCATGTTTTGCATTTCCGTGCCCATTCCAACCTTGTTTTCTTCATGCGAAGCGTCAGAAGCTGCTTCTTGTACGGCCGACGTGCTCTCCGTCCGCGTTCTAACAGCCTGTATCGCACTGTTGAAGGTACAATATCAACACCAGCTGCCACCATGGACTTAGACATGTCAAAACTGGTTAATCGAAGATTTTGAACACTCATTCGATGTAAAGTTTTGTCGTCACGAGTCGAAGTTGATCTTTTTCGGCCGCAGCTTCCAGAGCGGTTGGTTCCAGCATTTTCTGTTTTCTGAAACCGCTTCCAGATCCTCCCGACACTTGCTGTACTCACTCCACATATTTTACCTATTTCCTCGAACGACTTAGAAGTGTGTTCTCTAAGCGCAATCACTTTAGCACGTGTTTCCGCGCTGATATCCATGACGCTAATGAGCCCCGCAACAACTGAGAAACTACCACTGCGGAACACCTGCCACCTGGCGGAGGAATTTGAACACCTGCTACTTACCAGGTGCATACGAACACCTGCTACTTTGATAATAACTGCAATTTGAACTCTGAGCTAATTTGGAGTGCTTCTTCCTAAGCTTACGTGTGATAAAACGAAAAAAATGACATTTCTCAACTAATTGCCACAATACTGTATATATATAAAATATAATATAAAAATATGAAAGATACAAAAGAATTAAGAGAAAGTAGGCAGTGTAAGGCGCTTACATAATGGCGGTAAGGGGTAGTGACCTTACACCCCAGTTAACAACGTGCACGTCCTTGATGCCGCGGCATTGCACGACTGGAGGCCAGCACCGACTATTACGGAGCACCGTTTATACGTTTCTCAAGGGAAATTCGAAAAAGACGTATAATCAGAATTTTAAGAAACAACTTTGATTATTGCAAATTTAATGCTACAAATCATCCAAATTTATTTAAAAGTAATATTTTTATTTCTTTTTAAATATTATCTATATTGAAAATAATATTTATTAAATTTCAATATTTAAACATTTACAATCATAAAAATGAAAAAAAAATCATACCTTTATTTTAATTTCATACGTACCTACCTTAAGTAGAAACACATCTTGTTTTATACGATTTATGTGCATGCAGCTAGGTTTTAATTAAAAATATCTTTAATCGTCGTCTGACGTGCTGATTGAATGTGAGTAATGAGTATAGCATTATGAATGGAATTAATGTCTTTGAAAGTTTTTTCACTGGTGTTTTGGCAAGCAAAATAAGTTCTAAGGTTATCAATGGAGTCCATGGCGTCTTTAAAGGAAGGCGGGATAACTTCTTCACATATCCTTCATCATCCTCGCCACTTAAATTAGCACCAGACAATTTGTCTCCTATTAATTCATCAATTGTGATTAATTTCGAAGTCATTGGTTCGGTATCACAATTCACATGCTCCTCGAAAGTAACTTCTGATCTCAGGTGATTCCAGTCTTCTTCATCCATGATCACAGTTTCTGATCTCAGGCGATTCCAGTCTTCTTCATCCATGATCACAGTTTCTGATCTCAGGCGATTCCAGTCTTCTTCATCCATGATCACAGTTTCTGATCTCAGGCGATTCCAGTCTTCTTCATCCATGATCACAGTTTCTGATCTCAGGCGATTCCAGTCTTCTTCATCCATGATCACAGTTTCTGATCTCAGGCGATTCCAGTCTTCTTCATCCATGATCACAGTTTCTGATCTCAGGCGATTCCAGTCTTCTTCATCCATGATCACAGTTTCTGATCTCAGGCGATTCCAGTCTTCTTCATCCATGATCACAGTTTCTGATCTCAGGCGATTCCAGTCTTCTTCATCCATGATCACAGTTTCTGATCTCAGGCGATTCCAGTCTTCTTCATCCATGATCACAGTTTCTGATCTCAGGCGATTCCAGTCTTCTTCATCCATGATCACAGTTTCTGATCTCAGGCGATTCCAGTCTTCTTCATCCATGATCACAGTTTCTGATCTCAGGCGATTCCAGTCTTCTTCATCCATGATCACAGTTTCTGATCTCAGGCGATTCCAGTCTTCTTCATCTGGAAACCCTCCTTTAATGAAACGATTTTTTATTGTTTCAGACTTGACTTGAGTCCATGCTAAGGAGATCATGTTTATCCTCTGAAGTACGTTTATTACTTTCCTTATATACATAATGTATAAGGAAAGTATTGTGACGGGGTCGAAAATTCGAATTCGAGTTCTTGACGGGAGAGCACGTTTCAAGCATCCCTGATCACGAATCAAACATTTTTGAAGTGATGTCTGTGTGTGTGTGTGTGTGTGTCAGTGAGACTGTGGAGACGATGACTGACGAACGAATAGACCGATTCGAACGAAATTTGGTACAAAAATCACAATTCGTAAACACTGGAAATCTATTGTTTTTATACGCAATCGAATGTTCAGAACCCCCCTAAATTTTCGAGTGAAATTTTGAAAAAATCGTTAAAAAATCAAAACCGCTAATAAAGTTACGCAAATAGATATTTCTTATGTTGTTTTTTATTAGAAAACGTTTGACATAAATTTAGAACGCGAACATGAACCGTTCTCGAGATATTGCACATTTTTCAAAAAAATTATCAAAAAGTTATATAAGATAAAAAATATATATATTTCCTATTGAGAAACATGTTCACTTTTCATATGTAATACCATGCGATAAATTGGATGACATCATTCTCGTGGATCTAGCTCGTTCCATTCATGAAAATATACTTTGAGTAATACTTTTGTATTTGAACGCCAATAGTCATTTATCTGCTGTAAGAATAACTTATTTCTCCATCCATAACGCCTGGCGAGATTTTGGCAACGAATTTGGCGGAATGTAGCCAATTTGGCGACATTTTTAATTGTTGCCAAATTAACAAAAATCTCGCCAAATTGATAAAAAATGACGCTAAATCAATGAAAATAAAGACTAATTGAAAAAAATTCAATATCTTGGAAAGAATATAAGTATCTGCTATAATAATAACATTTTTTTAACTGTAAAAGTAGTAAATTCATTGCATTATATAAGGAAAGTCATGTGTTGCCCACATCAGATTTTTTTTCCTTGGAATTTCCTGTAGTGATGCTTCGACGAGCATGTTGAATTAAACGCTTTCTGTAGTACACTTTTAAATTTTTTATTATTCCCAGATCTAGGGGTTGTAATTTGCTCGTGGTGGACTTTGGTGGAAATAAAACCACTTTCACATTTTCAAAAAGTCGGCCTCTTGGGGGGGGGGGGGGGGGGCGCAGTACATTGATCCACAAAATGTAAAATTTTATGGTTTTATTGTTTCATATCTTTATCCATTTTTTTGAGCCACTCAGTAAAACATTTAACAGTCACCTACGCTTTTGTATTTGCTTCATAACCTACTGGCGATGTTTAAACATTTGCAAAACACCTTAGCTTCCGTGACTTCCCTATGACTAGAGGAGTCATCTTATCACTTCCATCAGCGTTGGCACAAAGTAAAACAATGAGGCGATTTTTAGATTTTTTTTCCACCATTGCAATTGCGACCTTTAAACGTGAGAGTTCTTGCAGGCATAAGATGATAACAGAGGCCTGTTTCGTCAACATTGTAAATGTCCTTCAGCTGGTATCCATCAATTTTGTTTGGCAAATTTTTTTGCCATACGTTAACACTTTCAGATGGAACATGTTATTTAGATTCCCCGCTTACCACTTGACTTGAAATTCAATGCCGCATTTTGAATTTATGAAGCCATCCAGTTGAAAAACATGCATCTTTTACACCAGTTTCAATGCAATGTCCTTTATTTTTTCCATAAGCATGGGCTCACTCACGGGAATATTTGATGCACGACATTGTGATAAGAACTGAAGCAAAATGTCCTCTACTTCAGGAAATTTGCCTTCATCCGGCCGTCCAAATGGATGCTCAAGTCCTTGTTGACGAGCCGGACGGTCTGGGTCTTCAACACAGTTTCTTCGAAGTAGAGTTTCCGTAAGCTGCTGCTCTGTCCTCGATTTTTACTTTCCCTGCAATACATGGTAATGTACAGGGAAAGTATTGGAATCATGTCGAAAATCGCAACTCGAGTTTTCGACGGATCTACACGTTTCGAGACCTCTAGAATACGAAAAAAACATTTTTAGCGTGACGTCTGTGTGTGTGTCTGTGAGTGTGTCTGTCTGTGCAGATTTTGTATCCACTCTAACTAAAAAACTAATTGATCGAATTTCATAAGATTTGGTAGGTAAGTTATTTGTGGGCGAATCTGGTGCTGTTTAGTTTTGGGCACGAATCGGGATAAAAGAACCCGCCTGTTTTTGTGAAATGGCCCGCGAAAGCTTGTATCCACTCTAACTGAAAATCTAATGAACCGAATTTCACAAAATTTGGTAGATAAGTCGGCTGTGGGCCACCCTGGTGCTGATTAGATTTTGGTATGATTAGGAAAAAAGTAACCTGCCTTTTTGCAAAATGGCCCGCAAAAATCGACAAAATTTAGAGTAAAAAAACTATGTATGCTGAAATATATCCATTAAATGCTTGTTTTATACGTAATTTTTAACGAAGAAAAGAATAAGACCAACCCTATTATACTAGGACTAGCCGTTCTCGAGATATTTTCGTTTTCCCGTTTTTTCTCTACGCCACCTTTGAAATTGAGTCCAGTTACCAAATGAGAACGAAAATTGAATGAATAGTGAATTAATTTTAATTAAAATAAAGGTAATATGTATATAAGTCTGCAGGGAAAGTCATGTGCTGCCCACATCAGATTTTTTACTTTCCCTGCAATACATGGTAATGTATAGGGAAAGTATTGGAATCATGTCGAAAATCGCAACTCGAGTTTTCGACGGATCTATACGTTTCGAGACCTCTAGAATACGAAAAAACTATTTTTAGCGTGACGTCTGTGTGTGTGTCTGTGCAGATTTTCTATCCACTCTAACTAATAAACTAATGGACCGAATTTCATAAAATTTGATAGGTAAGTCATTTGTGGGAGAATCTGGTGCTGATTAGTTTTGGGTACGATTCGAGATAAAAGAACCTGCCTTTTTTTGCGAAATGGCCCGCAAAAGCTTGTATCCACTCTAGATGAATAACTAATAGACCGAATTTCACAAAATTCGGTAGATAAGTCACTTGCGGGTCATTCTGGTGCTGATTAGATTTTGGTACGATTCGAAAAAGAAGAACCCGACTCTTTTTACGAAATGGCCCGCAAAAATTTCATGTATCCACCCTAGCTGAAATGCTAATTGACCAAATTTCACAATGTTTGGTAGATAAGTTACTTGTGGGACACTCTGGTGCTGATTCGATTTTGGTGCGATTCAGTAAATAACAACCTGCCTTTTTTACGAAATGGTCCGCAAAAATCGCCAAAATCTAAAAGAAAAGATAAAGACTACATATGCTGAAATGTATCAATTAAATTCTTGTTTTATACGCAATTTTTGACGAGGAAAAGAATATAACACATTCCATTATACTTTAGGACTAACCGTTCTCAAGATATTTGAGATTTCTTGCATTTTCGTTACGTCGCTATCGGGAAAATGTCCAATTACCAAATAAAAACAAAAATTGAAGTAAAAATTCAAATTTAGTGTTATTTGGTGCAATTAATCTCAGTCTAATGAATTATTAAAGAAATAAAGAAAATATGAGTTTAAGTCTGCAGGGTGAGTCATGTGCTGCCCACATCAGAATTTTTTCTTTCACAGACAATGGTTTTCAGAGTAGAAGCTGGAATATCCTGTTTTTTAGCCAAATCTACTTTTGTTAATTCTGTACTTTTGTAAAATTCATTTAAAATTTCAATTTTATCTTTTAACGACAGTGCTTTACGCTTTCGAGACATTTATGGAGAACATTAAATTTTTAAGAAACTAACAGAATGATAATAACCAATAGACTGAAGAGCAATACTGAAACGTGAGCTCTCAAAAGCATAGGAATTCGATTCGAGAATGAATTGCTTATCAAACAAAAGAGCCTGGTGAATAGACCCTCTCGTTGTTAGTTCTTCCCGCGGCATGTGCAGTTTAGCGTTGCAATGTAAACTTGACAGCTTGAGCGATAATTCTTTGGGAACCAAAAAGCACGCTAAATTTGTAACAGTGGCAACCTATGTAATAGTGGTAAGAGTACCTCTACCCAAGGTAAATGGAAGTAAGAGTACCTTTCAATAGACCTTGCCTCTACCCTTGTGGTGGCAATTCCCAAATGTTCTATCCGAATGAAAATTTTCGAATTTTAAAACGATTTATCATCGGAAAAACTGAGGAAACGACGTATAACCAAAGTTTTGCGCCTATAAACGAAATATTTTATCATTACATGGTTAGGAATGTATTGGGATTGTGCTGAAACGACGTATATATGTAAAAGACGTATAAATGAGAAACATATAAACGGTGCTTCACTATATATATATATATATATATATATATATATATATATATAGAGAGAGAGAGAGAGATATACTGTAACTTACTAAAATATGAAGGATACTATGCAAATATAGTTAAATAAAGAATTTAAAGTTATTAAGTAAATGGAAGTGTTTTAGAAAGTTAGGTTTATCGTGTTGCAGCTTCTTATTTTTCGTTCACTGGATTTTCAAACTACTATTATATATATATATACCTATTATACTGAATCGAAACAGAATTATACTATTTCTGATTGAGAGAAAAAGAAATGGAATTATAGAATTAAAGTTAAGGACGAATATATTTCGAATATTAACTAAATGGCTATTCAAATAGTTTCATTTTTTCTTCCATAGATGGCAGCAGTGTTTAGGATGCTATAGTCTCCTTTGAAGATGTAAGAGTCTGTGTCGAGTGTCTTATGTGTTTCAGTATTAATTTCTATTCTAATATTTTTATCCCAGATTTACTCGTGTAATCAGTTTATATATTTCGCACAAAATTTTTAAATGTTTACCTGACATTTTCACTGTCATTCCTTGCGTTTATTTATGAATGTATAATATTTTAATTGGCAATACTGACATTTTTTATAAGTTGCCGATTTCTTCGAACGCGTAGTATTACTTTAAACAGTTAAATTTTAATTAAACGTATTTATTTAAAATAAAACAAAGTTTTGTTTTCTTTCCAAGTTGCGGAGAGCCTACCTATATTTTGTCTCGCACTCACACAACGAGATTCAATCAGTTTGAATGATAAATAAATTGAAATAATAACTATATGCATTCCACCTAAAGTATTTTGCATGGGATATACGAAACAAATGTGAGAATTGATGTCATCAAAGTATAAATTGCAAATTTATTTTCTAAGATTATCTTTGTCACTAATTGCATGTTTGAAAACTTTGTGGCAATTTATTTTTAAAATTTTCTGAATGGATCTCATTTAATTGTACACCGGTGGGATAGAGTGATGACTAATTGGGTAAAATGCAGAAAGTAATGGACAGATTGAATTGTGGCGAAGGTTGAATTGTGGCATAAGGCAAGTCCACTTCGACAAGAGCTTGCAATTCCATCCCAGTAGCTCAAGGGTAAAGCGTCGGGTGCCCAGTGCAATTCCCAGTTGCGGCAGCAAGGCTTTTTACAAGATATTGATAGAATTTTCATTAAAAATGCCGTTTTGAATATAAGATAACGTACTTTTTGATATATAAGATAACGTACTTTTGTGTATAAGATAACGTACTCTCTGATCATCAACGTATGAACTTAAATACTGAAATCAAAAACATTGCTTTTACACTTTTCCAAGTATAAGACGTACAACATAAATTAGTTTAATGCCCTATGTATATTACTTTTACCATACTCAATTTAACTGTGTATAAGATATCGTACTCTCTGATCATCATCTACGTAAGAACTTAAAAACTGATATCAAAAACATTGCTTTTACACTTTTCACTGCCTTACTGTTTATATAAAACTTGTCTGGTTCTTATATATATACTTAGTTCATACTTTTTGATTGAAATATAATTATAATAAACTCTTATTATAAGTATTTATTACTGAAAAAAGGACTCATTTTTCAGTTTGCACATTATAAGTATTATTACGAAGAAAGGGCTCTTTTTTCGGTTTATACTTTAAAAGTTTTTTTTTCAAATCGAAATTGGCATTTTTATCTAACTAGGTTTTTAATACTTTGTATTTTTTGCAACTTAATTTGCATTACTGAACACGCCAATTCTCTAACTACTGATAAATATTTTTCATTAATAATTTAATGATAAAATATTGACATTTTTTTCTATAATTTATATTTATGCAGAATGTATATATTTCTCCGTAACCTGTTTATTTTATAAAAGTAAAATTTGTTAATTTTACTTTAGACACAAATATTTATCTTATTTTTTAATTATGAAATTTATTGCCTCAAAAATAAAATATGAATGTTTATTTCACGATTAAAAATCATTTATTTTTTCGGTTAAATCGTAATACAGAACAAACAGCCAATCCGAATCAACTTGATTAGATGCAGTACTCAAAACCAAATTAACTAACTTAAATTGAGACCGGGCTTAATTCTCCAATTCAATTTGAGTTCAGGTCGGGCTTAATTTTTAATTTGATTCTGGATCTTGCTGTAACGGGCTCAATACTTTTCATTGAATACTGACTCGGGCCGGGCCGGGCATAATGTTTAAATTTTATCATGGTTTGGGACGGGCTTCAACATTTTGTTTTGAACTCAGAACGGACTTAAATATAACAATTCCATATGGTTCGAGCTTAATTTTTAAATTTTACCTGAACTCAGGTTATGCCAGATTTAATTTGTAAAACTGATTCGATCTAAGGCCGGGCCACAAATTTCGCCCTTGCAGGTAGGTCTCTAAGAAGTATGGAAAAATAACAGCGAAGCTGTTTATGGAGTTTAAAAAATCCTGAGATCTACTCATGCTCAAAAGCAGATCAAAACTCTTGCAAAGGTCTGGCAGAAGGCTGCTGACATCTAATACGCTTCCCAAATACATCATATTTTATATCCAACTAGATATAAGTCCTGCTAATATGCTGGCCATTGTGTAAAAATCTGACCTAGATAGAATTTTTTGCAAATCGCATGATTAAATATATGAATTATTTTAAATTTAGAATGTCCAATTCTCATTAATAGAATGCGAATTACATAGCATCGTTTTATATGGAGAACATTGGCAATAGTTTAGTTGATACAGAAAAATCGCAGTTTAAATTTCGATATATACTCGTAAAAGGCTATAAAATAAGGTAGCTAGATACCTTACAGGAATCGGCTTAACTTACCTGTTGCCAATTTATATATATTTTTAAAGAATGATGATTATTATTATTTTCAAGAGTAACTTGCAAACGAAAAGTCATAAGTTACATTATTTTCCGGTAAAAAATGTGGAATATAAAAATATTTGAAATTGGAGTGGAAACTCATACTATTTTATTAGTATTTCAGATAATCTTGAACAGTACTTATCTTCTTTAACCACATCTTAAATGTTTTTGGATGTAATATAAACAGTTTTTACTTAATTCGTTGTACTGTTGTCACGACTCATGAAGTAGAACAAATTGTCTATAAAACAAATATATTTGATAGAAATACAATATATTTTATTACTTTAAAAATACATACCATATTCGTAAGTATAAACTTGAAGGAGAAAAAGGGGGAGAGAGAAAAATGAGAATTGCAATAAAAGTATAGTAACTATCAACTGCATAACAGTGTTTAATAAATTATTTGGAGAGAAAATATACGTGTGCAGGTTTCAGAAGTGATAATAATTATTTCAAGATGGAAATATAAGAAAAAAAAATTAATTTAATTTTTATGAAATTCAGCAATGAAATTACCAGGAATACAATCTGAATATCAAACAACAGGTGCTCTCTTTTAATAAAAGATAAATTATTAATTACGAAATTGATAAAATCAGGATAATATTATTATTTTATGTTAGTTCTATTATTATAAACTTTTCTCAAGCCATAATATAATTTTACACAGAGCCAAAACAAGAGGCTGGAGAATTTTAAATAAATTATCCAGTGCCTCCTCCCCTTTCCCCTAAATATTTTTTTTTTGTAGTACGGAGTGACAAGGGTATATTGAATTTTTCGAAAAATGTTACATTATAAAGTATAATTATCCTTGTAAATAAAAGTCCTGCTGCATTCAAATCAAATTTAGCCCTAGAAGAATGCCAGGAGTTAAAATAAATAAATGTCGTGTTGCATTCAAATTGAATTTAGCCCTAGTAGAATGTCAAAAGTTAAAATAAAAATGCATATACTGTCAACCCTCCTATAATGCGAATAATTCGTATCGCGTTATATGGAAACCGCTTTATAAGAATCTCAGATTAGTGCAATTCAGATTAATTCGTACCGTGTTATATGGAAACCGCATACCGTGTTGTATGGAAACCGCGTTATAAGAAACTCAGAAATAGTACAGAACAGAACAATTCGCACCGCGTTATATGAAAACCTCGTTAAGTGAAATTCAGAACATATAAATCAGACTGATCCGTTCTACTTTATATAAAATTGTATTTTCAGAGCACCATGTTATGATGAATACGGTTATGAAATATAATATACAGTTTATAGATACAAAAGGCAATAAATATATGTTTACATATTTCGAATTACTTTTATTGAGTTTAAGACTTCATATAAGAAAATTAAAAGAACAATGTGAAATATAAACTTAATAACTTTTTCCCAACAAAAACATTCATCATAGCTGTTAAATATTAGTGTCCTAATTATTTTTCTTTTAATGTCCTCTTCACTTTGCATATCTTCATTTTCGTTTTCAAATGCAGTTTTATTTTGTAACTCTACCAAAATCTCTCTATAAGGAGCTAATTAATTTTGTAATTAACTTTTAAACTTTTTACTTAGCACTGTTTAAGGATCATTTTCAATAAAGTAATTTTTTAATTGTTTACCCAAATCCAGTCCCCTTTTCACATCATTTAAATTGAAATTTGCAACCCATTCTTTCCTCATATGTTCGTCTGCCAATGCATTTGAGGTGAATGTATTAATTTTTTTACAGGGAATTTCCCTCATAACTGAAATAAAAAAAATAGTGATGTACGTGAATGAAAAAACAAAGGAATTCTCCATTAATTTTAAACGTAAAAGTGTAATAGAAAAATTCATGCTGTAGGGAAACTGCTTAAGCTAATTAAGTACTGCTTATAGAGAAACCGCTTTATAAGATTACCGCGTTGTATAAAAACCGCGTTTTATGAGTACCACGTTATGAGGGCTGTCGCAATTTTTGCTCCTTGTTATATGGAAATCGCATTATGAAAGTACCGCCTTATAGGAGGGTTGACTGTACAGCCCTTGGAATTATTCAATTATTTTGTTGTAAAATTAAAACAGTCTGATTTAAGTCACTTATCGTTACCATTTCATTTTCCTAGACACTATCGCCATAATTTATTTATAGAATAAATGAACGATGATTGCTATCATGTTGTTGTTGTTGTTGTTGAGTCCCAGACCGTCCTACCTACCAGAAAGGTGTAAGGTAACTACGATTGCTATCATGATGTTGTTGTTGAGACCCAAACCATCTGTCCTACCAGAAAGGTGTAAGGTAACTGCTTGGAAGGCCGGGAAGAACGGTATCATGTTGAAAACCCAGACCACACGAGAGACCCGAAGGCTTACTGCAGCTTAGTGTGTGGCCGAAAACGGCGTCATGTTAATTAATTAAGTGAAATTCCTATTTTTTGTTACGAATATATTTCTAGCCGTTATTAGAATTTAAACTAGGTCCTAAATTCAGTGTTTGAGACATACATCCAGAGAGAGTGGGCGAAGATCCCCGGAAACGACTAATAACCCCCCCCCCCTCCCCGGAGACATTTTATGTTACCGAACAAATGTAATTACTATATATAAAAATATATGTAATTTGATATATGTAATAATATATATGTAGTTGCTATAATATTATATGTAATTATTATTATTATTATTATTATTATATATATATATATATATATATATATATATATATATATATATATAGCCTTTTCGTATATGTGAATATAGTAGTTCAAATTTATATTGGAAGACTTAAATTTATATTGGAAGACTTCCCCTCTAAGGTGCCATTCCTCCCCTCCCCCGGCCAAGAAGTCGTGAAAGGAAAACTGTCTGCATCCTACATCAATTAGAACTATTACAATTTAGAATTAAGTTTAATACAGTAATTAACCAATGATTTTGTAGATATATTTTAATAGATATATTTGATAGATATATTTTTTCATATGTATGGATAGATATTAGATAAATGGATTTGATAAATAGCTTCGTATGTGTGACTAAATATAACATAAATCGAATAGATATATTTTTTCATATGTATGGATAGATTTTAAATAAATAGACTTGATAAATAGTCTCGTATGTGTGACTAGATACAAAATAAATTGAATAGATATATTTTTTCATATGTATGGATAGATATTAAATAAATAGACTTGATAAATAGCTTCGTATGTGTGACTAAATATGAAATAAATCGAATAGATATATTTTTTCATATGTATGGATAGCTATTAAATAAATAGACTTGATAAATAGCTTCGTATGTGTGACTAAATATAAAATAAATCGAATAGATATATTTTTCATATGTATGGATAGATATTAAATAAACAGACTTGATAAATAGTTTCGTATGTGTGACTAAATATAAAATAAATCGAATAGATATATTTTTTTCATATGTATGGATAGATTTTAAATAAATAGACTTAATAAATAGTTTCGTATGTGTGACTAGATACAAAATAAATCGAATATATATATTTTTTCATATGTATGGATAGATATTAAATAAACAGACTTGATAAATAGTTTCGTATGTGTGACTAAATATAAAATAAATCGAATAGATATATTTTTTTTCATATGTATGGATAGATTTTAAATAAATAGACTTAATAAATAGTTTCGTATGTGTGACTAGATACAAAATAAATCGAATAGATATATTTTTTCATATGTATGGATAGATATTAAATAAACAGACTTGATAAATAGTTTCGTATGTGTGACTAAATATAAAATAAATCGAATAGATATATTTTTTCATATGTATGGATAGATATTAAATAAACAGACTTGATAAATAGTTTCGTATGTGTGACTAAATATAAAATAAATCGAATAGATATATTTTTTTTCATATGTATGGATAGATTTTAAATAAATAGACTTAATAAATAGTTTCGTATGTGTGACTAGATACAAAATAAATCGAATAGATATATTTTTTCATATGTATGGATAGATATTAAATAAACAGACTTGATAAATAGTTTCGTATGTGTGACTAAATATAAAATAAATCGAATAGATATATTTTTCATATGTATGGATAGATATTAAATAAACAGACTTGATAAATAGTTTCGTATGTGTGACTAAATATAAAATAAATCGAATAGATATATTTTTTTTCATATGTATGGATAGATTTTAAATAAATAGACTTGATAAATAGTTTCGTATGTGTGACTAAATATAAAATAAATCGAATAGATATATTTTTCATATGTATGGATAGATATTAAATAAACAGACTTGATAAATAGTTTCGCATGTGTGACTAAATATAAAATAAATCGAATAGATATATTTTTTTTCATATGTATGGATAGATTTTAAATAAATAGACTTAATAAATAGTTTCGTATGTGTGACTAGATACAAAATAAATCGAATAGATATATTTTTTCATATGTATGGATAGATATTAAATAAATAGACTTGATAAATAGTTTCGTATGTGTGACTAGATACAAAATAAATTGAATAGATATATTTTTTCATATGTATGGATAGCTATTAAATAAACAGACTTGATAAATACCTTCGTATGTGTGACTAAATATAAAATAAATCGAATAGATATATTTTTTTTCATATGTATGGATAGATTTTAAATAAATAGACTTAATAAATAGTTTCGTATGTGTGACTAGATACAAAATAAATCGAATAGATATATTTTTTCATATGTATGAATAGATATTAAATAAATAGACTTAATAAATAGCTTCGTATGTGTGACTAAATATAAAATAAATCGAATAGATATATTTTTTTCATATGTATGGATAGATTTTAAATAAATAGACTTCATAAATAGTTTCGTATATGTGACTAGATACAAAATAAATCGAATAGATATATTTTTTCATATGTATGGATAGATATTAAATAAACAGACTTGATAAATAGCTTCGTATGTGTGACTAAATATAAAATAAATCGAATAGATATATTTTTTTCATATGTATGGATACATTTTAAATAAGTAGACTTGATAAATAGCTTCGTATGTGTGACTAGATACAAAATAAATCGAATAGATATATTTTTTCATATGTATGGATAGATTTTAAATAAATAGACTTGATAAATAGCTTCGTATGTGTGACTAGATACAAAATAAATCGAATAGATATATTTTTCATATGTATGGATAGGTATTAAATAAACAGACTTGATAAATAGCTTCGTATGTGTGACTAAATATAAATTAAATCGAATAGGTATATTTTTTTCATATGTATGGATAGATATTAAATAGACTTGATGAATAGCTTCGTATTTATGCTTAGAAATCGCATGTATGATCCATGCTTATGTATGACTAGATATCTTGAGGGACATATGGGATTATTTATCCTAGGAAAATGTTTTACAGGATAAGGAATTTTTTCTCATATTAGTCCCAATAGAATAATTTGTTCATTATTAGTAACATACTATTATCAAACGGTTCATAAATCAACTTTGTTTACTACGGGTTTTTTTATTTAAGCGTTATTTTTTCGTAACCTGCACATGGATACGTTCCATTCAATAACTATGCGCGGTTTCTAATAAGCAATAATTGAAATCGGAAGCAAGTGGTGAGTTATGGGCGCATCGATAGAGCTGTATTGATGTATCGATACATGAACTTACATCGATATTTCGTATTGATACATTTGTATATGATATTTACTGTGTATAGATACAATATTTGATGAATTATTTTCCTCAATATGAGATCATATTTTCTTTCTACTGATTTTTTTTTTTTTTAATTTAAAAAATTATAAGTTATGATTTTATTATAATAATAGAAGCAATTTTGCAAATTATTTTGCAAAGATGCACTGAAAATAGTGAAAGTTCTGAAAATAAAATCATCTCCTGAAATTTTTAAAATAATATCATTTGTATCTCGAATGCGTTCAAATAGCTCACTTAAATGCAGATTATTTTTATTTTAAATAAATTAAGTGATTGTATTAATTTTTGTAAATTTTATGCATTAATATTAATTATGCAATTTATAGATTAATAT
Source organism: Amaurobius ferox (assembly GCA_951213105.1). Lineage (NCBI taxonomy): Eukaryota > Metazoa > Arthropoda > Arachnida > Araneae > Amaurobiidae > Amaurobius > Amaurobius ferox. Next base: position 106,114,581 of record OX578135.1, read on the forward strand.
ATTTCTGTATTATAGAGAGTTTTGTTTATTCAGATTATGCCCAGTCACATTTGATCCAGATAATTAATCCATCTATACGATGGATTAATAAGTCTCAATAATCAAATACTAATATAATCAATATGCTCTCGCATTGTGTTATAATTATATTTTATATAATTTTATGTAGTTTGATTGAATAAAAATTATAAATTAATTTCTAATATAATCTTTATACTATTTCAACTACGAAACTGTTACACGCAAGATATGGAAAATTTAATTATCTAGGTCAGGATATTGATGACGTATATACAATATAGTATCGATACAATATCGATATGCCACTAAACGATAGGTATCGAAGCGCCGTATAATCTTGCTCATCACTAGGTGAGACTACTTATTAGGGATCAAAATGCGCATCATTTGTTCTCGGTTATTATAACAAGGGTTGCTTGAAATAATGAAAAAGCTAGGAGGTACAGATATGTATATGATTACAGTAGAAACTCAGTCAATGTATGAATATGCCCTTAATACATGTCGAAGGGCCTAGGAATCAAATCTATTTTTCTTCTATTGAATTGTCTTAGAGTTCTTGGAAAAAATATTTGAAGTTCTTGAGGCTCCTTGGTTGTAGAGACTGCACGAGAAAACGTGTGATGCACGTTGAAACTATTTTATTGTACGCACTGTTCATAAATGCTTTCATCTTTCAATGAAATTCCTAAATAGAAGAAAATGAGAATTAATGTATGGCTTTAAGTGCAAAATCTAGTGAAGAAATAGGGGCAATAATAAAGGCAAAAGCAGGACAACTTTTTAGCTGTCATTAAATTGTGAGTATTTAATCGGAAGTACGGAAAACATTTCTTGGATAATATTCAGTTTTACATTCGTAACTCAATTAAACTCAGAGATATTATAAGCTGTTTTTCTGTTACTGAATTCAATGATAATATAATTTTTTATAAGCTATTATAAAATTATATTTTAATATAAGTATTCTATGAATACTTTAAGAAAAGTGTTAATAAAATAGTGTAAAATATATACGCTTCAGTGCAAAAATTCATGGGATAGCAAAATGCAAATTTACAAGTGGCGTTCGCATTGCGTTAACAGGGTATAAAGAGTCAGATAGTTGTCGAAGTTGCCTGTAACGTGATAATGGCTACCCGACGAGAATTAATCGAATTTAAACGGGGAATGATAGTTGGAGCTCGAAGCATGAGACATAGCATTTCGAAAGCTGTTGAGACTTTGAAGATTTCTAGCGCGACAGTGTCAAGGGTGTATCGAGAATGCCTCATGGAAGGCATTACCTCCCATACAGAGCAGTGGGCTGCCACATCTGCTGAATGATCGAGACCTGCGAGGTCTGAGCGGAAGCGTCAGTGCTAACAGATGAACGACAATGCGTCAACTGACTGCCACATTTAATGAGGGACGCACTAGAATCGTATTTGTGAGGTCTGTGTTGCAAAATTTGGCGTTAATAGTATATGGCAGGAGAAGACCGACACGAGTACCTTTACTCGCAGCACATCATAGGCTTTAGCGAATCATCTGGGCTCTCGAACACATGCAATGGACCCTAGATGACTGGAAGGACTTGTCAACAAGAAACTGGAAGGACTTGTCAACAAGAAACTGGAAGTACTTGTCAACAAGAAACTGTGCAAGCTGGTGGTGTGTGGAGTATTTACTTGGCATGGATAGATCTTTACTTGGCATGGCACGAGCTGATAGTCGTATTCGGGTGTGGCGCAAACCCCATGAGGCTATAGATCCAACTTGTCAACAAGAAACTGTGCAAGCTGGTGGTGTGTGGAGTATTTACTTGGCATGGATAGGTCTTTACTTGGCATGGCACGAGCTAATAGTCGTATTCGGGTGTGGCGCAAACCCCATGAGGCTAGAGATCCAACTTGTCAACAGGAAACTATGCAAGCTGGTGGTGTGGGGAGTATTTACTTGGCATGGATAGGTCCATAATGGTGTGGGGAGTATTTACTTGGCATGGATAGGTCCATAATGGTGTGGGGAGTATTTACTTGGCATGGATAGGTCCTCTGGTCAAATTGAACCGGTCATTGACAAGAAATCACTATGTGCAGCAGCTTGGTGATCATTTGAAGCCGTTTATGGACTTCATGTACCCCAATAACGATGGGATGTTCCAGGATGATATTGATCCGTGTCACTGGGTCCATATTTCTCGCGATTGGTTTAAGGAGCATTCTGGACAATTCCAGCACATGATTTTCCAGTTAGACATGAACCCCTTGGAGCATATCTGGAATATGATCGAAAGAGCCATTCGTGCCCAAATTCCAGCATCTACCATAACCACGTAATTATGGCCTGCTAAGGAGACAGCATGGCTAAACATTTCTCTTGGAGACTTCTGCCCACTAGTTGAGTCCACGTCACGTCTAGTTGCTACACTTTGCCGAGCTAAAGGAAGCCCAACACGATATTAGAGAGGTAACCCATAACTTTTGGCGCTTGAAACGTATATATATCTGCTCTTATTTACGGTAAATACGGTTAGAACTTTCTCATATTTATAATATATATCATATCTTATTGTTAAATATTTAATGTGCTCTTACGATATTAGAAATGTTGAAAATTCGTGAGAATATTTTTGAACTGCAGGGATTCAACGACGGTCTCATTGTTCCTAAAATACTGATAGTTGGTTTGGCTATGTATGTTTTCAGTTTGAGTCAATTGGGTCAAGTGTTAAAATATATTAGAAGATGATTTATTTCAGCATTTTTATCAAATATACCGGAAGGTCGTAAAGTTGCGCACATCACATTTTAAAATCATATAATATTCCGAGAAATTGAAATAGTAAATATTTTTCTCAATAAGGTGGTAATGTTATACCCTCAAAAATATATCTGAAATATTTTCTGCTGTTTTTAATACATTAGGTGATCATTAAAAAGCACTTTTTTATCTATCGAAGAACAACATAGAGTTTTCCCAGAGGGAAATTTTTTTTATTTTAGAACAATTCTCTAGCCATTCACATGAGAGTGTCATTGAGGAGTTCAAAAATAAAAACTCAAACTTTAAAATCTCTAACAATTCACTAATTACGAGGCCAGTAAAACGATTTCACGGATCCGACGCAAACAAAGCGAGACAAATTGTTTGAATTAGATTGTTTGATTAAATTGTTTATATTAGAGACTGAATTGCTAAAACTCTTCAGTAAACCCTTCTGGAATTCTTCAATGACACTCTCAAAGAAATGGCTAGAGAAATTGTACTCTGAAATAAAAAAAACAACACTCAAGGAAAACGTCGTGTTCTTCGATTGGTAAAATAAGTAGTTTGTAATAATCGTCTGAAAGCAAACCATATTTCTGATTTTTAGGGTTATTGTATCAGTGCCACCAAACTGAAGTAAAACAAGAAAGATCAATCATGCTTAAAGCATTGATTATGAAACACTTTCCAACTTCAATGCAATTTTATTTAAAAAAGTCGAAAATGCAATACATTCCTCGGTAATATTTTAAAACTTATCACAATACTACATTGATTTATTATATTTGAAAACTTAAACCTTCATTGAAAAAAATGAACTTCATTCAAATGACGCCATTGAAATATAAATTGCTTGGTTTAAATATCTCTAAAATGCAATACATTCCACGGTAATATATTTAAAACTATCATAATACTATGAAAAAAATGAACTTCATTCAAATGACGCCATTGAAATATAAATTGCTTGGTTTAAATATCTCTAAAATGCAATACATTCCACGGTAATATATTTAAAACTATCATAATACTACGATAATTTATTATATTTGAAAACTTCATCGAAAACAACTGAAATAAATTCAAATGACGTCATAGAAAAAATAACACGCCTGGATCTCTCTATAAAAGCAGGATTTCATTCATAACTTTCTCCATTTCATCCATCACAATACTATAATAATTTATTTTATTTAAAAATTAAGACCATGGAGCTACAATTCATAAACTCTATGCTTAAAACTTCATAAAAAAAAATCGTCCTTCTGTTTATAAAATCAATTAATATTTCATTCATATCAGCCATGCAGACTCCATGGACTGAATTATTTTGTGTTAAAGAAATACAGTAATTCTAATACAACTCATTCTACATATTTTGCTGTTTACATTTTACATAGGTGAAAAATAGGCTTAGTTGTAGAAATAATCAAATTTGAATGAGCATTTAAACTCAAATATATTGTCATTGTGTTGTTTTAGTATGTAGATGCACAGAATTTAAGCAAAAATAAAGCAGTTTTAGGACGGATACAACACTCAATATGAATTAAAAAGAATTTTAAAAAATCACGATTTTGAAACAAGATGGATGCCATATATCATTTTGAAGTGGGTCATGTGATCGTTTCATATCATGGTCACGTGATCATTTCATATAAGATGTGTAATTATTATTTTAATTTTTATTTAAAAAACTACTGAATATATTTCGCTGAATTTTTTTTATATATTTTATGGAGCAATTTGACTATTACCTAAAATTTTCGAAGCAATTTGTGAATTTTAAATCCGCTTAAAAAATGTTTGAAAAATTAGGTCCCATAGGGCTCAATGTATTTCATTTTTTCAACTAATTGGGTGATATTATTCAAAACTAATTGGGTGATATTATTCATTTATATTCCCATAGGTCCTACAGACCGTCTGAACAACATACTAAAATTTCATTTTGATTAAGTTATTTTTACGGCATTTATCGTGCTAACGGACAGACAGACAGACAGGCAGAATGAACAGAGTCATAAACACTTTTCAACTTTGTTGTAAAGTGTTAAAAATATACCGTTTCAATTTCTTAATTTTAAAAGTTAAAGTAATCAACTGCTATCCTATCACTCGGTATTATAGTAGTAGTTTTTGCGCAATGTTTATAACCAATTGGGTTAATAAGAAAAAACGATTTATTGTCTTGACGGTCTATAAGAGATGATGACTTTAAAAAACCCCATATAATGTACTTATTTATAGGGTTAAATATCTTATGACCATTTCGGCAACTGGAATCCTAAGTTACGGCTTGGTTCGCCTATCTGTAAATTCAACTTGGACTAGTAAACGAAAATATAATAAACTTCACTCTTAGCGTTTTTTAAAGTGTGTCCCTTGGGGTTTTACGACGGTATTCCGGAGATTCCACAACTTGATAGTTTTGTGTATATTTTTACTTTCCTTATATACATTATGTCAAGGTAATAAGGAAAGTATTGTGACGGGGTCGAAAATTCGAATTCGAGTTTTCGACGGGAGAGCACGTTTCAAGCATCCCTGATCACGAATCAAAATTTTTTGAGGTGATATCTGTGTGTGTGTGTGTGTGTGTGTGTGTGTGTCAGTGAGTCTGGAAACGATATCTCTAGAACGAATAGAGCGATTCGAATGAAATTTGGTACAAAAATCACAATCCGTGAATACTGGAAGCCTATTGTTTTAAACGTAATCGAATGTTCAGAATCCCCTAAATTTTCGAGTGAAATTTTGAAAAAAATCATCAAAAAATCAAAACATTTAATAAAGTTACGAAAATAGACATTTCTTGTGTAATGTTTTCTTAGAAAACGATTGACATAAACTTTAGAACGCTAGCATGAACCGTTCTCGAGATATTTTCAAATAAATTTTTCAAATAAATTTATCAAAAAATCATATAAATTAAAAAAATATATTAACTGTTGAGAAACGTGATCACTTTTCATATGTAATATCATGCGATAAATTGGATGACAACATACTCGTGGATCTAGCTCGTTCCATTCATGAGAAAAGATACTTTGAGTAATACTTTTGTATTTGAAAGCCAATAGTCATTTATCTGCTATAAGAATAACATATTTCTCCGTCCATAACGCTTGGCGAGATTTTGACGACGAATTTGGCGGAATGTCGCCAACTTGCCGAGTTTTTTAAATGTTGCCAAATTAAAGAAAATCTGGCTAAATGGATAAAAATGACGCTAAATCAATGAAAATGACGACTAATTGTCGAAAATTCAATATCTTGGAAAGAATATAAGTATCCACTATAAAAAAACCTATTTTTTTACTGTAAAAGTAATAAATTTATTGCATTATATAAGGAAAAATCATGTGTTGCCCACATCAGATTTTCTTAATTTACACTTTTAAAAATTAAAAAAGCATAAAATGTGAATGCATAATTTGGACTACAATAGACGTCTTCTCATTTTGGTGTTCCGCCATCAAATTGAATTTCTAAAGGGTTCCGCGATCCAAAAATTTCGAGAAAAAATTGCTCTATAGATGTAAATTTAAAGTCAATATAAACTTATTAGTGAATAATGTGACCAAACAGTGAACTTTAATAGTGACCTGCATAAGAATTTTCGACACTTCATTTTGTTTTCTAATAATAAGACAAGAATCGTCAGGGATAACTACCAGGAAAATATATTCTGTAAATTTCTGCAGAAAAATATGAATTGCGTATTGAAATACTTGTTGTTGTTGTTGTTGTCGTGTGACCAGTGCAATAACTGGAAAGGGAATTATTGAAATACTTGGAACATATATTAAAGTGTATTCGGTAAAGACTTATAAGTAATTTTTACAGTTTTATGAAGCTAGCTGTTCGAACTCACCAAAAAGACTTTCACAAAGAATCTGTGTCTAGTCTTTGAATCTTTGCACGCCTGAAAGAATCAAAATGCAATCATTTTACTGAATGTTAAAAAGTTACAGAAAAACAGTTGTTTGAAGTTATATTACACGAAGAACAACAGTGTTAAGTACTTAAAATTTTACTTTTAGGCAGGAATTATTTTCATGGAGATCGCTTACTTTCAACTTTACGTCTTAAGAGGATTTTACTTAAAAATCATTCAATTTTCGAGGAACTTTTTGAAATCATGAATTTATTTTCTAGTTTTGATATAGGACGGAAGACTGTGGTTCCTTCGATGCTTTGAAATACCGATTCAATTTATAACTTATTGATTCAATTGGAAAATGTTTTTACGAAAAAAAATCTTACTTCACTGGCCTTAAGGAACTTATTCACGGATGACTATGTGGGAATAGTTTTACTTAATTACGATTATTTTCTTTATCCTTTTAAATTACTTTTATAAACTTGATTCATGCATTTTACAGTATGTATGTATGTATACATAAAAAAAAGATATTTGATAACGCTATTTTCTATTTATTTTCAACGACCTTTTCACCAAATTTCAAATTTATGTTGCATTTAGATTGGTGTTTTTCACTAAATACGAAATACTGACTCTTTGGTAAGCAGTTAATCAATAAACATAAATATGTGCAATAAGTCTGAGAAGTAAATAGATTTTTAAAATAAAATACAAAAGTACTAATCTTTTAATTCAATATTCACGAAAAAATACAAAAATACAAATACTTTTGAAACCGACATTCACAAAAAATACAAAATACTTACCAAAGAAAATACAAAAAGTTTAAGTACCCGGAAAAGAAAATGCCAAATACATTATCAATATAAATTTCGAAAAGTTATTAGATGTATTAACAAATTTCGTTCTGCAAATGATATTTTACCTAAATCTATTTATGGTTTCACATTTAATAGATGAGATTAAGATTAATACTTTATGTGTTATACTAGTTCGGGTATGTGAAAAGCAAAGGAATACTTATTTTCGAATTTCTTACAAGTTTTTGTGCACTCAAGCTGTTTAAATTATTTCACATGAAAAAAGTTAATTTTTTTAAAACCCAAATTGCTTATTTAACATGAAAATTTTAAATTAGAAATTTATGCCAAAGAAATTTTATTGTATTACAGTTTTGCATTTCTTTATTTTACTTAAAAATATTTTTTGCAAATTTAAGAAAATGCAAAATATTTTTGAAAACGCAATGAGTAGTAAAATATAAAATACAAAATACATACATCGTATTTCCTTTTCGTATTTTGTATTTACAGATTATTTGAGCTTCCCAACCTTGATTTGAAAATTACTATTTTACTTTATTTTTTCAATTTACGAATTTATGTCAGAGAGTTTACTCAGAATTGACTTTTGCACTTCTAAAATTTTAGTTAAAATATTTTTTGTAAATTAAAAAAAATACATAATACTTTTCAAAACGTAATGAATAGTAAAATATAAAAAACAAAATTCGCATTTTATATTTCCTTTTCGTGTTTTGTATTTAAGTTAACAGTCTTGAGTTGAAAACTATCTTTTTTCCAAATTTCAAATTTGTGTTACAGAGTGTTTACATTTAATGCCAAATTCTAATTTTTAGTCTATAGCACCATCTAAAATATAAATATTCGAAAACTCCTGTTTATCATTTAATTCACTGATTAATCGACTTCTATATTTAATTTTAACCTCTGTGCCATTTCAAAGTAATTCTGTTTTTATTCAATAATTCATTTTTTTTTTTTTGCTTCGGGCCTTAAAAGAACCTTGTTGGTACCAAATCGCAAGTTCGTTAGGAAAAGATGTATGCTTACTCTAAAATTTGAACATTATAATATGAAACTTACTTTATTAATACTAATTTAAACTTATTAATTTTTACTAGTTTAAGCTTAAACTTAAATTATGCTAATTTAAACTTAAATTATACTAATTTAAACTTATTTTAATATGAACTTAAATGTAAATATTCTTAACTACATTTTTTTCGAAGGCATTTTTTAGTCACCTGAGTACTAAATATTAAGCCTATCATATGGGAAGTGAATTTTGCATTTACTCAACATTTTAATATATGCTTACCACTTTACACTAAGTTGAATAATTCCATAGGTATACCGTAGACTGGAGTAATTACTGGACGCAGAGAATCGGGTAAATATTGAACAATGGTTTTAAACCAGTCCAAATGGTATTTTTCTGGTAAAATCTTCTCTGGATGGAGTATATTTTTTCATGATTTTCAATTGTGTGCATTTAAATTTCCGACATGCTACATTCATTACAGTGGACTTGAGTCGACAAATTCTGTAATGAGGCAAGGCCTGTCCAAACATTAATCTGAAGTGTATCAGAATATCCCTGCCTCGGGTAAATCTTTTTTCTGGTAAAATCTTATCAGAATATATTTACAAGATCTTAAGCTGTGTTGAGTCAAATTACTAACATGCTATATTTACCACAGTAGAAATGAGGAGGCAAATTCCATAAGGAAGCAAAGCCTGTCTAAAAGTTTTCCCAATATGTTCAAGTAAATCCCGAAGTCCTGAGTGAATGTTGAACATAATTTTTTTAATATTGAAAATTTTCTGTTAAACTTATCATTTTTATGTAAATGAGAGCTGTTTAGAATGGCAATTGACTACTGTACTTAACAGAAGTAAAATCATCATAAGTATATAAATAAATGAATCATATCAAAAATTTGATTTTTGTTGTCTACCCTATAGCAAAGAAATCGACTATATTTGGCCTTGTAATTGATGCTGACATTCGGGGCTACTGTATTTGGCGTGTAATTGTTTGACGCGTAATAAATACTTCCCTGCCAAGTCACTGACAGTCACTGCAAGTCACTGCAGTGACTCCTCTAGTTAGTAAACATATGCAACATTGAAAAATGAGCTTTTAAATCGTTTTCTTCAACGCCTTTTCTTTACGTTTATCATAATATATGATCTTGAAACATATAATGCAGGGACTCATCAGAAAACAATAAATGGGGACATGTGCGCCCACTAAAATTCGAACCTCTTAATTTAAGGCAGTGTAAACAAGGAGAGACAAGATGTATGTCCTCTCCTCAGTAATATTACATAGTGAAAATGCGAAGTGATAGGCTTTTAAGACTCTAAAGTTACTTGTGTTAGCTTTTTATCTGAACCATATAACATAGAGAAAGATATTGGCTACCTTACTGTGTGTTATATGACACAGTAATACATACCATCTGTGTCTCAACCAAACTCACCAGCTATTTGAAGCTAATTTTTGTTTACGAAAATCGCATATACAAATAACTATTCTGCCACAAAATGTTAATGCTGAAAGTAACTTACTTGACCTCCACTTCTGGGGTAGGTGGTTGCAATGTGTTGGAGTCTGTGCTTCCTATGCTATCGCTACCCTTCACAGCTTTAGACCTCTGAAGAGAAGATTGTCTACTGGAACGTCCAGAGGGAACGTCTCTGTTTTCCATGCGCGAAGATTCTTCCATGGGCAGTGTTGACTTATTGCAATAGTCGTCGTATTCCTCCAAGTCTGTCGATGACGTCTCTTCCATGTAACGTAACCGAAAAGGGGCACAACCTAATTCAACAAAAATAATATTTTTCGCTTTAATTATCAACTTTTTGTAAATACAAAATCACAATTAGAAAACAATCAAGTTGCATGAATTCCTTTCTTTGTAAGTAATTATCATGTTGTGTATAGAATCAGAATAAAATACTGAGAAGTTACTCTAAACTTTTTGTTTTTTCGCCAAACCATTCGCTAAATGCAATATTCAATCAATAAATTTTATTTTTCCTCTTCAATTGCAAAATAATTTTTTATTATTAATTCTTAGTTTCTAAAGATTAATTCTTAACACTAAGCAATATATCCTCTTAATTACAGAAGAAGATGTTTATGTAAAAGAAGTATTCAAAACTTGTGAAAATTTACTATTTTTTTTATTTAGACATTACAAGAAATAATATTAGCCAAGGTTTATTTTAAATCTTATCAACAGTGGCCGCAACAATTTTGTAACACATTATGACATTCACAAAAAGCAAACAAACTTTTTCTTTACAGAAGCATTACATTTTTGCAACATAAACAAGTTAAAATATTATATTGCTCATCCCCCCCCCCCCCAATTAATGTAAAAATTAAATAATCTGTTCTTTTCTGTAGACGTAGGGCTCGTCACCAAGTCGTGAGTCATATTGCAGAAATCAGAGAGACATGTTGATCTGCCACATTATTTTTTTCAAATTGCTAAAAATTGTAAAAATAATGTAACAGAGGTCAACAGTGCGGCATCTGAAAATTACTTACTGACCATACTGACCTGTCAATGTTTTCATTTCAGCTTTATCCCTTATGGCCTCTACAGTCTCTGGGGTCATATGCACCTCCTCCTGTTCTCCGTTCGCCTCTGTGTCCCTAATGGGTTCGAAATGTGTATGGTCCTGGATTTCTATTGTCATCGTGGCATCTTCCTCCTCCGGTTCTTCAACGTACTCATCCTCCTCCTGCTCACTTACAGAAGGAATGAGACCAGGGCGCCTCCTGGAGACAGAACTGGAAGGAGGAGTACCTTCTTCAGAAGAGTTCAAACTAGACAACTGACCAGGAGAGTCTGCAAGATATAGACATTTAATTACAGTGCATCATTAATATAAATAGGCAATGAATTATACAATGACATTAATATAATGACATAAACATTGATAGATAATGACATTAATATGAATAGACAAACTGAAAAAATACTGTTTCGTTGAAATGCAATAAAAAAGGGAAAAAGTGACATAATTACAGTACAGTGGTCTAAAACCAATTTTAAATAGGACACATATTTTGGGATGTATTTCGCATGAATGTGTATTATATATGTTACGACGTATCTTCTGAATATACGGATGCATTCTAAAGATAAAGAAAAACAAGAAAGATCAATCATGCTTAAAGCATTGATTATGAAATACTTTCCAACTTCAATCCAATTTTATTTAAACATGTCTAAAATGCAATACATTCCTCGGTAATATTTTAAAACTTATCACAATACTACATTAATTTATTATATTTGAAAACTTAAACCTTCATCGAAAAAAATGAACTTCATTCAAATGACGGCATTGAAATATAAATTGCCTGGTTCAAACATCTCTAAAATGTGATACATTCCTCGGTAATAATTTTAGAAATATCATAATACTACGATAATTTATTATATTTGAAAACTTCATCGAAAACAACTGAAATTCATTCAAATGACGTCATAGAAAAAATAACACGCCTGGCTCTCTCTATAAAAGCAGCATTTCATTCATAAATAATTTCCCATTCATGTCATTCATCACAATACTATAATAATTTATTTTATTTAAAAATTAAGACCATGGAGCTACAAGTAGTTAAACTCTATGCGTAAAACTTCATCGAACAAATCGTCCTTCTCTTTGTAAAATCAATGATTATTTCATTCATATCAGCTATGCAGACTCCATGAACTAAATGATTTTGTGTTAAAGAAATACAGCAATTCTAATACAACTCATTCTACATATTTTGCTGTTTATATTTTACATAGGAGAAAAATAGGCTTAGTTGTAGAAATAATCAAATTTGGATGAGCATTTAAACTCAAATATATTGTAATTGCGTTGTTTCAGTATGTAGATGCACAGAATTTAAACAAAAATAAAGTAGTTTTAAGACGGATACAACACGCAATATGAATTAAAAAGAATTTTAAAAAATCGCGATTTTGAAACAAGATGGATGCCATATATCATTTTGAAGTGGGTCATGTGATCGGTTCATATCATGATCACGTGATCGCTTCATATAAGAGGTGTTATTATTATTTTAATTTTTATTTAAAAAACTACTGAATATATTTCGCTGTTTTTTTTTTACATATTTTATGGAACAATTTGACTATTACCTAAAATTTTCGAAGCAATTTGTGAATTTTAAATCCGCTTAAAAAATGTTTGAAAAATTCTGTCCCATAGGGCACAATGTATTTCATTTTTTCAACCTGGGTTCAAGCCAAAACTAATTGGGTGATATTATTTATTTATATTCCCATAGGTCCTACGGGTCGTCTGAACAACTTACTAAAATTTCATTTTGATTAAGTCATTTTTACGGCAGTTATCGTGCTAACGGACAGACAGACAGACAGACAGAATGAACAAAGTCATAAACACTTTCCAACTTTGTTGCAAAGTGTTAGAAATGAATTAGAAAATCTGCATAACTTAAGTTTTATTCAAAGCAGCAATTAACGTAAATAGGAAAAATATACTGTTAATGAATTTCTAGATATATAGAAAAGTCACAAAACAATTAACAATTGCAATAAAACAGCAATTAAATCCCCAACGAACTCACAAACAAAGAAGTCGTATTCTTAAAACGGAGACATATTCACAATTCCTCTTCATTTCTTTTATCATATAACATTTCTTTTATCATATAACATTGTTCTCTGAACATTGAGCACCTTTATTATACTATTACCCCAATAGAAAGATCCAGAAAAACCTATATGTTTGTCGAGATTAAAAATGTTTATAAACTTGCCTAGTTGACGACATTTTATCAAAATTGTGCCTAGTTGTCGTCATATTTATATTTCATATAAATATGACGACATTTTATCAAAATTGTCGTTATATTTCTTGCAAAGGTCAAGCAACCAGGACCTTATCGTAACGATAATTTGTCATTATAAATGTTTCTTTCCAGCTAGGAGACGTTTTAGACAGGAAAAAATTTATGAGATAAAAGCAACACCGAATTTCATATAAATATGTACATTAGTGGTGTATCTAAAGACTAAAAATAAGAATGTCAGTTTTTAAGGATTTCTCCTTAAATAGATATTAACCTAATATTTGTGAACTTACAAATTACCAACAAATGAGAAATCTCACAGATCCAATAGTCACTTTATATGATTCATAAAGCAGGATCGAGCTTGCTTTATGAATCCCTTTTTATTTATTTATACTGTTCTTCTATTTGTAATTTTGACCCTGTCCAGGTCCTAAGTTATGCTTGGCGACTCGTCCATGATCCCCAGCATGTTAAGCCGTTACACAGCTGCATTGATTTATAATTATTGTGTGTTTTTTTTAAAACTCATATATTTTTAAACCCTTTTGGAGTATTTGCTCTTGATTTTTATATAAATTATAATCTGACTTATAACTCACCTTTTGTATAACTGACAATTTCATGATATGCAAATTTTTCTTAAAAGTATTGAAGTGTATTTAAGCACGTTGGCATCATTACTAATTGTACTGGCACTGAGGATGGACATGTAAAATGTCCGAAAGCACTTTTGGCTATTATTTTTACGTCTGTAGGATGATTTTAAAATAAAATGACTAATATAGGCGAATGATGAGTCAAGTACCTGGCCATTTGATAAAAAAAATGACTATTGGATCTGTCAATTTAAGCACGTTGGCATCATTTCTAATTGTACTGCCACTGAGGATGAACATGTAAAATGCCCGAAAGCGCTTTGACTATTACTTTTACTTCTGTAGGATGATTTTAAAATAAAATGACAAATATAGGCGAATGATGAGTCAAATGCCTGGCCATTTGATAAAAAATAAAATAAAATAAAATAAAATGACTATTGGATCTGTGAGATTTGTCATTTGTTGGTAATTTGTATTTGAAACCGTGACGTGTCGCCACTCTTAGCATTTGAACATACGTTTTTATTCTGCTACGTGACAAAATTTTTATATACGAAAACAGTTTCATCAATAGAAGATATAACAAATTTTATATTTTACTGAAAAACGTTTGTTTGTAACCAGAATTTCAACTTGAAAATAAAATAATATCATCATGGTTGCGCAAGGTTATAGTTAACTCAACTAAAATAGAAATGAAACCAAAATAGAAACATTTCATTTTTTTTCTATCCAACCAAAATAGAAATAATTGTTAGTAAAATACCTCCAAGTGGTATGGCCAGATTAAATCAGAAATTTAATAAACCTATCTGTGTAAAAGTAAATTAGAAATTTAAATACTATATTAGAAAAACTGTGATTTTTCTTCAAACTCTTAGTAATCTAATGTAGTGATTCCAAATATGTTGTCCGCAAATCGTTTGTGGTTCAGGGCGCATTATCGGGTAACCTACGGCTGATGAGAGGTGTTTACATTCTTATAGTCAGATTTGGCTAATAGTTCCAAAGATCAGCCGTGGTTGGCAAAACTGGTCTTTCTGTATGACATACTTCAACTGATAAATGAGCTAAATTTTAGTCTTCAGGAACCATCAAAAACTATTTTTGACTTGAGAAATAGAATTGACTCATTTAAGGCAAAAAAATAATAAATAAATAAATAAATAAATAAAAAAAAATAAAAAAATTCAAATTATGCTAGATAAAAACACAGGAAAATTAATTAAGTACAGCACGTGATTTTACGCACGATCAATAATGAATTACTTCACAACATAAAATGCAGCGCCAAACGGTAGCGTTCAGATCCAGGCTTGTTGCGTTGAAGAAGAAAATGTAGCTTGACTTTCGAAACGTATGTTTAATCCCTTGTCTTTATTTATGCTGGATTTGACGCTGAAATCCAATGCATCACATGAGGATTGTTTTGATGTTTTCTTTCTTCTTAGGCTGCATCTCTTGCAAACATACAAGTGTTTTCACATCCTCTTAGAATGCAACAGGCAAACAGACGAAAAGTGTTTTTATGTGTTATTATACATACATTGAAACTCTTCAAATGTATTTAGAAAAGTTTTTCAGACAGTTTTTAATTTCTAATACTAGGTCAAGAAATTTGTAGGTTATGTATGCCTGATAAACATTACGATCTATCACTTTTAGAACAAGACAAACTGCTGGAACGGTTTTCTGACCTGCATCTTAAGGCAATTTAAAGTAATTACAATATTGTGAGAACTTTCTGAATTCATATTTGGGGAAAATATTCATCACTAAGTGAAAAAGCTCTAAAATATTTTCTTTTAACTCGACCTACATTGTGAAACACTGCATTTTCTGTTCTTATTGTTATAATAACAAAAACAGAAACAGATCGCATATATAATAACTTAACTGTTATATAAGAATCTTAACTGTTATCTTAAGGCAATGAAAAGTAATTACAATATTGTGAGAACTTTCTGAATTCATATGTGGGAAAATATTCATCACTAAGTGAAAAAGCTCTAAAATATTTTCTTTTAACTCGACCTACAGTGTGAAACACTGCATTTTCTGTTCTTAATGTTATAATAACAAAAACAGAAACAGATCGCATATATAATAACTTAACTGTTATATAAGAATCTTAACTGTTATCTTAAGGCAATGAAAAGTAATTACAATATTGTGAGAACTTTCTGAATTCACATTCGGGGAAAATATTCATCACTAAGTGAAAAAGCTCTAAAATATTTTCTTTTAACTCGACCTACATTGTGAAACACTGCATTTTCTGTTCTTAATGTTATAATAACAAAAACAGAAACAGATCGCATATATAATAACTTAACTGTTATATAAGAATCATAACTGTTATCTTAAGGCAATGAAAAGTAATTACAATATTGTGAGAACTTTCTGAATTCACATTCGGGGAAAATATTCATCACTAAGTGAAAAAGCTCTAAAGTATTTTCTTTTAACTCGACCTACATTGTGAAACACTGCATTTTCTGTTCTTATTGTTATAATAACAAAAACAGAAACAGATCGCATATATAATAACTTAACTGTTATATAAGAATCTTAACTGTTATCTTAAGGCAATGAAAAGTAATTACAATATTGTGAGAACTTTCTGAATTCACATTCGGGGAAAATATTCATCACTAAGTGAAAAAGCTCTAAAATATTTTCTTTTAACTCGACCTACATTGTGAAACACTGCATTTTCTGTTCTTATTGTTATAATAACAAAAACAGAAACAGATCGCATATATAATAACTTAACTGTTATATAAGAATCATAACTGTTATCTTAAGGCAATGAAAAGTAATTACAATATTGTGAGAACTTTCTGAATTCACATTCGGGGAAAATATTCATCACTAAGTGAAAAAGCTCTAAAGTATTTTCTTTTAACTCGACCTACATTGTGAAACACTGCATTTTCTGTTCTTATTGTTATAATAACAAAAACAGAAACAGATCGCATATATAATAACTTAACTGTTATATAAGAATCTTAACTGTTATCTTAAGGCAATGAAAAGTAATTACAATATTGTGAGAACTTTCTGAATTCATATGTGGGAAAATATTCATCACTAAGTGAAAAAGCTCTAAAATATTTTCTTTTAACTCGACCTACATTGTTAAACACTGCATTTTCTGTTCTTAATGTTACAATAACAAAATCAGAAACAGATCGCATATATAATAACTTTTGAGTGAAATGCAAGCAAAAAAATATCATTGAATATTTTGTAATTCTAGCATTTTAATTATATGAACGTACTAATCATCTCTGGACACGCTTGGAGCTGCCCATATGGCTAATGATCATTAAATGTGACATCTATAAACTTAATAAAAATTCTAAATATCAAAAACCGTTGATGACATATGGTGAGAACAGAATACATTTACTGCTTTTTAAAAATTTTGCTGCTTTTTGAAATTTGTATACTATTAAATTATTAAAACGGGGATATATAAATGTCAGAGCCACCTAATTTTCAATTATAAAAAACAAAAACAAAACAGGTAAGTTCATTTTTGATTCAGCAGTCACTGTAGAGCGTAGGACTACGACTTGCTGATCGGAGATTTAAAATGAACTGAAACATCATTGGGCTGCAGTCTACTTGGGCTTATTATATTCCACCCCATTTATTCTCGCCTCTCGTTTTAATTTTCTCTACTTTTGCTCGCGTTCATTATGCGACTTCCGCGACATTGTTGAAAATGTTAACCCTTCCATACGAAAACAATATAAAACAATTTTAGTTTAAACCAGTGCGATATTTTCATTATGCATTTGAATAGTTTGCGAGAACTTTAAATCGATACCACCCACAGTCATTTTGCACTCAAGGTTGTCCAGATAAACCGTAGTATTGTCAAAAGTGTCACAAGAAAACAATTTTTTTAAGTATTCAGTTCAAACCACTGCGAAATGTTGTTCTTCACATATTTGAATAGATCTCATCGGAAGTTTTAGAACTATACCACGCACAATCGTGTTGCGCCCACGGTTACAGAGATATAGACTAAGTCAAACGTGGAGGCATACTTAGAAATTTAGCATCATCTTCGTACCCGGAGAGCGTTGAGCACATGATGTACTTCTCAGTACGCGAATTGGACTCCATGCTCTTTACAAATATGCCAACGCGATTGTTGTACGACACGTATTTTTAAAAGTATAACGATTTCAATTAATTGAGACTTATTTTTGTCACAAGCGGTGGGCCGTAAGTCGCCCCCATACTATATCCGTGGAGTTAGATGTAGTTTTACTTTTAAATGCATGCAAAAGGACATTGCGATGTTTTACCTCTGCCTTCAGACGCTTGACTGATTGTAATGAGTGGTAAGTCTCCATTGCCTGTTATACCGCCTCTTCGAATCCAGTGTCTGTCGCCATCGGAGGAAGAGCCATGAGATTCGGTGGACATTGGGGATGGACGGCGGCTCAACCTAAAACAAATCACAACCATTAGCAGCAAGTCTGAAAGCAAGTAGAAAAGAAACGATATGACTACATATGTGAATAAACAGATAGAATGACAACAAATATAGCAATGTAAATAGAACTTAAGCTCAATACAAAATTAATAACAAAGCCCGGCAGTTGATGAGGGGTATGAATTTAAGCAAAAAAAATCACTTTAAAATAATCCGTCTCATCTGACCGCCCCACCGTTTAAAAATGTTTGTAAGTTAGTACCCATTTTTTTTTTCATTTACTTACTTTAAAATACCGAATTAAAGAATTTTTACAGCATTTTTCTTTCGCTCACCAAATTGCCCTGATCAAAATTATACTTTTTGATTGCATAAAAGAACGTGATTGCTATATACCCCACAACAAATCGTAATTACTCTGCGAACCACTAACAAAAGACATATTCCGTCGTAAATACTGCACCCGTCTCTAACAAAATGCAATTACTATACGCCCGCCCCCCTGTAGGACAGAGATCATATGTGTAATTATACATATTTGGATTATCAAAAATTCAAAATTTTAAGTTTGTTTTAAAAATCTGAAAAAAAAAATCACTAAAATACTTCAAGAATTAAATATAATAAAACATCAGTAGAGCTAAATAGTTTGTATTTTTATATTTATATTTTTTTAGAGTCATTTAAATGACATTTATGAACATGTAAATGACAAGACATAATTTACAAATAATGTGCAACCAGAATCATTATACTAAATTTTAACCAAAGCAACTTATAATTGTTCTTAATATAAGATGGATAGCTTAAAATTACTTAAATGGAATATATAAGTGTATTTTTCAGCTTAGAATTGGAGTATGTGGGTGGTATAAAAGATTAAGTATGTGAATGGCAAGATATAGATTTAGTGTTTGTAAACAAATTATTCCTGAAGCTTTTTAGGCTTACCTTCAGTCAAATACTTCTAGTAGAAGGTTTATAAAAGTACATTATCAACATTTATATTCAAATATTACCTGCTTTTATAAGCATATTTAACAAAAGCATATTTAACATGTATAATACGGAATAAAAACATGCACGTTGAAAATAAAGTCGGTAACAAAATCTTTGAAATCTTTGAAAATGCAACTCCGTTCTACGACAACAAACTGTCATACTTGTTTACTATCAGTGTTGTCATCTCTAAAAATTTCCCTTTCTTTGAGAAAAAAAATTCCATACTTTTTAACCATGCAGATGGCCAAAAAACCTCGAGATGAACTTTAATTTCATATTTTGGGGTGATATTTTAATTTCATTTTGTATTTTAGCGATCAACATTCTTTGCACATGCATATTCATTGCTTCGCACATGAATATTCATTGGTGGAAAAAATTTGAAAAGGAAACAGTTTTTTGTTTTTGAAGTAAATATACCAGAATGTAGAAATCATAAGTATGAGGCAAGGCATGTGGATGACATTTTATTGAACTTTTCTGTTGTATCAGAATTTAAGTTTGAGGATCTTAGAAGGTCAGAATTATAGTGCAAAGGAAGCGTGAAATATTAAAAAAAATTCTGAAACTCACCAAAATAAAAAAAATATGTATATCAACACAGGTGGAACACAACTATATGGAACACAAATATTCCCATTTTTGTAGAATTATCCTCATATGCAGAGAGATTGGCTTTTATAATATACTATGATTAAATGTAATACTTGTATGCTTCTTTTTTTTTTCATGTCAGTCTCATTAAAGTTTGCTTTTAACGAGAGGTAAGTTTTTAAAAAAAAATTAATTAATTTTTTTAATTAAAAATTTATATTTAAAACTAACCGGCTGCATTCACTAGAAATTTAGAGGCTTAAAAATACGTAGATTAAGACCGTTTAAAAATGTTGGTAAGTTAGTACCCATTTTTTAACACTTTACAACAAAGTTGAAAAGTGTTTATGACTTTGTTCATTCTGTCTGTCTGTCTGTCTGTCTGTCTGTCTGTCTGTCTGTCTGTCCGTTAGCACGATAACTGCCGTAAAAATGACTTTATCAAAATGAAATTTTAGTATGTTGTTCAGACGGTCTGTAGGACCTATGGGAATATAAATAAATAATATCACCCAATTAGTTTTTTATTGAACCCGGGTTGAAAAAATGAAATACATTGAACCCTATGGGACCTAATTTTTCAAACATTTTTTAAGTAAATTTAAAATTCACGAATTGCTTCGAAATTTTTAGAAAATATTCACATTATCCCATAGAATATATAAAAAAAAATTCAGTAAAATATGTTAAGTAGTTTTTTAATTAAAAATTATTTAATATAGGGAAAAAAACAAATTCAATTAAATTCTGACTTTGGGATATCTTCCAGAAAGAAAAGAGAGATATATTATATAATAAATATCTCTCCATTTGTTTAAATGTTTTGCATATGGGAGTGGCTTCACATTTTAAAATAAATTTGGTAGATAACAATTTTTCATTTTTTAAAATTTTATATAACTCTTCATGATAAATTTATTTGATGGCATTTTTAATGCACTTTCCTACGTCCTAGAGAGTTAAAATTTGGTACACAGCTTAAATTTGTTGAACATTTTATTCGACAAAAATTTGATGGATCTTTAAATATAGATCATACAGTTTTTTCGAAATGGCCTGAAAATAATCCCCGTTCACTTCTATAAATCATTGTTGTAATATTGTTAAAAATTCTGATGTGGGCAGCACATGTCTTTCCCTGCAGACTCATATTCGTTCTTTTTATTTATTTTTTCTATGACGTCATTTGAATTAATTTCAGTTGTTTTCGATGAAGTTTTTAAATATAATAAATTATCGTAGTATTATGATAGTTTTAAAAATATTACCGTGGAATGTATCGCTTTTCAGATATATTTAAACCAGGCAATTTTTATTTCAATGCCGTCATTTGAATGAAGTTCATGTTTTTCAATGAAGGTTTAATTTTTCAAATATAATAAATTAATGTAGTATTATGATAAGTTTTAAAATATTACCGAGGAATGTATTGCATTTTCGACTTTTTTAAATAAAATTGCATTGAAGTTGGAAAGTGTTTCATAATCAATGCTTTAAGCATGATTGATCTTTCTTGTTTTTCATTTACTTACTTTAAAATACCAAATTAAAGAATTTTTACAGCATTTTTTTTTCGCTCACCAAATTGTCCATTTTAAAACAAAAATAATGTTTTCTGAAATAAATAGCTGAAAATCTCTTGGTACACATGTTAAGATATAAAGATCCAATCTGCTGTTTTCAACTGATAAAAGCTGTTTACCGTAAGACACTAAACCTTGTTTTATGATGCTACAGATTGATTGGTGACCCAAAATTCGCATGCTGCAGTGTAGAGGAATAACCCTCATATTTTCTCTACCAATAATGTAATGAGGAGATACGACGTGGGACAAATGTCATCCAAATAGATCCTTTTGGGATAAAATAAATGAAAGTTAGTAGATATGGCGTATTTTGCATTAGCAAAGTTATAACAACAAACTTCAAAACGATTAATCTATTGTTTTTATCTTCCGTTTCGCTTATATTCTTTTATTAGACGTTTAATCATAAGACAGTTTAATGTAAATCAATTCCACTGAAATTTAACTTGCAGTGCACTTCATCATAAGTAATGCATCCTATAAGGTCCCCAAAATCCATTTGTTATTATTTTCCTTATTTACATTAAATGATGATTTTCCTGTAAACTAACAGCTTATCTGATTTTCCAGTTCAGTGACCAATCACAACGCCAGCTCGACAAGTTTGCGAATTCTATTTGTGATGGAATCAAATTTTTCGGCGGATCGCATTCTTGTAGATAATTTCACCCTTATTGTTGTTCCGCGGATGTTTCGGAGGCTTCTTAGATTCCCAGCTATCAAGTCATCGATGAATGTTCGACTTGAGAATATAGTGCTCGGTTAGCGTGGGTCCTAGGCATTTGTCCTGTACATAATATATTGTTTTGATATTAAGTTTCTCTTGGGCTGATCGAGCAAGAAAGGTTACGAGTAGTATTACCACTGCTACGTAAATCTATTTTTATGTGGTATTTCGGTATACTGCCTATGTACAAGCAGTATGTTTCAATTTATGTATTCAGGTAAGAAGCCGTGAAGTTTACTTGAATAAATGTGGCCTTTACCTTTTATATTTGTGTCTGTGTACATCCATGAAAATTAAGACATTGATCATTTGCTTTTCAGCAAGACAGAAAATTAGAAATCACTTTAGATTTAGAGAAGTCCCATTTAGTATAGGATTCTGCAGTCCTATTTACATCATTTGATCTATCAAAAAGTTGAAGATTCTTACCTGTCTCTGTGATCCTCTCTGAGAGCTTTTCTGTCTTCAGGACCTTCATACTGATCGTCAGAAGGATCAGTACTGCCTAAATGGTGACGTTTTCCTAAGTTATAAAAATATGGTATTAAACAGGATAAAGTATTTTATTATTAATTTTATCCATATTTATATACTGTCTTAGTTTCAAATTTTTCAAAAAATACAGGTATAAATTAAAATTCCGTTATTGCGAAATTTTGTTATAACGATAAGTTTCAGCGGTCTCGTAAAGTCCATTAAGACGATATTTCACTATATTATAATTTCACCTCAAAGGACGAAGATTATTGGATACAAAGTCTTGAAATAACTACCCGTTTCCACAAAAATATCAATTGAAATAAGATGAGGCAATGTTACACAATGCTCAAATGTTATTGTATAGTTAAGAATCTATTTAAAGATTGGAATTCGCTAAAGGAAGGTCGAAAAAAAATAAAAAATAGCATTAATTTAAATGGTAATTAGGACCCCACTGACAAATCCAAGGAAAAATATTTTCGGTCTCTACTAAAAACATTCTTAGTAGAACACTGAAAAATTAGGCGCACTGAAATAAAACAATTAAAATGTTTTACGAATTTAGACTAAAAAAATGTAAACAATCCTTTTATTAAACCAGTCTTATTACTGGATTATCAGCCGCCATAGATTCAAAATATTCGACATATTTCAGGAAATAAAAATGAGGTTCAAAACAAAAACGATATATTTTAATTACCTTTCTTTTTAGGGGTGTCATGGCTGTCATCAGAATCATCTCCCAATAACAAGCCAGGGGTCTTGAATTTGTTCGCCAGAGGAAGAATTTTTTTAGGTGTCGACCACTTACTAATTGGATCTGGTATTTCAACAGTCTCCAGGGCTGAAAAATAAAGCAAATATATGCATTTGTACTCAGAACCCGAAATGAGTTCAAGAAGGAGTTCAAAGTATGCAGATGCACATCCCCTTAACATTTTTTAAATTATTATAAACTCTTGCTATAATTATACAGGGTTCCTATAAATTTCTTAACACTTGAAAAACTTTGCAAGGAAAGATCCATGAGAGTACACATTAGCTCTATCTAGAGCAGGGGTTCATATTCTGTGAGCATAAAAATAGGATCAAACCATCGTACTCCTAAAAAAAATTGATTAATTGATGAATATTTTCGTCGTGCAATTATTTTTTGTTTAGATCCACCGATCTCAGGGACAGGACATACATGAATTACATTGGGACAATTCTTTAATCCCGGTCACTACACGGGGAAATTCTTATGTCATTAAAATATTTTACCCTTTCGTAATATTTCTGGAGAAAATACAAAATAAAAATTCACAACCTTTTCTTAATATAAAAAACCCCACATGGTTTCAGTTTTTATCTAACTTAAGAAATCCACAGCCCTTTCGTAATATTCCGGAAAAATATTGTAATATAAAAAAAGAACCATACGGCTGATTCAGGACAGGACGGTGCCATGACTTCGGAAGTCTAAATATTATAATATAAAAGAAATTCACACATCTGACTCATTTTCTGGAAATGAAAAGGCAATTCTTTCTGGTAATAAAAATCAGCAAATATATAAAAAATATTCTCATGGCTGATTCAGTTTCTGGAAATGAAAAGGCAATTCTTGGTGGCAATAGGCATCAATAAAAATATAAAAAAAATTTCACGTCTGATTCAGTTTCTGGAAATGAAAAGGCAATTCTTGGTGGCAATAGGCATCAATAAAAATATAAAAAAAATTTCACGTCTGATTTAGTTTCTGGAAATGAAAAAGCAATTCTTGGTGACAATAGGAATCAATAAATATATACAAAAATTCTTACAGATGATTCAGTTTCTGGAAATGAAAAGGCAATTCCTTGTGGCAATAGGAATCAATAAATATATAAAAAAAAATTCACGGCTGATTTAGTTTCTGGAAATGAAAAGGCAATTCTTCGTGGCAATAGGAATCAATAAATATATAAAAAAAATTTATCGTGTGATTTAGTTTCTGGAAATGAAAAGGCAATTCTTGGTGGCAATAGGAATCAATAAATATATAAAAAAAATTTAACGTCTGATTTAGTTTCTGGAAATGAAAAGGCAATTCTTGGTGGCAATAATAGGAATCAATAAATATATAAAAGAGTTCTCACGGCTGATTCAGTTTCTGCCTTACGTAAAATGGAAACGTATTATCATAAGTTACTTTTGGTTTACATAATTCTTTTAGAGACAGAGGAGGGAGGATAATAGGAATATAGACGGTGTCATATGACCATAACTCCAGATCGATGACTACTATCTCCAATTGAGACTATGTTTCTGAGCAGAGGAAATATACGAAATGATAAAAGTTGTCAATTGTGTTTTTATCCAAAAATATTTTCCCTATGATTTTCTATATCTCTATTTCTTACACAGAAATGGTTAGTCATATAGTCCCTGAAACAATTTGTTTTCAGATTCAGTGTTAAATACTACTCTGAGAAATATTTTCCATGGCATTTTGGCAATATTACCCGTTGGGGACCGTCCCTTTTTAACCGACACTCACCAGCCCTGGGCTCTTTCAATCCGACTAGCGCACACGACCGCCTACGTGTCCTATGCTTACTGACACTCGCAAAACCCAGCGGCGCTGCTCCCTATTCTCTGCCGCTCATTAATCGGAGCTGGTAGCTGACGCTCACAAACTCCCTTAACTGGCTTCGCGAATAATTTCACCAAGCTGAGCCCTTGTGTTTCTGGTTGTGCGCTCGCTGCATGGAGGAGTCGACGGTTTCCTCTGTCGGGCGGGCTCGGGTGGCCCGTTGGCTTGCTTCATGCTGAGGGGGCATTTTCTCTTCCCGACCGGGGATTAATGCCTTATAAACTCTAGGGTTAGGGTCCTCTGTCTGGGTTTGCACCAAGATGAGCCCACAGGCCTCCAACCTGCTACGCTTGTCAGCCCGTGAGTCTCGCTTCGTGAGTCGGGAGGCTTTGTCTCTTACTTCCTGGCGCTCGCTGAGTCTGCATCGCGAACTCTTTCGTGCAGTCTACTATTACGAACGATTGCTTACTGTATTACGAACAAACGGCGAAATATCATAAATGTACGTTTTGCCGTTTGTCGGTAATACTGTGGCTAAATATCGTGTTACGTTTTCAGTATAGAAAGATTTACGACAATGAAACATTTAATGGTTATTCAATATAACAATTGAATCATAATGTTCATGACAACAATAGTTGCGAAATGCTCTGTTTGTAAGACTAAATAGACATATAATTGTCAACATTCCACATTTTCCCAAGTACATTAACTAGCGCTGCATATATTTAGAATTAAATATCTATACTTTTAATGTTTTTAATGATTCAATAACTCAGTCCTCATCAAATTTTGTAACGTTTCTGCCAGAAACCAATCAGAGAGAAGCTGGCAATCCGCTCGACAAATTAAATCTTTGCCCGTAGAGAAGAAAACTTTTCACTTCAGAAGTGTATAAAAATTGAATAACTCATTAATTAAATCGAAATAAATCATTAATCCCAGAGACCGGTACGATCGTTTTTTTTTATCGGGCCAAATCGGCGATAATCGGAGTGCTATGTTGCAACCTTGGTAAAGCTTTAACTCTTCATAATCATGGTAACCTTGCGAGTTGGTTGGATACTATGGCAACTGTCTCAACATCGGGCGCCAAAAAAAATCGCCAAATTCAAGATGGGATAATGCCCATTAATGAAATCGAAATAACTCATTAACTAAATAAAATTTAAAAAATGGGTTCCATCTTGCAAAAATTCAACTATGTAGGTACACGTTTACAAAAATTCGAGGTCTTGCTATTGCTAGTCTGTTTAGGACGCAAACTCACATCTCAATACTATTCCTTTGATTATGACATTAAATATTTCCTAAACTAAGTTCTAAATCAAAAAACAGTTTATATCAGTGTGAGACGACTTGCACGATGTCATCCTTTTTTAAATATCTGTAGAAAACTATGTATGGAATGAAATTGTAATAGAAGAGATGTGCTGCATCAATAACTTTGAAAACTCTACAAAATATAGTGAAATAAAGTGATATCCAAAAGCATTTTTACAAAAAATACATATCGAAAAACAAGCTTTGAGCAACAAACGACAAAAAGAAAATAATTTGTTAAATTTTTTTCAAACACAAACATTAAGATATTTGTGCAGTTGAAAATCGAGCACAAGTTCATTTTAAATAATAAACTTTAACAATTATTAAATAATGAAAAACATGACAAATTTTGAATTTCATTATGCTACAATTTATGAACTCAATACTGTAAGTAATTATGAAAACATAAAAAATAAATAATTGTACTGTAATTTTTGTAGTGTCAGTGGTTTAGTTCATTATAAGTTCAATTCTCAGATGGTGGAGACCACCAAAAAGGGGGGTTCTGATTTCTTCACTATTGAGAGGTTTTACTGCACAATATCAATTATTGCAATACCAAAAAATCAATTAATTAATATTATATATAAATCAGCATGAGTTATCAATTCGTATGTGATATTAATGAAATTTGTATCCTTCATGAAAATTTCCTGGATACGCTATTACTCAACACAGAGGTATTTTTATGAAATGACCATTTCAAATGAATTTTATTTTCTAAAAACTTACGTTTTTCGTCTTCCTTCGGTGGTTTATCCTTTTCATTTTTCTCCTATAAAGTAAATTTCAATTTATAATTTCAATATGCAATTTAACATATTTTCATGAAATTAGTACTACAAAAATAAATACTTAATGTATGAGGGAAAAACTCTAAACCCTGAAGAGATAATTTACGGTCTAAAGAAAATTACTTCAATAAACTAAATTTTAAATATTTTCTGCAATTTTTTACTTTCCCTGCAATACATGGTAATGTATAGGGAAAGTATTGGAATCATACCGAAAATCACAATTGGAGTTTTCGACGGATCTACACGTTTCGAGACCTCTAGAATACGAAAAAACCATTTTTAGCGTGACGTCTGTCTGTGTGTCTGTCTGTCTGTCTGTGTGTCTGTCTGTCTGTCTGTCTGTGTGTCTGTCTGTGCAGATTTTGTATCCACTCTAATTAAAAAACTAATGGTCCGAATTTCACAAAATTTTGTAGGTAAGTCGCTTGTGGGTGGGGCTAATGCTGATTAGTTTTGGGTACGATTCGGAATAAAAGAACCCGCCTTTTTTGTGAAATGGCCCGCAAAAGCTTGTATCCACTCTAACTGAAAAACTAATGGACCGAATTTCACAAAATTTGGTGGATAAGTCGCTTGTAAGCCAACCTGGTGCTGATTAGATTTTGGTATGATTCGGAAAAAAATAACCTGCCTTTTTTTGCAAAATGGCCCGCAAAAATCGTCAAAATCTAAACTAAAGAACTAGGTATACTCAAATATATCCATTAAATGCTCGTTTAATACGTAATTTTTAACGACGAAAATAATACGACCAACCCCATTACACTAGGACTAGCCGTTCTCGAGATATTTTAGTTTTTCGTATTTTCTCTACACCACCTTTGAAAACAAGTCCGGTTACCGAATGAGAACGGAAATTGAATTAAAAGTGAAATGAATTTAATTAAAATAAAGAGAACGTGGATACAAGTCTGCAGGGAAAGTCATGTGCTGCCCACATCAGATTTTTACTTTCCCTGCAATACATGGTAATGTATAGGGAAAGTATTGGAATCATACCGAAAATCACAACTCGAGTTTTCGACGGATCTACACGTTTCGAGACCTCTAGAATACGAAAAAATCATTTTTAGCGTGACGTCTGTGTATGTGTGTCTGTGTGTCTATCTGTCTGTCTGTCTGTGCAGATTTTGTATCCACTGTAACTAAAAAACTAATGGACCGAATTTCACAAAATTTGGTAGGTAAGTCACTTGTAGGCGAGTCTGGTGCTGATTAGTTTTGAGTAAGATTCGGGATAAAAGAACCCGCCTATTTTTGCGAAATGGCCCGAAAAAGCTTGTATCCACTCTAACTGAAAAACTAATGGACCGAATTTAACAAAATTCGGTAGATGAGTCATTTCTGGGTTACTCTGGTGCTGATTAGATTTTGGTACGATTCGAAAAAAAATAACCTGCCTTTTTATGCAGAATGGCCCGCAAAAATCGTCAAAATCTAAATTAAAGAACTAGGTATACTTAAATATATCCAATGAATGCTCGTTTAATACGTATTTTTTAACGACGAAAAGAATAAGACCAACCCCATTACACTAGGACTAGCCGTTCTCGAGATATTTTAGTTTTTCGTACTTTCCCTACGCCACCTTTGGAAATAAGCCTGGTTACAGAATGAGAACGGAAATTGAATTAAAAGTGAAATAAATTTAATTAAAATAAAGAGAACGTTAATATAAGTCTGCAGGGAAAGTCATGTGCTTCTCACATCAGATTTTTTAAAACTATATACAGTAACTTTATAAAAAAAATTACACATGTAGAGGATGGTACAGGAATTTTGCAATAATAGCTTGAAAGTAAAACTTGTTGAAGTAATACATTCGAATTCTACACTTACAACGTGCTAAATTTTATTCCTGGAATAAAAACCAAAATTTATTTCCATGATAAGCACATTGGAGTGTTATACGAATGAAACTCAGATTCCTCTCATTGGACCTTTAATGACACTTAAATTCTGGACTTTAATTTTAAGGGTTTTTATAAGATTATTCGTCAAAGTTTTATGAAGATACCATCTATGTTGCCAAACGCAACTGCAGTTATTTGCTTGGACCAGCAAAATGCGTTCAGTAATGCTGGACACAGGAAAATCAAGTCTTTCTGGAAACAAGGAAATATAACGAGCGGTGTCTTTCTTTATTTTCATAAATTTTTCCATTATAAATTATGCCACACGCATATTTTACACAGTTTATCAATTGCAGCACTAAATTCACCCTGAGTGGGGATTTCTTAAACCTATTATCTTCTTATAGCTATCAGTACTACATACTCTAGATCAGTGTTCTTCAACCTTTGTCATCTCGCGGAACTCTTTTTTTGAGATATTTTTTTTATGGAACCCTTCGTTCAGTAGCACACCCAGATATGATTTTAGAGGAGATGTGTCATATTACGTATTACATGTTATGAACAAGGTGCGTATCTGCCTTTGTTACAAAAACTTTATACAAGATATAAATTTGCATTAATTCAAACAAGAAGATAAATATTTCATATAAAGTATTTGTATTATACATATATATGTCATATGAAATTGAAAATAAAGAAAAACAAAACAAAAACAACGAATTGTAGTATCGACTCGCGGAACCCCTAAAGCGTTTGAGTGGAACCCTAGGGTTCCGCGGAACACAGGTTGAAGAACACTGCTCTAGATCAATGGTGCCCGATAGCGATCTGCCAGCCAATCGTCATGGGTTGGGGAACATGAGGAGTTTTGCAT
Organism: Amaurobius ferox; assembly: GCA_951213105.1. Classification (NCBI taxonomy): domain Eukaryota; kingdom Metazoa; phylum Arthropoda; class Arachnida; order Araneae; family Amaurobiidae; genus Amaurobius; species Amaurobius ferox. The sequence continues at coordinate 106,144,759 of OX578135.1, forward strand.
TGTGCGGCAACGAAATTTAATTTTTTTCTTAACATTCTCATTAAGTGAACGAGTGAGATTAAATATATTTATATTTTGATTAACTTTTAATTTAACTGGATGCGGTGGCAGCAGCTAGCGGTCACTAAACGTAGCAGCCAGTTTTTATAGCAATAAATCTTTGCAAGATCTCTGCCTGTCAAAATGAATGAAAATTACATCCTTACAACCAAAAAGATAGAAACATTTATCACAAAACGAACAATAAGTATATTAACACAGAGAACATCTTGCTGAAATCTGAAATCTCTCTCTATCTCTCTCTCTCTCCCTCTGTCTGGATCTAAATTTGTTCATTAAAAAATTAATTGTTAAAACAAGAAAGATCAATCATGCTTAAAGCATTGATTATGAAACACTTTCCAACTTCAATGCAATTTTATTTACAAAAGTCGAAAATGCAATACATTCCTCGGTAATATTTTAAAACTTATCACAATACTAGATTGATTTATTATATTTGAAAACTTAAACCTTCATTGAAAAAAATGAACTTCATTCAAATGACGGCATTGAAATATAAATTGCCTGGTTTAAATATCTCTAAAATGCAGTACATTCCACGGTAATATTTTTAAAACTATCATAATACTACGATAATTTATTATACTTAAAAACTTCATCGAAAACAACTGAAATAAATTCAAATGACGTCATAGAAAAAATAACACGCCTGGATCTCTCTATAAAAGCAGGATTTCATTCATAACTTTCTCCATTTCATTCATCACAATACTATAATAATTTATTTTATTTAAACATTTTGTTTAAGACCATGAAGCTACAAAAAATTAAACTCTATGCTTGAAACTTCATCGAAAAAAATCGTCCTTCTCTTTATGAAATCAATTAATATTTCATTTATATCAGCCATGCAGACTCCATGGACTAAATTATTTTGTGTTAAACAAATACAGGAATTCTAATACAACTCTTTCTATATATTTTGCTATTTACATTTTACATAGGTGAAAAATAGGCTTAGTTGTAGAAATAATCAAATTGGAATGAGAATTTAAACTCAAATATATTGTCATTGTGTTGTTTTAGTATGTAGATGCACAGAATTTAAGCAAAAATAAAGTAGTTTTAGGACGGATACAACTATCAATATGAATTAAAAAGAACTTTAAAAAATCACGATTTTGAAACAAGATAGATGCCATATATCATTTTGAAGTGGGTCATGTGATCGTTTCATATCATGGTCACGTGATCGTTTCATATAAGATGTTTAATTATTATTTTAATTTTTATTTAAAAAACTTCTGAATATATTTCGCTGAATTTTTTTTTATATATTTTATGGACCAATTTGACTATTACCTAAAATTTTCGAAGCAATTTGTGAATTTTAAATCCGCTTAAAAAATGTTTGAAAAAGTAGATCCCATAGGGCACAATGTATTTCATTTTTTCAACCCGGGTTCAATCCAAAACTAATTGGGTGCTATTATTCATTTATATTCCCATAGGTCCTACAGACCGTCTGAACAACATACTAAAATTTCATTTTGATTAAGTCATTTTTACGGCAGTTATCGTGCTAACGGACAGACAGACAGACAGAATGAACAAAGTCATAAACACTTTTCAACTTTGTTGTAAAGTGTTAAAAAGAATTAATTATGATGAAACTGTACATAAATAAATTACCGCTGATATAATGATATAAAATGTATACTTAAAATGCATGAGCTTGTTTATAACTCACCCTTCTCAACTGCATCTTCAGATCATTATTAGCTTCCCTGAGAGATCCCGTTAAGGACACTAAGTAATAGATGATCAGACTGAAATGAAAGTGCATGTTAAATTATTAACTTTAATTTGAATAAACGTTCAACTTAAAGGGTCTCTATAAGCCTTTTCCTTCGAAAATATTTCTTTCCTTTTAATTGCTTAAAATAAAACAGTGTCTATTTTAAGAATAAGTTATATAATTTAATATGCTACGGTACCAGATAAAGTGTTTAAATATTATTTTAGCAAACACCAAATTTTTTTTTATCTATTTGACGTATGCAGCTTTAAATGCAGTTTTAATGTGTATATTTTTATACATTTTAACTGCTTTAAATTTCCTTTATATCTTTGCGTTAGACAAAGAACTAACATTCTAGTCTACAAGCTAGGCAGGAAATTAGTCAAGCATTTAATAGTCGCCAAAGCTCCAGTTAAGCAAATGCGCAGACAAACAGAGACCGAAATCGAAAATCAGTTCGACAATTATATGGTGGTAAGACTCTAAAGTCAAGATTTATGTGTAAGCACGGTGGCGAATGAAATGCATCACCTAAAAGTCTAGAGACGATCAATGTCACCAGAATCGAATAGAGTACAAAGTAATCCAGCCAACCAGGATCTCTGACAATAAGTAATTGATGGACAATGAGAAAAGAGGGGCAGTGAAGTTCCGCCTCTCATAATGTTATACTAAAAGCAATATAACGTGAGCATTTGATGTAAAACTACTATCCCAAAAGGGCCAGCAATGTATCGCTATTAATAAATACCACATAAATCGTCGGTGAAGCAATCATCAATTAACTGCAACGAGTTCCCTCAATGGTTATCGATGACCAAAGCATTCGACAAAAATGATTGGAATACGATATGCGAGCTATTCAAATAATATCCATCGATAATGAATTAATTGCTGTAATTTACATAAGACTATAGTACTGCAGTGGACAATAATCTAATCTATCAAAATTTTGACTTAATACCTTTTGTGAAATTCAAACGATGCGATCATTTTATTTTATACAATTTGTAAATGTATGTCAGAGTGCTTCAGAATTCGCGTTCAAGAAATTATCTCGTCGATGGTTGCTACAGAACCATACTTCCGGCAAGTGAAATCATGAGAAAGGAAAGTAGCATTATGTCGTAGTATTTTGTTGCTAGGATATGGTATTGGCAAAAAATTCAGGATCTAAATTTTTATACGGTCCCCCTCCCCCATTAAAAAAAAAGGTTCAATTAGAAAAATTTGAGTCCGAAACTCATTATAATATAATAAAACCAACCTCATCCTTCTAAATTAAAAACTCGCTGATATATCAGGATGATAATTTCCTAAATTTTGAACGTTTCGAGCCTGCAGAGATTTCGATTTTCCGCCACGTAGTTTCTGCTAATTAGGGGACGACTGCTAATTGTGACATTTGCATCCATCTTAATTTTTTACAATTATCAATTCACTTGAAAGACCGATATCTTTGCGCATGTATTAGTTCTAATACAATTGTCCGGTTAACCGACAGTCGATTCGGGTAATCGGCTGTAAAATTTAAACTGGGTTAGCCAACGAGATAGTATAATCCGAAATCCTTAATATTTTCTTTGAATTTTTCGGTTAACCGGGTATAAATTTTACAGCCGGTCACCCGAATCGACTGCCAGTTAACTGAATAATTGTATAAGAACTAATCCATAAGCAGAAATGTTGTATGTTAATGGGATTCATAATTGTAGAAAATCAAGATATATACAAATATTACAATTTGCAATAATCCCCCAATCGATAGAAACTGTTTGGCTTAAAAAACGGCTTTTATACAAGCCTGAAATGTTCAAATTTTCTGAAATTGCCATACTGATATCTCAGCGACCTTTGCAGTTAGAAAGATAATGTCGATTTTGTTGTACTAATGAGTTCCAGGCGCAACTTTTTCTAATTGAACTGTTTTCGATATTGGGACCGGATAAAAATTTAGATTCCATATTTTCATGTTGATACCACACCCTTGCAACAAAATACCACACCATAATGCTTCTGTCATTTCTGATGTTGTTTCTAATTGCGAGTATGGGCCTACGAGCAATCACAGACAAGATCTCTGAACGTGAGTTCTGAAACACTCTGTATAAGTGTAAATTTGCCAATACAGATCTAATGTCTGACTGTGCCTATGGATTATTAAGTAATTGTATTATCGGTTTCCAGGTTTTTCAAGTATGAAGAACTCAGCCTAAAACTTTAGACGTAGGAAAAGTCAACTGTTTTCGTTTAGGGCTTCCTTTTAGGAAGTCTTTCTAGCCAAGAAACCTCTTAACAAGATATTTCTTACAATCGTAAACACATTCTACGCGCAGGGAACTTCTCTGGAGTTACTTTGCAAGGTTCATGTGCGGCCTAACATTTAATTTCTGGTTTTATATCTCCAGGTGTTGAGTCTGTATTCCGGATACAGATGGAGATGGTCTATACATACATGCTAAAAGTGGTTTGAAATAGCATTTATGATATTGTTATCCGTCAAAATAACTCTTGTGTGCATAAAATGAATAGCAAGTGTCGAAATAATCAAATCTAGTCTACTCCAAAAATTTTCCAGTCCACACCAATCCAGTACACTCCAACATTCTTCGGTCGATGCCTGCATCGAACGAAGAATGTCGGAGCCTGAAAGAGTGAAGAATGTTTTGCTGTAGAATTATGTATTCATCAATAAAACTTTCTACAGCGAGTTTTTTACATCCTGCATGGGGTTGTATATTTTAAGAGTGTAAACTTTTCACTGCAACTATTTTAGATTAGATATTTGCATAATTGAAACGAACGCGAAGAGAGTTTCGAGCGTAGCTTCCTTAACATCGACTCATATCTGATTGCGTACGAAAGTTTTGTTGACATATTGAAACTTAACCGATTCGAATAAAAGTTTGCGCATTGCTTGAGCGAAACATGCTTTAGGTCATGACGATTAATAATTTAAATTTTGATCTATCCGAGTTGTCTGAGGTCAAAGGTCAGATAATGTTAAATATACGGAGATAAATGAATTTCAGAATACAGAATTTTTCATTTATTTGGTACAACTTGTAAATTTGTATAAGTTACTTGGGTGTCTTGTGTATTAATTATTTAATATTTAATATTTTGAAGTTGAAATTTTGAATTTGTTTTACTGCTTTCACGAAATAAACGTCTCGATTATTAAAGATGTAGCTGGATACCTTGCTTCGCTTCAATTTCGGATCTCGAGAGACAACAGCATAGTAATTAATGTTTGTGAAATAAAGGGAACTAACCATAGGAAAATATTATTAAGATTTTAAAACGCGTGCTTTTACATCAATTTTGATTCAAAAGAGGGAAAATATACATCTGCACGCAATCAAACTTATATGTAAAGAGCACACAATTTGTTTACTCCCCCCCTTTAAAATACTGCTACTTTAATATTCAAAATCTAACGTGGAAAAAAATTACATCTTACAAAATTCCCTAAAAGTAGATTGATGCAAGAATTTTAACAAAATCAGCACTTACATCATGAGGAGAAGCAGGGGTATAACAACACCCGGGGAGGTGAAGTATTGCACCACTTCTACCATGAACGAAGGCAAAAGGTTTAGGATGAAGGTAGTGAGAACGTTATAAATCCTTTTTTGATCGCTAAAATGGAAAATATTGGAATAATTAATTTTCATAAATGAGATCAATCTATATGCAGGGTGATCATAATTAAACCATTCCTGTTAGATAATCTTCTGCACACATGTCTATCAGCATATAAATTGATAATGCCAAAATGGAAGATATTTCTACGAACAAAAGTTGATTTCAGGAAACTGGCAACAGGGATCAATTTAGCTCTGAGAGTGGTAAAAAATGGCCAAAATTTGCATACGGTGCAGTTACTAATGAGAAATTCGCGAAGACATGGTACGTTTAATGTTATCTTTGCTTGTAGAAAAACACGATGGCTCTCACTGTGCTTCACGAGCTCCACCTGTGAAGCTGTTCTATTAGAAAATAGTGATTCTATTGAATGGGCTTAGAGAATTTACTTGGAAGAAGCAATAAAATTATCTGATCACATTGCACGTTTTATATTCTGGTTAATTTACCTCGAAATTAAACTCAGAGATTAATAATTAATTATGATCACCTTGCATGATTGAGAAAATGCTTCACATGCATTAAAAACATGATGTGATAGACTAGATTATTGTGTTTACATATAATAGTAAAAGTGTGATGTATTAGCTTTGTTTTTGTTTTAATAATATAAGAAAAACATTTGTTTCGAAATACAGAACAATTCTCTACTCCTTGTCTAAGTTCCCGGTCGTCCAAATAGTTGCTCATGTCCTCTGGATGAGTCGGACGGCCTGGGGTTTCCACTCCTTGTCTAAGAAAAAATTAATTGCACGGAACATTTTTATGCACCGCATTTGTTATAAAAGCGTCAAAATGTACCTAAATGGTCCACAGTGCCATGACGGTTCTAGCCAGACACAAGCAAATCCAACGGGCAGGGTGCACAAGAAAAGCATGATCAACAAGAGGGCGTAGTAAAAGTTGTTCGAACGAGAGGCGCGAAATACAGTCTCATGTGGAATGTTGGCCGTGAGCACGGCCCAGCTCCGGACATACACCAGAATGCATAATTTCACAGTGTTGATGGCAGGCAGCCCTGGCGAGAAAAACATACCCATCCTGTAAAAAATAAATTACAAATCATATTTGTGGAGCTTATTTTTTATATATTTAACTTTGATCAAGTTTTAATGTTTTATTCTCTCTAGTCAAACATTTGAATAAAGTAATGAGACACATTCTGCCTATGATATTGCCTTGCTAACTGAAGACCAACCAACAAGTTGATAGCTAATAGTCACACGCAAAGGTGCTATCAGCAATAGTCTCTTGCAATTTGCGACAGCTAATAGTCACTTGCATAAGTGACTATGAGCTATCGTAAGCTAACAGTTACTTACAAAACCAACATGCACTTTAAAAATGCATGTTGGTTTTGTATGTGCTTGGAGTACTTTACAAGTAGAAGAAAAATTGAATTGTAAAGAAATTTTGAGAGTGTTGCGTAAGAAAATGTAATACTCCAAGCACTGCTATATATAATTTATTAAAAATAGCATGCTCAAATTAGGAGAGAAATAAGACGGATCTCTGTCCTAATTTGTTCTTTATCGACACATCACTGTACAAATAAAGAACAAATAGCAAACTTACCAAACTAAACCTTGATTGTTTACTAAATGCAGAATATTTTCTGCAATTTTAAAATCACCATAACCAGGCTGAAACAAAAATGAACAGAAAGTTAGTGATATTATTTTGTAATTTAAATATCTGAAATTGAGTAAACATTTAATGATTGTCATACTTACGAATCCTTTTTCAAGGTCCCAACACCAACAGTTGTTTGCATAACGGACGAAAACAGCTCTCAAGAAATCTGTTATGATCGTGGAGAGGACTGTCATGACCAAGTCCATGATAGTCAACTTCACCAGCTCCTATAAAGAATGAAATATTGAATATGAAATTATTTTATTAATTTGAATTTATGTAATATTACTTTTACAATCTGAATTACCTGGTTAGTGTCTAAAAAAGTCCGAAAATCAAAATAAATTACTCAGAGTTTGGAGAAATTACGTTTGTATAACATACAATCATATAGGATGAATAGGAAAACATAAAAATATTACTATTCATAATCATAAGGACATTAGACTTCAAAATTAAATTAAGTTCTAGCCATTAGTTTACTTGAATATGGCTTTTGCAACAGATAATCGTGTCGCACAATGATTAGGTATACTATTTACAAGGTTGTTCTGAGGTCTGTCTGTCCGTGAGGTCTTAAGACAGATTTTCAATTCGGAGTTAATGTGTAGCTAGCTCACAGAGCTTTTCTTCAAAAGGTTTGGTGAGTCATATACAACCTGTCTTCCTAGAGCAGCGATTATTAAAGAGTGTGCCGCGACACATTAGTGTACCGTGTCTATCACGAATATATTTTTATTAAATTGGAAAAATAAGAGGAAATAGGTATTACATATTTCAACAACGTTATTTATAAAATTAAAATAACTTAGTTAGAAGCAGCATACAGTACAAATAGTATCGACTGGTTTAAATGCAGAAAACAGCCATTTTCGTCAGGACACGCAAGAAACGCAACCTTACTCAAGCGAGAAAGATCAGCAACTAATGCAAGAACAGAAAACGTGGCTGTAGCAGGGAAAGGGTGTTGCCAAGGGGGAGAGAAAAAAAGAGGTAAACAGGTTAGAAAGGAACAAGAGGTGGGATATAATGAATGAACAGTAACCGTTCATTCGTTATGTTCCGCCTCTTGCTCCTTCCTCCTGGGTTGTTTACCCCTTTTTACTATTAATTTTGTATTGCATACTGCTTTTAACGAGTTTAAAAATTGTATAAAATTTTGAATTAAAATTAAAAATTTGTTTATTTTAATTTTATTTGTTAGCAGCAGTTTGAGCTATAAGTAACGTTATTTATAACTACTAGATAAATATTAACATTTTTTTTTACCCTCCGCTAGGATTCGGGAGCATTCGAGGCATTCTCGAACTACGACCTTAGTAGAGGTTAAGCCTACATTCGATCCTAATGATCTTTCTTAACAATCCTACATTTAATCCTAAGGATCTAATACATGCCTAAGGGCAACGCCTCTAGCGCAGTGCTGCCGCCTTCTGCACGAGTGTTCCGTAATATCCCACACGGCAAAACAATGTGCTGCGAGCTAAATAAAAGTTTAAGAACCTCTGCTTTGAAGCAAGCTTAGTCTCAAGAATGTTGGTTAGGGTTTTCAAAGTATTCTAATGCGCCCGAAGTAACTTCCCAGAAAGTCCTATATATTCCCTATGTCTTCCCTATATCTTGCAGTTATGCAAATTTCGCAAAAATATTTTTTATTTTATGTTGAGTGGATTTTCAAATATATTACTTTAAAAGCATGATTTATCGAGCTTTTTTGATCTGCAATTTACATGTACAATTCTTTGTTGCAAGTTTTTCACTAATGATTCGCTGTTTCTGTGATTTTATTACAGATTTTATATTTATTGTATAATCATGTATTCATTGTCATAACACGATATATGAAACTTACCTGGCCAAAAGCCGTCTCCCAACATTTCTTTCTCAACAAATCTTTGATACCTTCATCTATAACGAGGAGATCCTCCTGGGTGGGCATTCTGTGCGTTTTTTCTTTTCCCAAGCACCTTTCAGGGCAAGGGGCATCTTCTCCTAAGACACCCCTACAGGAAGGCAAACCAACAGTGGCGTTCTCCCCCCACTCGGTCCCGTTAAGAGTCATATTCAAATCTTCGATGCTGTCCAAAGTGGTGCTGTCGAAGCTCTCGGTTGTTGAGGGGTACAGGTCAGGATCTTGGGTGGCAGGAGGTGCGGTAGTGCAAATTGGGATGACTACAGTGCAGTTGAATTCTGTGGACTCGGTGGGGGAAGAGGTTTCGTCTGTGGTTGTACTTTCAGATATGGTAGTTTCTAAAAAAAAATCGTTAAATACTGTTAGTTAAATACAACGTCTTCAGTTGTTGTGTTTCAAATTGTGCTGAACTTTGTGTTACTGCATTTTATCAGGATCAAGTATAATGCTCATATTTTACGTTTTCAAAGCAAATCAAAACTGACAAAATATTATAAGATGGGTGCTTTTAAACATCAATTTTCTCCGAAATTCAAATTAAATCGAAGTTAATATAAAATAAACTTCAAAGGATATTTCCATTTAATAAGTCACGTTGACCATTCTCTTTTCTCCATTCTTTTGAAAAATATAAATAATTGCATCTTATAACCGTAAATTTTTATTTAAGCGCAAATAGAATTTTCCAACTTTTGCATAAATAAACTATAAACTGAAGTTAGTTGATATCTACACATACCAAATTTACTCTCTCCAAATATTCGCCTGAATGACATTATCACCTGAATTGTCAGCAAAGCCTTTAAAACTTTATTCAGGGAAGTAGTTTCCTATGAATATTTCTATTGTACCACGTTATTATTTTATCAACAACATTTTCTCAACCTATCTCAACTTTGTTTTATAATCTGTCTCCAACGGGAGGTTCACTGCTGATAGTTCGTGTATATTGCTTGTTTTAAAATTTCAGAATTTTAAATTTATTTAGTATTCTAAAATTTTAGAGAGATTAAGTCGCTTACTTGATTGTTTCACAAATTGATTACAACATGTACCAATGTTATGAAATTCACAGCTATGATTTCGATGGAATCCAATCCAAGTCTCGATTTGAAATAGAATCGAATAATTTGAACTTTCTTAGCTCTTATTAAAAGGATAATTTGATGTTCAACCACACATAAAACTACCATAAAGTGCTACACTCCAAGATCAAGCAGGCCAATAACGCACAAAATATGCAGAATTCTTGAAATAGCAGTCATTATCAAATGCTAGTTTTAACAAATTGCTTCAAGTTCATTTATATATGTCGCCAATACATTAAAAATTTGCTTCTTTATCGTCATGATGCATAAAAATTGAGGCATATAAACATCAGTTTTATAAACTGATTTCATATTCCTCCTTACTATCCAAAATACTCATATATTTACGATATGATCATTAGAAAAGACATAAATTTTTAATGGTTAAATTGATAATCAAAGAGATGTGATGCAATCAGCAATAAGATGATTCAGCCTGTAGAGAGAAGGCGAAATAACCAACTTGTCAGTGCCGGGGTTTGGTCCGGAGGTCAAAGCATGGTAGGCTAGCATCAGAGTTGAGCAAAGATATCTCCCACTTAATGCATTTAATACTACGAGTAATGAGCGTTCGCTACTTTACATTCCCTTCCAGTCTTCCCGGCCGTCCAAATTGCTGCTCTATATCTTCAGATGAATCGAATGGTCTGGGCTTTCGACACTCCCTTCCAGTGAGTTCTTGATTACTGAATAAAGTTGTTGTTGGGTTGGAGATGAGGCATGCGAGTTATAGGTTGAAGGGAAGAATCCGTAATGGCGGCGAATTTGTTGCGAATTATGTAGCCAATTGCATGGCCCGATGAAGAAAGTGCGCCCGAGTTTGAATTCTTCGTTTGCCTCTTGGCGCCATCTCACGGGGAGTACAAAAAGTGCATTTAAACAATGCGTATAATTTTCAGAAAATGTGAATAATTCGAAATAATAAGGTGAGTGATACTTTGTGATTGTTAACGGTTACCAATGCAGCGGGAAGGCGAAAGCACCAGCTTGGCAGTGCTGGGGTTGGACCATACGTGGTAAGCCAGCATCAAGCTCTTGTATATTTTAATGCAATTTAAATTGCTAGCAACTTTCTCGTCATAGCCAAGAGGCTACATATTTCAGTTCCTGAATTAGTGCGATCTTATATATCCCCAAAATGAAACTTTTCGTTGAACAGATCTATTCAAATGGCATAATATTTTTCAAAAAGTAGTCGTTAATTTTTCAATGTTCTAATTGTTTATTTTGAAGCTCCCTAACGGTGAGGCGCCCGGGACAGCTACCCCACATGCCCTTACATTAGTTAGGCCCTGCGTTGCATGTAGTAGTCAATATCATGATCCCGTAATACTGGCGAAAGCATTGGAAATATACTTGCTACTTACCTTCCATCCGTTATGTTTAAAGATAATAATAAAATATACATACCATTGTCTAATATAGTAAACCACCGTGTATCCAAAGTGCTGTAAGTATCATTCCAGTCCATTAATGTCCAATTATCTGGAGGTTCACTAACGTATTCTAAAGGTATATCCCAGATCATCTTTCCGTCTTCTAACTCTATAGCAGAAGACGAATTGTAGAACACTGCTGGTAAAGCCAAATGCGGACCTGTAGGCACTGAAGAACTGACGTTCCAGTTTGCCATACCATAGGCTGTTAAATTGGCGATATTCCCTACCATTGAGTCATAAGCTAAATCGTCCTCAGATGTGGAATTGTCCAGGAAATAGTCACCATCTACAGAGGACACATTTGTTGAATGTGTTGTCGTGGTGAGGAAGTCCGTGAGATTGACGCCAGCGTAAAAAGCAGCGAGCGTGCAGTTGTGAATGATGATGAAGGTGCAGTTGTAAGGGGACAGGAGTGTTGAAGTTTCTTCAAAGTCTTCCTCGAAACCCAAGAGACTTCTTGCTGGGCGCAAAGACGCACTATCGACAGTCCTGGCGATGCCGGAATCAATAGTCTCCGTGATATTCTTAGCCAGAAGAGTGAGTTCGTTTGTCTGAAAAATGAGATTTCAAATGAGAGACAACATTCTTATATTCCCAGTCGTCCCTTGGAACTCATCCACACCCTTTGGGTGAGTTGGACGGCCTGGGTAATAAATACATAAACATTCTTATATTATATAATTGAAAAGCGAGACAATATCACATTTTAAAAAGAAACTGAGATCCCGTCATAACGGGATGTGGTTTTCTACGGAGACTAGATGAACGTTCTAGACTTAATTAATGCCAGAAAATAATTACTATTGAGTATCAATTTTTTGTTTAAAATCTTCCTAAATAGCAAAAAAGAATGTCTATCTATTTGTCGGCAATTTTCCAACTATTTTGCTTAAAATGAATACGATAGAAGTGGAAGTTATGATATCGATATTATCACAATGAACTGTTCTGAAATCTGCAACAATATTTATTGATTGGGAATTAAAAATAGAAAATGCTAAGATTTCTTAATTTTATAGTTATTTACTTCAACTTAGATATGCAAGCGTATTTCCATTTTTCAGGTCATCTTAGCAAAAAATCATGCGATTCTGGTTATAATTGCTCGAGTTAGGATTTTATCCTGAAAATAACTGAGTCAGTTTATATCTTATTCATTATATTTTGGTTTTTGTTGCACCCTTAGGAGAGAATTTTTAAAGGATTAAATTAAGAAGAGGGCACAGTCAAAAGTTCTAGTAAAGAAGACGCTATGGGAGATGCCTTATTTAAATTTGTTGAAATCTTGTTAGATATTTTTTAAAGGATTTATTTAAGAAGCGGATCGTCTAAGTGCTCTGGAAACAGCCAGCAGCGACCGACATGGAAGCTTAAAAAAATTCATCGTGAAAGATTGCAAGCTAAATATTTCTGCATCCATCACAAAGAACTTGAGGAGATCAACTGTGTTAAACAGGCATTGATACTAGTTTCCAGATTTAGTTTTAAATAAAATGTCAGTTAAATTATGACTTCCGTAACTAATTATGACAGACCATACATCATATATTTTTAATATTGATTAAACAAATCATAACCAGTAAAAAAGAGGAAATGAAATGACTGTAATAATTCATATTAAATTATAATTATGGTACTAATTTTGTAACTTTTCTACTGAACTTTTCATATTAATATTCCATAGATTATAATTTCCAATACTTCGTAAAATATTGAAGTAATGATACAATAAATTCCATGGGGTAATTAAACGTTATTCAAACAAATTCAAAGTTAGAAATTTGAAAAAAACCAGTTCTAAATTTTTATATTTTTAAATTTTATATTTATGGAATCGAAGCGAGTTCCGAGCGTAGATTCCATAACACCGACTTTAATCTGATTTTGTGTGAAAGTTTCGTTGACATAGCAAAACGCAACCAATTCGAATAAAATTTTGTACATAGCTTGAACTCGTCATGTGTTAAATTATGACGAAGCCCGAATTTTAAATTTCAATCTATGCGCTAACATGTCTGAAATCAAAGGTCAGATAACGTTCTGTATCTAAAAAATATATTTAAAAAAATTCGAGCCCCAAACAAAATTTTCTATTTGTTTGGCATAACTTGCATAATTGTACATGTTACTAGGCTGTCTTATACATTAATTGGTACTTTTCCTTTAGCCGGACGGAAGCGATAAATCACCAAATATGGTTTAATTTTGACGGTAAATCGCAACTATTGTTTAATTGCGCAGCAGTTGACTCGTGACAATTCGAACATTATATATATATATATATATATGTGTGTGTGTGTGTGTGTGAGTGTGAGTGTGGGGACCCAGACCGTCCGACTCATCCAGAGGACTTGAGTATCTAATTGGACGGCCGGGAAGAGATCCGGCGACAACACCAGAAAAAACACAACTAAACAAAACAGCAAACAAACAAAGCAGTAATCAAAAACAAAACACAACACCAAAACAACACAGCAAACCAAAATAAAAGGGAAGGCGGCACCACCGGGGAGGAGCAAGCAAAAACCAAGGGGATCAACAACCAGAGAAAAAGTTAAAAGCAGCAATGGCTCTCAGGCTATTCAAGTGATTTTGTTGGATATTTCTCTCGCTATGAGAACACAGTTTTTAATTTTGTTAATTGAAGTTTTATTCGAGCAGGCACTCGAGAACCAGGCCGCGGAATTAGCGGGGGAAGGTTTAGAAAGATGAAAAGGTTTAGAGTGGGGGCAAGCAAAGACGTAGTGGTCTGCATCTCCAAAGGAACCGCAGGAACAGCAAGAGGTTGATTTAAATTTAAAAAAGTAAAGGTAATCCAAAAATGGGCCGTGGCCCGTGATAAAATAAATAAGATATTTGTTCATTAAAAGGAAATTAAAGTTTACGTGGGGAAGAAAGTTTAAAATTCTGGCTGGGTCATGGGTGCGAGGGGAAATGTAGTTGTTTAGATAAGATTGCCAGGCGTTTAAGATATCTAGTTTACAATGCTTTTTTAACAGAGAGTAGGGAAAAGGTAAAGGAGATGGGGTACCTGAAGAGGTAGCAAGTTTTGCATTTTCATCGGCGGCCTCGTTGCCCGAGATGTCAGAATGGGCTTTAACCCAACAGAGGTTTATTAAATGTTTGTTTAAATTTGCATCTAGTTTAATTTTGGAAAGATAGTCAGATTTGTTTCTAATGGAGTTAAGGGCCGAAATGGAGGATTGACTATCTGAAAAAATATTTATTTTTAAATTATTTGTAGAAGCCCAGTTGATAGCAAAGTGTATTGCTGCTATTTCAGCTTGAAAAACTGTGTTCCCAAGGTTGAGTTTGAAAGTATATATGTTTTGAAGTTTATCCCCCCTGTATATGCAAATGGCGTAACCCACTTTGTCGTCAATGGCAGAGCCATCAGTGTAAATATTTATGTCTGAAAAAAGTGAGGGGTCGAAGGGAGCCAGATAGGCGATACGAAGGGAAGGGGGGATAGAAGAGGAAGGGCGATTGAAGTCAAAGTTAGGGGGAGAGGGAAGAAGACGGGTTGGTAAAATGATTTGTTCTGAGTTTCCAGAAGGCATATTTTTTAAATTGTGTATTAATGACAAAATGAATGGGGGGAATACCAGTTATAGAGTAAAGAGAAATGTTGGAAGTAGTCCGAAAACCAGAAGAGATTTTGAGAAGAAAAATCCTTTGCAAAGACAAAAGTTTTTTGACCTGAGCCCCAGTCAAAGCTTGTCCCCAAATTCCTGCGCCGAAAATGATTATCTTTTCGATGACCGAAAGATACCAGATTTTTAAAAAGGATTTATCTATACCCCAGTTATTGCCAGACACCCTCCCAAAGGTGCTGGCGAACTTAAAACATTTCTCTCTAAGATTGAAAATGTGGGAGCTCCATTTTAAATTATCGTCGATAGTGATTCCAAGAAAGGTGAGTTGTCTAGTTGTAGGTATTTTATGGTTTTGAATTTTGAAGGAAGGGCGTTGTTTGATTTTTGAGCGGTTTTTATTGAAGATAATTGATTTACATTTTTCTGGAGCTATGGAAAGTTTTAAAACTGTGAGAGTGGATGAGATAAGGTTTAAAAGGTTATTGGTATTAAGTTGTAGTGTTTTTAAGTTGGATGAATAGGTGACCACCGCGAGATCATCCGCGAAGGCCTGAAGGTGAAAAAGATCGTTGTTGAGTTTTAGAATGTCATTAAAGTAGATACTCCACAGGCAAGGGGATATAACCGATCCCTGTGGAGCGCCCATAGAAATGTGTTTTGTAATATGTGATTTACCTATGTTGAGTGAAATTTCTCTGTTAAAAAGATAAGAAAAAATGAAATTTTGAAAAGGCTGAGGGAGGTTGATTTTTGAAAATGAAAGAGGCAAGACGTTCCAGTTGAGACTGTCAAATGCTCCGCAGATGTCCACGGTGGTCAAAGAAACAAAATGTATTGACTTGTGGGAGGAAATTGTTTGAATTAGCCCAAGAGCAGCGTCCTCACAACTCGTTAATTCCTTAAAGCCATATTGGAGGGGATGGAGAGCATCCTCAGAAGAAAGCCAAAAATTGAGTTTATTTATGAAAATTTTTTCCAATATTTTACCAAGGGTCGGGAGGAGGCAAATGGGTCTATACGAAGAACATTGAGACGGGTCTTTTCCAGGTTTATTAAAGAAGAGAATGTTGGCATTTTTGAGACAAGAGGGAAAGTGGCAGAATTTAAAACATAGATTTATAGTTTTTGATAGGAAAGAAGGGAAAAATTTATAAAGTTGCTTCCAAATTGTGAAATCTAAATTGTCAAGGCCTGGGGCCTTACCATTTTTTAAATTTTTAAAGACAATGAGGAGCTCTTCATCCGAAACCACCCCCAGTCCCTCAGAAGGCAAAGTAAATGAAGGAAAGTTTATAAAATCCTTATCTTCTATAAAATGGTGGTCCAACAAGCGTTTCAGTTTATCATCAAGGTTGAGGGAAGGGGAGTCAGGGAAGTGGAGATTAATGTTATTAAATTTTTTGTGTTTCTGGAAAGTAAATTTGAATTGAGAGCCGAAAGTTTTGCTGCATCCTGTGCAGAAAGATTTCCAGGAGTCAAGTCTTGTTTTCTTAATTAGTAATTTGTATTTGGCTCTATTTTGTTTATAAAGAATTAAGGCCGCAGAGATTTCGGCAGAGAGAGAGTGTGTGTGTGTGTGTGTGTGTGTATGTGTGTGCTATCACATATATTAAAGTGTTCTTTATCACAATTTTAATATCAAAATAATATAAATGTATGCAGACATACTTACAGTTTTATAAACTTTTGCAAAAAGGGCGAAGATGAGTGTATATAAATTTAGTAGATACAAAACAAGAATTCTGAAAAGTAAAATATAATTCAGTGAAGACACTTTTTTAAAATGCCATTCAAATACTACATAATATTTTAATTCAATGATAGTTCAAAATATGAAATATTTGTAAAGAAAGTCATTTTGTGCACAATTAATAATAAACTGGATCATAATGGCAAATACAACGCAAATAAAAATAAGAAAACATATGTAGCTTTCGGGAATTAACGTATTTCCTTCTTCAGTGTATGCGACACCGGCGCCTTCCGATAACGATCGGCAGTACTAAGTATCACTACTCGAATTATAAGCTTTAACCCGAAGTTAGCTTTTGGTCTAGCCTTATAGCATCGGGCTACAATACTTGTGGTCCCGGGTACCTGAACGGAGAAAAAACAGCTGGACGAAAAACGAACACGTAACCAACTGTAGATGGCAGAACCACAAAAAGGCTTATTCGCTCCTCTCTCTTGGTGGCCAACGGCTAACATCACGCCCTTCCCAGCATCTGTAAGATTGAAATACGGTCTTCACTGACTGATCCGACAGCTCCCTGACTCGAATCTCTTGATTAAGAATATGTGAGCTCTGAGGTAGCCCTTCACCGCTCTCACAGATTGGTCCTTGATCATTCCAGAAGAAGGAGATCGTTGCGAAACCGGCTTCGCGCCTTCTAACAATAATCCACCTTGCTAAACATCACTACCCGAATTATAAGTTCGGACCCGAAGTTAGCTTTTAGTCTATCCTTATAGCATAGGGTTACAATAATTATGGTCATGAATTCAAACCTGAACGGGGCCGAAAAAGCTGGTCTTCACAAGTTCAACAAGCCTGGACCAGAACTCCCAAATAATTGCAGAAAATGGAAATGATTGAACGACAGAACTCAAGACTTTTCAACCATACAAATCTTCACATATATTTTCAACTAATTGTAACCCGTTATATGACGGTGTGCGTTTTGTTCTTTAAGATTTCTTCCAATCCGCCCATGTGCGGCATTTGCCTTTCTAATATCCTGAAACATACACGAGTCATGCAATTCTTCCAATCAAAATTATTCGTTATTATCAGATCCCTTGTCGACCCCCTTACAAAATGCAATTAATTTAAGAAACCCTAAAACACATAACAAAACGTACCTATCCCACAAACAATGAAGCTCATTACATTTAGAATCAAGAATATAAATTCCCCTCAAACCCGACAGACTATCAACGAAATTGAACTTCAATTTCAACGCCATTAAATTTTCATCAATATAGTGTCTTTTTTGTCAATTTGGTGACATTTTCCAAAAGTCGCTGAGTTGACAATATTTCGCCAAATTCGTTACCAAGCCAAAATTGTCACCAAATTTGACGCCAAGGGTTATAGATAGACAGGCGTATAGAGAAGGGATTTTATTATATATTAATGGTTGTTTTTATGAACACGTGTGAGGTAAACGCATATAAACACTGAGTTTGACATACAGATAAGGCTAATAAATGTATTACTAGATGCCAAATTTTATTATTTTATACATTTGTAAGAATATTAACACTCAATTAGCACATCAAAATGAATAGATCAGTTGACAAGCTTTCGGGATGTTACCTTGCTAGCTGCCATCTAAGTTGAACTCGAGGATGGTATCGCTCCGTTATACCAATCATATCAAACAGATTAGGAAATAGGATTGAGATGAAGGAGACAACAAGTGTGACCTGGAAAGGGATGACATAATAAATAGATAATGAAAAATTGCTTTCACTGTTTTACAATGCATTATCCGTAAAGCAATCGCATTTAAAACACAAGAACAAAATATGGTCATTTCACTCTTGAAATGAAATTGCCAGTTTTAAATTACTTCGACCAACTCGATTTGAAATAAGAGACGCGCAAAAGTAGAATTTCAACACATTTTTGCAGCTTTGCTCGTATTACAAGCACCCTTGATGGATCTTTCCGAGCTCATGTAACTCAGTTGGTGGCAGCCTAGTTGGTCTCAAGGTCCAGTGGCTGTATTTCGAGTTTTCAATGGATATGACTTCATAAGGTTTTCAGAACCCCCCCCCCCCTTAACTGCTATTCATTTTTGATATCATTCATTTTCGAAGAGTAATACTCCTGTGTTATGTCGATCTAATTTGTGTCGTCCTGCAATTATAAGATCCAGATATCCTGTATTGGATTTCTTAAAGCCTCAAATACGATGAAAATAATATAATAATATTAATATAGATAAATACGAGTGTAATTATATATTTTCGTCCTAAGTACGTTTATTATAACACATGTGTAGTTTAAAATAGATCTTATATATTTTATTCCTTGATGCATGCAATGCATTTACATTGAATCAACTTAAGTATTTTACGACTTACGCCACCGATCTTAGAAGCAATTTCGACGAAACTTCGGGATATCTATATAATAATAGTCTAGCATGTGTCTGTTTTTCCAGACCCTCTTGCATCCCCCGGTGACCTTGAAGGCTAAATCTTTGCACAGATATAATATCGACCACGAGACAAAGTCTAATGGAACCGGCTTTTTGATCCTCTCTTCTGGGGGGGAAGAGGGGAAAAAATCTGATTTTTTAAAAGTCTTTCCAAACCCTCCAAAATCTCCCCAGTGGCTTTTAGATGGATGAATTTGTTCACATTTATAACATCGTCCAGAAGACAGAAGCTAACAGAGCCAAAATTTTCGATTTCTTTCCCGGGAGCAGACAAAAGGGGAGTTGTTAAAAAGTTTTTAGACCCTATAGAAGCCCTTCGGCGATATGATCTAAAATGCTTTAATTTTGCACACTGATAGTATTTATTCACCACGAGACAAAAGTAAACTGAGAAAATTTTCGATTAAAAGACAGCTATTTTTGATGACAAGCACCATACATTGTTAAGCAAAATAAAACTTATTAAAACATTTTTTAACTTAATTCTTTAATAAGTGTTAGTTTTCTTGTCTTTGATAGGCTTAAATACTAGTAATGGTATAAGGTTATGTTTGAGCTTACTTCATTCTGTCTATACCAAGTCCCGCCCTCCTGAGCTTCCGGTTCCTGCGACCGTGTGACAACCAGTACGACGGCGTAAGCACTAGACGCCAACAGTAAAAATACAGCGAAGTTAGCAGCCACACGGATTGAAATTAACTTCCAACTGAAAGATAGATATTAAGCTATAAAAACAAAGAATAAATAAATATTGTGTTATAATTATTTTCAGAAAAATCTGACTTTTTGTGATAAAGAAACATGTAGTTCTTGTCTAAAATCGTTTAAACATTTCAAAAGTTACCTAAAGATACAAACGGGCTTATCCTGATCCAGCTTGAGTTCGAAGTTTAGCTCCTCTACTGTTAATTTACTCAAACTTATTTTAACCATATTTTTAACATCTATCTATTAAAATAATTTTATATATCCCCATTATAAATTACAATTGAAAATAATTTTAGCGAAATTAGATTTTAAGAAATATTCGTGCCTATTGAAATTGTAACTGTAAAATAGTCAATCGCTCACATGCTTGGGAATTAATTTTCTAGTGCACTTCAAACAACTTGCCGATAATTATTATCATATAACAATATACTTATTTAAAGTTATAACAGTATAGAAAACGATCATTTTCCATGTCTTTACAGGTATATTACAGGGTGAGGTTAAATGTTATGTCAACACTTGTAATGTAAAGTCATATACTAGGATATAATTTCCTTTTGTTGAGTAATCTTACTACACCTTGAATTGATTGAATTTTCCTTCAAAGTAATGAATTATTTTTTGCAATAGAAGCATATTGCTGAATATCGTAAGAAACGCAATTAAGCGAGCATGGAAGTTATTCAGCGCATGTGCAATTAGCAAGATTTCACTGAAGCGATACCATAGTGGCGTTTGTAAATATCGGTTACATCATATGTGGTGTAAAATTTGCAACGCTTCGTGCTGTGAGAATTCTGTAATCCAGCAATTTTTTACAGTGTATAAAACTGTTTTATAAAAACATTAATGATTCTGCTGTTGTGCTGGGAAAATGACCAGAAAAATGATATTTATTAATCACACTTCACAGTAAAATTTTTTGTTTGCCTATCATTTACGATCTTAACCATGACTCATTTATGTTTGTTTAGCTCCCTCCAGAGCAAAATTTCCCTTTAGTAGCGATTTTTTAAAGTACAGTTTTGTGAAATTGTCTCTGTATATTTTGAAGGTTGTTCTTAGCTTAAGATTTGTTGTACCTCTAGATGTTTAGCTAAAAATCTTTAAAGGGATTTTTTTGTTGATGTGATCTTCCGATACATTATAGTGATAAAGTGAAATTAGAATTTTACGATAATGTGTTTCATGCTCGTTATTTAATTCCATTTTACAATTATTTGGAAATGAAATTTCATTGTTGCAATAATTTTATTTATATATTTAATTTTTGAATGCATATTTCAGATAATTTGGTTAAGGAAATAAAGGGATTTTTAAAAAAATTTCTCCTCAAAAATAGCTTCGAATTATTTTTAAAGATATTCCTTTCAGAAAAAAAAAATAGTTGAAACTATGAGATGATCAATAAACCTTTTGACTTCTTTCTTTTTTTCTTTTTCTTCTAAAATCGCTTCCTATAAAGCAGAAAAGAAAATTATATAACAATAAATAGGATCATCATACATATGAAATAAAAAACTCTTTCATTTAAAAAAATTGTTTTCACACACACACACACTTTAACAATTAGATGAGTGGTCATTAATCATTTAAAAGATGTAAAAAAGTCGAAAGAAAGTCTCAGTATGGTGATTCCAGTTAATATATTGCAAAATATATAAAGTAAAAATATATACTTATGACAATATAAGAAGGCAATACTTATGACAAGAAGGCAATACTTATGATAAAAAGGCAATACTGAAGAAATGCAGTAAATCAATCACAACCTTTCTCTCAAGAAATAAATTTCCCGCGCGAGCAGATATCGTCACGCGTTTCTTGGACGCCGTCTGATGAATGCTTTTCTCTGGGCTCCCAAGAGAAGATGTCTATCACGGTTTTAAAACTGTTCTCATTTGATTCGATAGCTGACTTTTAGTCATATCCAGCCCGTCTCCAATGTTTAGAACTTCACAAATCTCGGCACCCCGTCGATGCCTCAAATCTCCCGCTGAATTTACACATATATCTCTTCAAGATCCTGCGCCTTCCGGGCCTCCCTCTCTACTTCATGTTTTCTTCTACTTTCCTTGGTGCTTGTATGAAACCCCTTTCCAAACAAGCACCAAAGAATAAGCACCGCTTATTTAGGCCCCAGCAAGGCCCTAGGTACATTTTTCTTCAGCTGGACTCGGAGAATGGCATAGCTTCGGTCATCGCTCCCCTCAGAGTACACTTTTTGATGCTATTTATTCCACATAATAAAACTATTTTCCTTCGATCTTTTTCTTTTTGATAGAGATAAAAAAAAAGGTATAATTTTTATCCCTCCCTGGGGTACTTTTCGAAATCCCTTGTTCTAAAGTCTTTGAGAGGTGATTTCATCATTACATTTCCGAGTGACCGTGCAGGCCATGTGGAAATGTAGTGTGAAACAGGGGCGGTTTATGCCGGGCATGACTGACTTCGTTTTCTGTTCTGGCTCTGTGCATATGATGTCACGAGAATAGCAAACGCGCGTATTTTGTTCTCGGGCTAGTAACCCTCTCTGAAAAGACAGAGAATTTCTTTGGACGTCACTGAGGAACGTGTGCACAGCACAATTAAAATTCTCTGTGCAAGTTGTTTACGTCTGGATATTGCCACTTCAAAATTAACAAACAATTTTTAGTTGTAATAATGCGAAAACTTACTTGCTTTTGGTAACAACTTTCCTCGTTCGTGGAATCACGAATGACAAAATGCTACTCTCGTTAGCGTCAGGCTGACAACTTTTTGATCGGTTGCCGGGCTCATTGTTCAACCTTATGTTAAAGAACCTTGGTGTAAAATCTACTTGTGCTTTGAGCGAAAATCTTCCCGAGAGATTTCACTTCATAGTATTCTTACTCTCAATTTGAAGAGGAAAATCTTAAAACAGCTTTCTAAGACGAGACCGTATGGAAGATGCTACAGAATATTTCAAACATGCAGTATATTCCCCACTTCACTGAAGTAATATGATTGGCAAAAAATGGATTATCATACCTTTTCTATTGCACGTTGCCGGTGATCTTAAGCTCTATTCGTGTTTTGAATTGATATATTGTGTGAAGATATGAGCTTGTGCTAAATATATTATAATTAAATAAATATTAGTTAAATTTTAAAAAGCAAAAGTTAAATCAAGGATTTGTTTATACTGATACTAAACCACGCCCTATACTGATACTAAACCACGCTTCGAAAATTTCTCCCCCCCCCCCGATTTTTAATCAGCATTACTTGTAATTGATAATTCTTTTATTTTAAAAGTTTTTTTTTACAGTTATAGTATGAATTTTTCAAATCTTGAACCTTATACTTTTTGTCTCACATCATCTACTAAATAACTAAATCTAAAAAAAATTTAATCTTACAATTTACGAGTCATAAAAATCAAGCACCACACCAAAAAAAAAAAAAAATTCTGGCTACGACCCCGTTATAAGCCTTACGTAGGGAACCAAGGAAAAATTCCATCAGAAACACGTTTTGTAAGCCCATTTATTTACTGCATCCATATTTAGAATAGCTTTCTTGATCGATCAAAATATACAGAATAAACGCGCAATAAACTAAATATTATTTTATGTATAATATTCTTTTAAAATATTCGTGGTAGATAAAATAAAACTTTAAACATAAGCCACAAACCCGTGTTGTATGAAATTTGATGTTTTGGGTATTTCCCATACCTATCCTACTGGTTTCCTATAAGAGAATACTGTAACCTAAAATTCCGTCAAACAATTTAAATTATGTTTCAATTTAATTAAAAAGGCAAATAAATACATTGGCACATAATTGTAACGAAATACTTGACGTTAGTGTAACATAACATTAAACAATTATGTATGTCATCTCTTAAAACCCTATGAGATGTCTACAGTATACAGCATGCACGACCTCTACTCCGGTCCTAACGGTACATACTAAGTTAGCCGAAATAGGGAAAGATAGTACTGGAAGCATAAGTCTGGGCGGCTACGCCCGGGTGTAGCTGCAGTACGCGCCCGGTGACTGCCCATCATAGCTTACATACCAGTTTATACAAAATAATTAGCTTAAAAATCCCCTATGATTAAATACCTCCATTCATTCAAATTCTTTAACGCAACAGCTCTTCCAGCTAGTCACTTGGCGGCACTTATAGTGACGTAGATTTTTTCACAAGTCAGGCTGAAAATACGGGAACTATACCGGGAATAATACCAAGCGATAATTGCTGCATAAAAAAGTTATCTTTCCGTACTCAGATTTCCCTTTATATCTTAACTATTTTGCATGTTTGTGAAAAAAATACTATTGGGGCAATCACATTTATGAAATAGCCTATTTATATAACTACTTTTAATCATTTGAAAATATTATAATAGGATAAAATTTCTTTTGCACGTTCTGCGCACAACTGCGTACGATGCGTACGAAAACTTAAAAAATTGTGACATTATTTCCTCCTTTTCACAGACATGAAGTAGCCTATATAGGCTTCGATTTCAGTCGGTTCAGTAATTTTGGAGAAAACTCGATAACAAAGTTTTGTAGTGCAAAATGTAAGTGTCACAATGTGTATGATTCGGTGCAACATTAAGAAAAAGTTCAATATTACTTTTATAAGCATATAACGAACAACATATGTACAAAATTTAGATTCAGCCGGTTAAGTATATTGCAATGTTCTGAAATTGACGTTTGCGAAAATTCGAAAATTCGGTTCGAGTATCACCCTAATTCTGTACAAAATTTGGCTTTATTTGGTCGAGTTGTTTCGGTCAGAACGACGTTTGCCGACAGATGGACAGACAAAAACAACTGAAATACTGTAAAATATTTTTCCCGTTATCAGCATCTTCGAAAAATTATAGATTTTCAATATATTACCATTTTATAGTCTGTTTTTCTTTTTTTTTGCACGAAGACTATGCTTCGCTTTAGTGAAGAGTAGTATAATTAAAAAAAAAAAAAAAAAAAAAAGAGAGAGACTTGTCTAATATCCTCCATATTATCTTAAAAATAAAATCATTTCCCGCGAACTCAGTAATTGGACAATGGTGGCGTATATATTTTTATTCCATTTTCTAAAATGACATAATGATTTCAGCAGCGTACACACAGGGGTTGTTTGAGTCTTGTCTGTATACAACGTCAGACTAGTAAACATGCATGCCAAGTTTCGCAATTTTCGGACAAAATTTTCGATTTTTTTTTTTTGTGTGTGTGTGTGTGACAGAGTGTATTTGATGCAACTGAAGTCCAGAAAGTTTAATTGAAGAGTAAAATACTTATAATCACCTTAAAACCCATGACAAGCGAAGCCACCTTATTGTAGGCCGTTTCAGGATTTCCAATCATGTAGTCCCAGCCTGTGAAGAGCTTCCAAGCGAAGGTGCACTCATCGTCTTTCTCAGATAGTTTGCTCAT
The DNA here is from genome assembly GCA_951213105.1 of Amaurobius ferox. Taxonomy (NCBI): domain Eukaryota; kingdom Metazoa; phylum Arthropoda; class Arachnida; order Araneae; family Amaurobiidae; genus Amaurobius; species Amaurobius ferox. Next base: position 106,170,188 of record OX578135.1, read on the forward strand.
ACGGGAATTTTCGGCCATCCTACAAAGGACGAAGCACGTACTACCAATACTGAAACTTGTCTTCAACATAATATCTATGTTATAAATCTATACACTTTTCTCAATGAACTTAGTATTATAAAATTAAATTTTCAATTTTACTAGGAAATTTAAAACATAATTTTCCTTCCAATTGCATATTTTACTGAAGGCTTAGCGATGATAACAAAGAATGAACAATATACCTTTCAGTAGTAAGTCCTAGCACAAGTAATACTCACCTAAGAAGTAGCAGAATATTGTTCGTTCGTTACTAATTCCCCCGTGGTGAAGGAGCGCCTATACACCACGTCCACAAGACCCCCCAGGGAAGGGGAGGAGATTTGTAGCTTCACTTTTATGGAGGTTCCCTGAAGGGCGGAAGTCTGACTTGGCCTCGACATGACTACATTCATGCCCGCTGGCGGGATTCGAACCCGCAACCCGGCAATCCAGCGATCAGACGGAAACGCATGCCCCTGAGCGCTCGACCACCGGATCGGCAGCAGAATATTGTAGGGTTTCAGTTTTAAAGATCTATTTTGAAATGCTTATATTCCTACGTAGTTGTCTGAATTTGGACGGTGTTCATACGATAAAATTTTCATGTGGAACAGGGCTGTTAATTTAGTCTTTTATAGATAAATTTAGCTATTTTTCGGAGCGTAAAGTATCCTGAAACGGACTAGCATCTCAATCCTGCGGTCATTCCCAATGGGAAACAAAATCCGGTGCAATGCGCATGCTTCAATATTTCGTCAAGGGGTGATATAAATCACAGACTAATATTATATATATAGTATTCTGTGATATAAATAGTGTGCAGAAGCTGAAGATACAATGTTACGATCGAAATCGCAGCTGACAGTCTGACATGCTTCCCAATTACAGTTTTACGATTAAAATCGTAAAAATGCGATCCAAAATGTACAGCATTGCATCCCAATGAGAATATTTACGAATATGTACAGTGTTGCCTTGGATTTTACGATTTTTAGGCATTGTCAATTTGTAATGTAATGGTTGAATGGTAAACAGAACGAAGAACTGCCCTCTATTTTTTAAATTCTAATCCGATTTTAAATGTATGGTAAAGGAAAGTTTTATTTTAAATAATATAATATTTTATGATTTCGTAATATAGTATTCTGTGATTTATATCACCCCTTGACGAAATATTGAAGCACTGGAGAGGGCGAGTTCGTGAGCATGCGCATTGCACCGGATTTTGTTTCCCATTGGGAATGACCGCAGGATTGAGATGCTAGTCTGAAACGGCTGCCCGATTTCGCGCGAAAAAAACTGGAAACCCCGCCCCAAACTACTGCTTTAAATTAGCTCTTTTGCTTAGTATAATAGGTTATTTAAGCAATGTCAAATAAACGAAATCTTATTTTATATATGATATTCTTTAAAAAAAGTTATGATAGATGAAATAAAATTTTTAATTTAAGACACAAACTTGTAGTCATGTATAAAATTCGATTAGTTGTGGGTTTTTCTCATGTCTATCGTATTATGTTTTTTTCCCCCATGTCTATTTTACTGGTTTCCCGGAAGGTAATAAAATAGAGGAAAGTTCTGAGTGTGTATTATCATTGTCTATATACCAAGAAGTGGTGAGCTTCGCTGAAATGAGATTCGAACATCTAAAAAATCAGAATGATGAAATGTGATATTTTCTTATAGAAAATATCATATTTCTATAAGAAAATATTGAAATAGGCAATGTTATTGAACTGAAGTAATACCAATAAAACCCATCAATTCCCTAACGCTTTTATATGGTGGTTAACATGATGTTGTTAACTTGCATGTACTGATGACACTGCTATTATCTGAATACGAGATACTGATCATAATTTCAGAATTATATTTTACATAAGACTGGTTTTCTTGAAAATTATTAAGCATCCCAATAATTTTGTATGGAAGCGTCCCGAAGTGTACACCTTAAGCCTATCTATAGTAATGTGACCATGACAGATCGAATAAATGTTATTGCTGTGACCCTAGCGGAAAAGTTAAAATGTTAGGATCGCGAACTCGGCAATAAAACGAGATCTAGACAAGAAGAGCCAATAACAAAGCTGTGGAGCATTATCGGTACCGATGTAGCATAATCCCTTTTTCATTCTTGGCGATTTTAAGTGAGATTCTGGTAATCCCTGCTATGCTTTAGAAAACATTCCATTCTGGAAACCCTTTCCGCGTCTTTTGTCGCCCCCCTTTTGTCACAAAAAAAAAAAAAAATAAATAAATAAAAAATCACAATATTCCATTCTGGCAACTATTTCCACGTGTTTTGTGGCCCTTTTGTCGTCTTTTGGCACCCTTTTGTCGTCTTTTCTTGACTTTTTGTAGCAAGGTAAAAATAAGAAAAATTTAAGGTTTTCATTTTGTGCTCTATGAACTACGAAACACCTGTTGTACAAACAGCTATTGCTACGTGCGATCTCCTACAGCCAGCGGTTCCAGATTCTGTGATGTTTTTAGCGGGCGTAGGCCCATGTTTGAATTGCTACAGATTAACTGTTGCATAAACGGCGACAAAAGGGAGATTATTACCTTGGAGTCAAAAGGGCGACAAAATACGCGGAATGGGTTGCCAGAATGTAATGTTCTCTAAATCATAGCAGGGATTGCCAGAATCTCACCTAAAATCGCCATGAATGAAAAAAGGATTATACTACATCTATTCCGCATTATCTTATTAAAATGAATCGGCATCAGAAATGCACAAAACGCGTATGTGGAAGGAAATAAATGCCTGTCATACTTCATCATTTGCTAAGGCATACGACGCTGTAACACCAGCAATTCTTGTCAAAATACGTGATAATAGTCTTCCTCGATTTCAAATGTGCATTGCTGCTAACGGTAGAGTTTTGAACAGGCTTTACATTAGATTCCTGTGCATACGTATGAGTGTTGTTCATTTTAGCATTCCTGAATAGAACAGTTATTCGTCAATAACCACATTGCATGAAATAAATATCTTCTGTAAAAGTTTTATTGCCGATTCTTATTAATTAGACAAAGCTCAACAAGTTTATAATTGGATTTTATCGTCTATCTCACTGTGTTGCAGGGTTCGTTATCCTAAATTTTCAAATTCTCTCCTGGGGGCTCTGTAATCAATTTTATTCGATGGGGCATTTTCCCTTTATTATAAATAAACCTAATGTACACTCTCATAGACCTTTCTTTATTAAGTTATTGGGGTGTTTAAGAACTATTCTGGGAACCATGTATACACGACATTCTAATGATGAGAATTGTGAATTTCTAATTTTATCTTTTAACGCTATCGCGGTTTATCATCGTTGTTTAATATTTATGGAAACTACTGTATGGTATACGAGAGCAGATGTTTCATAGTTAATTAAGTCACAGAAATCCTTTATTAACAATATTCCAGTATCAAGTGAAAAGACTTATAAAGAGCTTTGCTCAAACAATGTAACAATTTTCAATGCAAAAGATGTCAGCACATTTTTCTGGATTTTACTTAATAGTTTACCAATTTAATAAAAATAATATTGTGAGACCAGAAATAGATCTCACATTTGATGAGACAGGTTTATATGTGTAATTTATTGTGGCCAAGACGACAAACAATACTGTAAATGAAAGTATGACTTGTGCAGATAATAAGAGAAAGTAATAAGTGCGGGTGTGCGCGCCATGAGTAAAAGTTATCGTCGATATCACGAGTCGGTGAAAGAATACTGCGAGTTATTTCGGTGAGATGATTGGCAACTTACGTGGCGGTGACAAAACCCAAGACAGACTTGAAGGTATGTGCCCATCATTAATCAAAGGTCATAGATACATTTTAAGTAAATTTAATAGTACTGGTTTAACATAGCCCCTCCGCCGCAATAATTAATAAGAAGAATTGTTATAAGGCATTTAATTAATAATATGATAAATTGTTCTAATTGAGTAGTTAAAGATTTATGTTTTTTTTAATAAATATTTTTGTTAAAGTTAAATTGGTGCAATCCTTTTGGTAAAATATTAATTAATAATTCCTTTACAGGACTCACACAGAGGTTAAATAATTGGAAGGTTATTGCAAAACACAACGCAATACAACGTAATGATGAATAATGTTAATCATTTATTATTAGCTCTTTTTTATTAGTTACCACAAACATAATTTAATAAAAAATGATAATTTACTAGAGATTTTAACTATAACAAATTAGGCATAAATGCCAAAAAATAGATGGATAATGCAAATATGGTTAGCCAAATATATATAAGTATAGCCAAATTAGCTAATATTAGCCACACCTAGTTACCCTGCCGGTGATAAGTGAAAGAAAATTCTGACCTTTGTTTCCCTTGGCTTCCTCCAAAATAATTACATTTCTTTACATGGCCCTCCCAACCTTAGATATAAAAGTAATCAAAAGACAAACTTATTTTTTATCAATTTCATATAATCACTGTTCTAAAACCACATCACTCTCAGAACCCGTTGAGATTGTTAAGAATCCTCAGATGTCCGCATACGTAGACTACAGGGAAGAAAATAAAACTAGAAAGACAAAGCGCTGTCTTTCCAGTTTTAGGGTTATCAGTGCCATCACATTTTAAAAGAGCCCATTCCATGTCAACATATCCCTTTCGGTATTCATTATTTGAATTTCATTAAAAATATGGTTTCAAGTTCCTCTAAGGTTTAGAATCCAAAATCCGTGAGCCATGATATACACTGCTGGACAATTTCTAAGGACGGATCACAAATTGCAATGTAGCACAACATTAAGCGGAGGTTGAGGCCCAGCAGGATAAAATATTGTTGCCACACTGTTCAGACATTAGAATAAAGATAATTTATTGTTTTGGAAAATACAGAAGGTTTTGAAACATCAGAAAGGAAAAAGTGTTTATTTGATGCTGTGTATGGAGAAATGGAAAAATGCATATGAACGACAGCAGGCACCTTTGAGAAAGGTGTCAGTACGTACGTGATATGTTCACTGTGGAGTACGATGCAGCATTCCACTTGAATCATGCTTTGCACAACAATATCCAGCAGCTGTTGAAGCAAGTTATCCCACTCCTCTGTCAGTGCACGGATGAGAGTGTTCTTGTTTCTTGGAGGATACTTTCGACCAGCAAGTCGCCTCCCCAAAGCATCCCAAACATTTTCAATGGGGTTTAGATCTGGAGATCGTGCTGGCCATACGAGGCATTGAATACCCTCGTTGACAGACAATCCTGAACAGCGAGTGTTCGATGGCATGGTGCGTTGCCGTCCATGAAAACAAATTTATCACTCCTACAGCACCACGGAAATACACTAATTATTTGAAACAATATAATGAAAATAGCTTACCTCCTGAGTATGGCAAAGAAGCTAAATATGTACACACAAATGGATGTCAGGAAATATGCTAGAGGAACTCTGTAACCTTCTTCCGTCTTCTCTCGGTTGCTGTAGTAACCATAGAAAATTGGAGAATACTTCAAATATCCCTAAAGAAAAACAAAATTGAATAAATCTTCTTTCAGATTTTAAATGGCGAAATGATTATTATTTACTCAAAATTATATTTCAGTATAATTTTGAGTATATTAATACACATTTATATTTGCTTATTTTTTAATTACTATATGTTCGAATATTCGCGCTCACTTTATGAAAACTTAACGGTGTGAAATGCTATGAGCGACGAGAGGCAATCAATAGCAATGTGATTAATGCACATTCTAACAAAACAGCGCATATGACTTAAAATCTTGGCGCATAACTTCGCTTTGGCCGCTTACAATCTGCAAGTATTATCTGCAAGCGTCTGCAAGCATTATCCGAAAGCATCTGTAAGCATTATCTGAAAGCATCTGCCAGCATTATCTCAAAGCATCTGCAAGCAAACTGCTCCTATTTAACACATTGTGAACTGAAAACTAACTAACATATGCAGAGATTCATCAAAGTCAGCAATTTCCACTTGAGAATCAGATCTGTTCAAATTTGGTCAATTCAAATCGGTTCAAAACTTTTCACAGGAATCGGCAAATATGCCCCAATCCAGTTTTGACTAATACAATGAGATGCATTGAAGCCAGGTTGTAGCAGGACGTTACACTGGCTTTTTCCCGTCAACATATCATTCACTATTTTAGTGATCAAAGGTGGAGTGAACGGAATTAATTGTCCAAATCGAGAACATTCACGTCAAATACTGAGTATACAAAAAAAAAAGAATGATACTTCCAATGCCATAACTTGGCATAACTGGAACGGGTTGGACCTTAATAGTTTTCATTAACGGTAAATAACGCTCACTGCATTAAAAAAAATCTGATGTGGGCAACACATGACTTTCCTTATATAATGTAATGAATTTACTACTTTTACAGTAAAAAAATAGGTTTTTCTTATAGTAGATACAAATATTCCTTCCAAGATATTGAATTTTCGACAATTAGTCGTCATTTTCATTGATTTCGCGACATTTTTATCCATTTGGCGAGATTTTCGCTAATTTGGCAACATTTAAAAAAGTCGCCAAGTTGGCGACATTCCGCCAAATTCGTCGCCAAAATCTCGCCAAGCGTTATGGAAGAAGAAATAAGTTGTTCTTACAGCAGATAAATGACTATTAGCGTTCAAATACAAAAGTATTACTCAAAGTATCTTTTGTCATGAATGGAACGAGATAGATCCACGAAAATGATGTCATCCAATTTATCGCATGGTATTACATATGAAAAGTGAACATGTTTCTCAATAGGAAATATTTTTTTTTCATTTTATATGACTTTTTAATAATTTTTTTGACAAATGTGCAATATCTCGAGAACGGTTCATGTTAGCATTCTAAAATTTATGTCAATCGTTTTCTAATGAAAAATTACATAAGAAATGTCTATTTGCGTAACTTTATTAGTGGTTTTGATTTTTTGACGATTTTTTCAAAATTTTATTCGAAAATTTAGGGGGGTTCTGAACATTCGATTACGTATAAAAACAATAGGCTTCCAGTGTTTATGGATTGTGATTTTTGTACCAAATTTGGTTCGAATCGGTCCATTCGTTCGTCAGTTATCGTCTCTACAGACTCACTGACACACACACACACACACACACACAGACATCACTTCAAAAATGTTTGATTCGTGATCAGGGATGCTTGAAACATGCTCTCCCGTCGAAAACTCGATTTCGAATTTTCGACCCCGTCACAATACTTTCCTTATACATTATGTATATAAGGAAAGTAAAAATAAATATCATTATACATTTCATACCATTTCATATTTCGCATTTTTCTACACGACCACGTTTTGTAGAAAGTGTATACATTTCTTATAAAATACTTATTTTCCTTATAATATTATACTTTCACAAATAGAATCTAACTATACCAACAGAATCTAAAGCATTTTTTTAATTAAGTAAGCATTTAAAACTGCTAAACATTCCTGAGTAAAGGAAATGTGGACACCAGATATGGTATTACCATAGCTTTTCCATTGCACGTTGTCAGTGATCTTAACCTCCATTCGTGTTTCGAATTGACGTATTATGTAAAGAAAACTGCCACATATTTTATAAATAAATAAAGGTTAATTAAATCTTAAAGAACTAAAGTAAAATTAAGTGTTTGTTTTTATTGTTGCGAACTCGCAATATTCCTTTAGCGTCTCCTCTTTCGTCTGTCTCGAAGGCCAGGCGAAGAAAGCGCAGTCCATGACGTCAGCATGACGTGAGATCGGGATTTGCAGGATTTTCGAGTTAGAAGGGTTTCCAGATTTGTCGCCAATTTGGCGACATTTGGCGACTTCCGATATGTTCCAGAAGCTTCACGAAATAAGAGATATGAAGAGATACGATAGAGATATGAAGAAATTTCCAGAAGTTTCTATAGAGAGACTATAAAAAGACTCATCCCTTCGTTGGAGGGGAGTTGACGAATTGACAATATACGAGTTACAGTGAATTCTGACTTATGTCAGTGTTTTGAGAACAGTAGTAGTAATTGTTTTATGAAATTTTTTTCGTCAGTGTTTTGAGAATAATATCGCTTATTTTGTGTAACTAGTGGAGCATTTAAGTGCTGTTTTATTGTATATTGTTCCTGTTTACATTGTACTTGTGAATAAATGTGTTTAGTTATCCAGAAATTAGGACTCGTTCTTGTATCCTGCGTACACAACCATGATTCTAGAGGATTTTGACGTTCGTAACAATTTTGACACTGAACCACGCCCTCTTACACCCGCTTCTCATCACAGTGGTTTGTACCCATCTTTTTCTTAGAAAACTGCACTGACCAAAATAGAAACATTATTATTATTACTTGTATTCATGTTCTGGGGATTACTTCAGATTTTTCAATGAGCGTATTTTAAGTAAATATAAACTTTCAATCATAGTAGGAAATTGAAAACAGAATTCTCTTTTCAATTCTTCATTATACTGAAGGCTTAGCGATATAACACCCTTTCAGAAAAACAGAGTTTTGTAAATTATTTCACTTTTAATAATGCATTTTGGAATGTGTATATTCTTAGTCGTCTGATAAGAATAACATTTTTTTAACTGTAAAAGTAGTAAATTCATTGCATTATATAAGAAAAGTCATATGCTGCCCACAGAATATATTAAACTGCGATGCTGCCCACATCAGATTTTTTTGTTATGCTGCGTCCATATTGGAGCAATTTTCTTGACTTGTTTCAATTTTAAGATGTTACGTCGCATTAAGCGAAAACATATTTCATGTACAATATTCCTTTAAAATATTTATGGTGGATAAAAGACATTTAAATTTTAAACTCATACTTGCAGTTTATTACTTAGAGTTTAATGTGTTTTAGCTAGAAGTTCTTGGAGAGAAAAATGATTTGGTACAAATTTCTTCCTAATAGCAAATAAACGAAACATGTGCTTTTTCAATCGTTCAATAAAGTTAGAGCATATCACCGGTTCTGATGGCCTGAAGGTTATTTCCAGAAAATGGTCAAGGAATTTTACTGCTCTTCTGGTTACCAACTTACTCCTGGATTCTACAGTCAATATGTGTGCTTCTTATAATGGAGATGCCACGAATACTTAAAGCCTAAAATGGGTAAATTTTCATTAATAAACATTATATGAACTTTGATTATTGCTTTTGAGTCACTTTTTTACAGTTGTAGTCAGTCAGGGCGCGGTAGCCCATTGGTTAGCGCGCTGGAGTTGCACTCGGTAGGCCCGGGTTCGATTCCAGCCACGCGGAGTACGATCACGTTAAACATGTGGGTCCGTAAGTCCTTCCGAGAGGTTGGTGGTAGGGGAAGGAGGGTACGGTCCCTGTGGATGCCTCCCCCACTGGGTTCCGGTCTAAATTGGGTGGCACTTCCCGGCCGTCCAAACAGTTACCTTACACCTTTCTGGTAGGTCGGACGGTCTGGGTAACAACAACAACAACAACAACAACAGTTGTAGTCAGTCAACCTTCAGTATGTTATAAGGATTGACTGCAGAACCAAGGTCGGATATATTCAATCGAGAAACATCATGAGATCCACATGAATGAAATATAGCTTATAAACTGAATAGGATATTCAAACGTCTCTACAAACAAGGAAAAATTGATTGCATAAAAATCTGAAAATTTGAAAATGCGAAAATCGATACATATGTGACTCAAGATGCGTTTAAAATGACCGATTCAATTATAACCAAATAAATCATTCGCACTAGGAATATTATGCACTAAGGTAAATTAAATTCTTCTAGGTTCTAAGTAATTTATTCTAGTAAAGAAGATTAATTATATTTACGAATTAAGGAAATTATTTTAAAGTAAAAATAAAACATCTGACAAATTACAGTAGATCCCGCATATAGCGAAATCGTAATGGACAAGAAAAAATATTCCTTATAACCGATATTCGCAATAACCAACAAAAAGTTTGAGTATGAGATAAAAAATAAGAATGACTTATCAGACTGCATATTGTGGAACAAAAAATCATTATAGTGGGGTTGACAATTATTGCTATTTTATTTAAGCTGAAAAAAAAATCTAACTTTCTTTCTAACATTTGAATTTACAGCACATTTGCATAGCATTTTCCCCATTGTATCTAAATTATCACTGCGGTTAATGTTGTGGGCTTCGAAATAGCCACGGAAATTTTAGAGGCTTTCCACAGCTATTTTAATGTTATCCTCCTTCTTTTTAAATCTTCGGATTTGGTTTCATCAGACGCATTATCAGCAACTGTAGCAATAATGGCACTGTCGGTCTCTTATACTTCTTTGCCAACTCAATCATCGCTTGCAGGATAATCATCAAAAGTAAAATATCCTGACGAACTCATTTTTCTCGTAGCCTTTTCCACATTGAACTGTCTCCATATACGGGATCGGAAAAGAATGATTATTGGATGTCTCCTAAAAACCCAGCAGGTTTCAACAGCTTTTCCTCTCTTTGAGAAAGGCATCACTCCAGGCATAATCTAAAAATTCGCAGGTAATATCCATGTGTTACAGCTATCTCAATTTTCGGGGGATACGTTTAAGGAATTGTCCAACGTATCTGGGGACGAACCTTTATTATCAAACTAATTGCTACCCCTGATCTTGCTTTTACTTCAAGAAGTTCCAAGAAAATAATGTTTTCCTCTATCTCGCCTACATTAAAAACTTCTCAGTATCGGAAGTACTCCCCCCCCCCTCCATTTCTTCGTTCCATTCATTTGGTATTCTTATGTGTCATTTACCCTATTTTTCGTCTTGTTGGGCCTCATTTATTCTTGTTCGGACTTGACTCGTCTTGTCGGGATATTCCTATTGTGTCTTGGCACGCGCCAATCTCTCATGTTGTTTCTCGTTTCGGATTGGCTAGACTGTTCTTCAGGCTGCTATCTGATTGGATCTCTCTTAATCCAGGTCTTGGGTATATAATCCCCTTTGCATCTTCCCTTGCACCCAATCCTCAACCTCATCAGAGGGTTTATCACCATGTTCGACCTAGATGCAATAAAACACCTGTTGATGCAGTTCGCAGAGCTAATACAAAAAAAGAGTGATCCAATGCAAATGGTATTTGAGGCTTTTAAATTAATCGCGGGTTTTAAAAATAACAGTGAGAATCAAACCCGCCATGGCTAGGTCCCAAAAAGAAAGCTTTAAAATAATATTTTGGAATGCGAACGGCATATCTCCAAGAATAAATGAACTTAGGAGCTACGTAAATGAAAAGGATGCAGATGCCCTATTAATTCAGGAAACTAAAGTTAGAGAAAATAAAAAACTAAATATAGCAAACTATATTGGCTATCACAACCTAAGCCCAAATACAACTGCTAGAAACCCCCATGGAGGAACAGCTATATATATTAAAAGAAATATTCCCCACGAGGAAATAAACAACATAAATCTTCAAGGTATAGAAAATACTAGCATAAAAATTAAAATAAATAATGTAAACCCATTTATCCTAACTTCAATATATGTCAAAAACATGAGTGGTATAAATGTAGCTGCGCAGCTGGAACTGCTTTTCTCGCGATATCCAAACACAATACTCGCGGGCGACTTCAATGCACACCACCGAGAGTGGGGCAGTAGGAGAGCCAACATACGCGGTACACAGATACACAGATTACTGAACACAACAAACACCAACATCATTGCACCGTCGAGACCAACCTGCTTCTCAGGTGCCAACGGCTCATTCACAGACTTTGTCCTTACGAGAAACATAGAATACCCTCACACTATCGACACCCTGGATGAATTCGACTCGGATCATTTACCGGTATTGGTGACATTCGATCTGAACACTCCCCTTCCAGCCTCTCTGGGACAAGAGAGGGTGAACTGGAACGTTTTCAAAAGAGCACTTTTTGAGCCGCACTTGGCAGTACCCAACATTATGAGCACGGCGGATATTGACTCTGCCACACACACACACTCACAACAGAAATCAAGAGAGCTATTGCCTCTGCCACAACACATCGTGAGTCACCAAAAATGCCCACACTTTCCCACCATGTCAAACAATTAGTTAGGCAAAGGAACAGAATGCGTAAGACATGGCAGGCTAATAGAGACCCTACCCTCAAAAGGGAGCTTAACAGACTCACGTGGAAAGTCAGGGATAAAATTGTCGCAGAAAAGCAGCACAGTATAAAGAGTTAATTGAATCCCTTAGCTTGGAAGACGTATCGCTCTGGCAATTCGCTAAAAGACTCAGAAAACCTCAAATTAAACTCCCGCCACTAATAGATGGCGTTAAAATCGCGTACTCAGACGAAGAAAAAGCAGAGGCGCTTGCTATGCATTACGAAAAGCAATTGAACCAAACCACGATCTAATGTGTCAGGACACCCTAAGAATGGTTAGGCAAACTCTAAACAACTTCAGGAACTCCCCGGTCACGGCTGAGATTAAACCAGCCACCCCGCAACAGATAACTGATATCATCAAAAACCTTAAAAACCGTAAAAGCCCAGGGCCCGACAAAATCAGGAATATCGCGGTGAAAAACCTACCCCCAAATATAATATTTTACTTGACCACCCTAATAAACAAAATACTAAAACTAAATTATTTCCCCAAAGAATGGAAGGAAGCGATAATTATAGCGATCCATAAGCCTGGTGAGGATGCCACAATTCCAGCCAACTACAGACCAATCAGCTTACTACCGACACTTAGTAAAATTACTGAGAAAATAATTCTTAATAGACTGAACACGCACCTTAGTGAGAATGATATTATCATTCCGGAGCAGTTTAGATTTCGGCCAAAACACTCCACCACTCATCAATTGCTGAGAGTGGTAGAGTACATATCTTCTGGACTTAATAGTAAGACACCCACAGCTGCGATTTTTCTTGACATACAAAAAGCATTTGATAAAGTGTGGCACTGTGGATTAGCATACAAATTGATCACTCTAAAAGTTCCTGACGCACTTGTCAAACTTTTAATCTCATACCTAAATAACAGACACTTCCAAGTTAGAGTAAAAGATAACTTGTCTACACCCAAACTCATTAAAAGTAGTGTACCGCAAGGATCCATCCTGGGCCCGACACTCTTTAACATATATCTAAATGACATCCCCAGGACCCCAGACACGGAGCTGGCACTCTATGCAGACGACAGTGCGATACTTGCAAAACACCCTTACGTTTCAGTAATGCACAGACAGCTACAACAACACTTAGACATACTCCAAACATGGCTGAAAAAATGGCGAATAAAATTAAATCCCAATAAATGTCATTGGATTTATTTCTCTAGAAAACGTAAATCTCCACCGCCTCTGTACATAAACAACCATGCCCTAAAAGCGGAAAAATCTACTAAATACCTAGGTGTAACGAAAGATTCCCACCTAACCTGGAAACAGCACGTAACGAACTTAATCAAAAAAGCGTATATGGCCACAGGAGCCTTATACCCAATGATAGGAAACGGAAATCTAAGTTATCAAAATAAACTCCTAATTTATAAATCGGTCATCCGCCCGGGAATGCTGTATGCAGCACCCGTATGGGGATATGCCTGTAAAACTACTATAGACTTACTAGGAAATAGGAAAGACTAGGAATAGGAAAGACGGTAATTAGGAAGGACTTCAAAATAAAAACTGTTATAGCCCAAATTAAAAAGCTAGCGCTTAAATTCTATAAAAATCTGCCATCTGTTCCAAATGAACTACTATTCAATCTGCATGACTATGATCATCGCAAAGCCAAATCACGTAAGAGACCCCGCGCGGTACTTAATATTGAAAATCGGAATTAGGTAAGTCCCAACTTAAATAGTTGATATTAAATAAAAACTCGATCAATGTTTTCTAAAAAATGCTCTTAAACCTTAAACTGGCAAATTGCTAGGAAATCCTTAGATCTGCATCAACTCCCCAAAATTACCCAAACTCTAAATGTGCAACAAACTGCCACACTAGGAGCTAAGTCAAATAATTAAAACAGTAAATCAAAAACCTCGAACCTCCAGCTATGGGCAAATGAAATAATGTCACAGTAGGAAGATAAGAACCACACCTAGAGATTGGAGATTAAAGGCGCTTCGCGCCTGGTGCTCTTTTCTGGACGAAACCCCTTCAGGAGAGGGGCATACTCTCCCTTGCACCCAAACTCCGAGTTGTGAGGTGGTGATTTTGTGAAGCTGCTGCTTTTATCTTGCTGTGACTTTACTTGCTTAAGCTTGGGCGTGTTATATCTAGTTACGATAGAGCACGTCCGGCTAAGTAATCTACAACTTCATTGTGAGCGGCTTATCGCCATTTTGTGCTTTTCGACTTTGGAATACCACGTGTGTTTTTCCCACGTGGTTTTGCTTTTCGTGCCTTGGATTGTATTGACCCTGTTTGATTATGGAGCTGGACAGAGATGTTTTGGAAGTGACGAGGAATATTGCAAGGGAGCTGGATGGAGATGATGCTCGGCCTATCAAAGATGCCATGAATTCATATTGTGACTCCCTGCCGGACGATGGACTTTCTCGCGTGTGGACCCAGGAAGTGATAGGAACGGTGAACTTTTGTGGACTACTCATCTACACGCTGACTCTGCATATCGGGGATATGCTCAAGAATGGACTTATCGACAAGGACCAAGTCTCCCGGATTTTGGGTATGTTCAATTTTGTGAATTCTTTTATGTTAGGCTGTGACATGACTAAATTTAAGAGTAGTGATATGTATGTAATCTTTAAATCTTTTGACGATAGTAATTTAAGATTAGACAACACTGAAATTAAATCTAAACTGCTAGATATGGGACTAATTAATGAAATTAAACTTGTTGATAAACCTGAAATTGTTGAAAATCCAAGTAAAAGGGCTAGGACAGAAGAGTTTCCAACTAAGGGAACTCCTACTAAAATTCAGACTGGAGAATCAAACTTAAAATCTAGTGACCATGATAACATGGATTGTAATGATGTAATTGTTAATGATGTAAATGACAAAAATGTAAATGCAAATTCTAATGAAGTAAATAAGCCTAAGACTTATGCTGAAATTGTCGCGCAACCTGTAGTGTTAAAAAGTGCACCAAAACCAAAAATGGTTGTAAATAGTGGTAGTGAAAAAAGAATGGAAGTAGAGAAAAAAGACCCGAAAGCGGAATGCTTTTTCATTAAGTTTAGAGATAACTACCAGGCTCTCTTAAAAAAGTTAAATGAGATCACAGGCAATAAAGTATCTGGCAAGCTCACAGGAGACATGCTAAAACTGATTCCCAATGACGTTGACGCCTATAGGGTTGTACAGCGCCATCTGACGAGTGAGAAAATCCCCTTACACAGCTTAAACTTGAAAACTGAAAGGCCCAAAAAGGTAGTTTTGAAGGGGCTACCAGTAAACTATAACATTGAGAAAATAAAACTTACTCTAACATCCATGGGATTAGATGTAGTCGGGGTTTCTCAACTGAGAAACACTAAAACGAGATTCCCCCTGCCGATCTTCTTACTCAGCCTTAGGCCCACGGAAGACTGGCAGAGGATTTACAGACCGACAAGGTTAGGAAACTTGGCTGTGAAGGTAGAGGCCTTCAGAGAACGGGGCTTTAAAATTTGCTACCGGTGCCAGCAGTTCAACCACTCCTCTGAGAACTGCAGTATGCCACCCAAGTGCCTTAAGTGTGCTGAAGATCATTTGACACGGGACTGCCAGAGACCCAGGACGGAGAAGGCAACGTGTGCAAATTGCAATGGAGACCACCCGGCGAACTTCAGGCAATGCCCGAAGAACCTCTGGAACAGAGGAAAGACACCGGGGTATGCCCCCCCTCCCCCCAAAAACCAGATACCCCCTTGGAGGCAAAAGGCCCTCGGACTAAACCCCCAGGCACCTCCTCAGAGCTCCTCGCATATAGTGCCACAGGCAAACAGACCCCAACCTTCAGCACCTACCAGATCGGTGCTAGAGCAGGCCCCCAAACCATCGACATCCAGAGAATTGACCCTGGAGGAAGTAAGAGCAGCTACAGCTGCCATTAAAAGGAGATCGGAGTTAGATAAAGCCAGACAGGAAAAGGAGGCAAAGGATAGACTTGACAGAAAGGTCCAGGATTGGAAACAAACTAAACGAGTCAGGGAAGAAGAGCTCGCGCAAACCTAGCTGTTAGTTAAAACTGGTGAAAAAAAGCAAAACACTATCGAGTTCCAAAAGGACACTCACAAAAAAGTGCAAACCGCGGCTGAGGCTGAGGAAATGGAAGCTGAGACTGAACCGACTGATAAATCTGATGCTGAAAAGATGGAGGATATCCTCAACCTCATCAGAGGATTAATCAGTATGTTCAATTTAGACGACATAAAACATCTGTTGATGCAGTTCGCAGAGTTGGTACAAAAAAAGAGCGATCCTATGGTAATGGTCTTTGAGGCCCTTAAAATAATCGCGGATTTTAAAAGTAATAGTGAGAATTAAACCCGCCATGGCTAGGTCCCAAAAAGAATCCTTTAAAATAATATTTTGGAATGCGAACGGCATATCTCCAAGAATAAATGAACTTAGGAACTATGTAAACGAAAATGACGTAGACGCCTTATTAATTCAGGAAACTAGAGTTAGAGAAAATAAAAAACTAAACATAGCAAACTACTATGGCTATCATAATCTTAGCTCAAATACTAATGCTAGAACGCCCCATGGAAGAACAGCAATATACATTAAAAGAAATATTCCACACGAGGAACGGAACTAAACAACATAAATCTTCAAGGTATAGAAAATACTAGTATAAAAATTAAAATTAACAATACTAGCCCGTTTATCCTAACCTCAACATATGTCAAAAACATGAGTGGAGTAAATGTAGCTGCGCAACTGGAACTGCTTTTCTCGCGATATCCAAACACGATACTCGCAGGCGACTTCAACGCACACCATCGAGCGTGGGGCTGTAGGAGAGCCAATTCACGCGGTACACAGATACTGCTGAACACGACAAACACCAACATTATTGCACCGTCGACACCAACCTGCTTCTCAGGCGCCAATGGCTCATTCATAGACTTTGTCCTAACGAGAAACACAGATTACGCTCACACTATTAGTACCCTGGATGAATTCGACTCGGATCATCTACCGGTACTGGTGACATTCGACCTCAACACACCTCTTCCAGTCTCTCTGGGACAAGAGAGGGTGAACTGGGAAGTATTCAAAACAGCACTTATCGAGCCGCACTTAGCAGTACCTGACATAATAAGCACGGCGGATATTGACTCTGCCACGCACACACTCACAACAGAAATCAAGAGAGCAATTGCCTCTGCCACAACACATCGTGAGTCTCCAAAAATTCCCACACTGTCCCACCATGTCAAACAATTAGTCAGGCAAAGAAATAGAATACGTAACACATGGCAGGCTAACAGAGACCACGCCCTTAAAAGGGAGCTTAACAGACTCACGTGCAAAGTCAGGGAAAAAATTGTCGCAGAAAAGCAGCAACAGTATAAAGAACTAATCGAATCCCTTAGCCCAGAAGACGTATCGCTCTGGCAATTTGCAAAAAGACTCAGGAAACCTCAAATTAAGCTCCCGCCACTAATAGATGGCGCTAAAATCGCGTACTCGGATGAGGAAAAAGTCGAGGCGCTCGCAAGCCATTATGAAAAACAATTCCAACCAAACCACGATCTAATGTGTCAGGACACCCTAAGAATGGTTAGGCAAACTTTAAATAACTTTAGGAATTCCCCGGTAACGGCTGAGATTAACCCAGCCACCCCGCAGGAGATAGTAGAAATTATCAAAAACCGTAAAAGCCCAGGGCACGACAAATTCAGAAATATTGCGGTTAAAAACCTACCCCTAAACGTAATATGTTACTTGACTATCTTAATAAATAAAATATTAAAACTAAACTATTTCCCCAAAGAATGGAAGGAAGCGATAATTATAACAATCCATAAACCAGGTGAGGATGCCACAATTCCAGCCAACTACAGACCAATTAGTTTGCTACCGACACTTAGTAAAATTACTGAGAAGATAATTCTTAAGAGACTGAACACGCACCTTAGTGAGAATGACATAATCATTCCGGAGCAGTTTGGATTTCGGCCAAAGCACTCCACCACTCATCAGTTGCTGAGAGTGGTCGAGTACATATCTTCTGGTCTCAATAACAAGCCACCCATAGCTGCGATTTTTCTGGACATACAAAAAGCCTTTGATAAAGTGTGGCACCGTCGACTAGCGTACAAATTGATCACTTTAAAAGTCCCTGACGCTCTTGTCAAACTTTTAATCTCATACTTAAATAACAGACACTTTCAAGTCAGAGTAGGAGGTAACTTATCTACACCCAAGCTCATTAAAAGTAGTGTACCGCAAGGTTCTATCCTGGGCCCGACACTCTTTAACATATACCTGAACGACATCCCCAGGACTCCAAACACAGAGCTGGCACTCTATGCAGACGACAGTGCGATACTTGCAAAACATCCCTATGTCTCAGTAATGCACAGACAGCTACAACAACATTTAGACATACTCCAAACCTGGCTGGAGAAATGGCGAATAAAATTAAACCCCAATAAATGTCATTGGATTTATTTCTCTAGAAAACGTAAACCTCCGCCGCCTCTGTGCATAAAGAACCATGCCCTAAAAGCGGAAAAATCTACTAAATACCTAGGTGTAACGATAGATTCCCACCTAACCTCGAAACAGCACGTAACGAACTTAATCAAAAAAGCGTAATGGCCGCAGGAGCCTTATACCCAATGATAGGAAACGGAAATCTAAGTTATCAAAATAAACTCCTAATTTATAAATCAGTCATCCGCCCGGGAATGCTGTATGCAGCACCCGTATGGGGATATGCCTGTAAAACTACAATAGACCTCCTAGAGTCAAAACAAAACAAAATCCTACGGATTATCAGGAAAGCTCCCAGGTACTTAAGAAACTCGGTAATATTAGGAATGACTTCAACATAAAAACTGTTAGAGTCCAAATTAAAAAGCTAGCGCTTAAATTTTACAGAAATTTGCCATCCGTTCCAAACGAACTGTTATTCAATCTGCATGACTATGACCATCGCAAGACCAAATCTCGTAAGAGACCCCGCGCTGTTCTAAACATCGATAATCGGAATTAAAAAAATCCCACCTCAAACATCTGATATTAAATAAAACTCGCGACTAATGTTTTATTAAAAAAAAAAAATGTTCTAAACTCTAAGCTGCCAAAATGCTAGATAACCCTTAGATCTGCATCAACCCCCCAAACTGCTTAAACTCTAAATGTGCAACAAACTGCCACACTAGGAGCTAGGACAAATAGTAAAAAGTAGTAAATAAAAACCTCGAACCTCCAATTAGGGTCACTGAATTAATGTCACAGTTTGACGATAAGAACCACATATTGAAACTGGAGATTAAAGGCGCTTCGGGCCTGGTGCTCTGTCCTGTACGACACTTTAGTACCCTTGCACCCATAATTAAGAGACTCTAGAGTCCGTGATTTGGGACTTGTCCCACATCACCCCCGAGAGCACTGCTTCGATTCTCTAATCTCTGACATGTTAAAAATCTTTCCTGTTATTATTTCCCAGCCTTTTTATATGGAGGTTAAAGGCAGTATTTTACTGTCCTAGGTACTCCCATAAAACTGACCTTGAGCCCTTGAGTCCATTCTTCTTTTGGACTTCGCGTTTGTTAGTTCTCTTGCACTGACGAAAGATGATCCGACGTATCTTCGAAACACCTGTACACTGAATGATCATTTTATTTGCGCTTATATACGTTGCTTAAGTTTTCTTTATCTATCTAAATGTTCGCTATAAGCGATACGTTTAACATTATAAAAATATCGCAGATCCAAGGTGAAAGAAAAAAACATCGCAATTACCGATACTTGAGAAAAACTTGGGCAACGTATTAAAGCACAAATAATACAATAATGCAGCATACAGCTGTTTCGAGGTTACGCTGGATCCCCATCGTCAGAGAACCAAGAAACCCAAAGTCAAAAAGAAAAATGCGCGCGAAAAAGAGAAGCAGGGGTGGGAGATTATATACCCCAGACCTGGATTGAGAGCCAGCTAATCAGAAAGAAAGCAGCATGAAGAAGCGAATCCTCGACACACCTGTATGCTGCCTTATTGTGTTTTTGTGCTATCATACGTTGCTCAAGTTTTTATTAACCTTCGCACAAGAAGAGAATTATACTTATTGATAACCGACACTTCAGCTACATTCAAGCTACATTCTCTATCTACATTCGAGCTCGCTATAAATGGGCTTCACCGCAGCTGCATTAGAAAATAAATTAAATAAAGAAACATGTTTAGAATTATACTTATTTTCACTCACTTCAAAATCCCAGATGTTTTTCAGGTTCAAAGCGCTTTCCATTTCATCGCTTTCGATCTCTTTACGCATCCCGGTCGGATCTTCTGCACCTCGAAGGACCTAAATCACAAAAAAAAAAAAAAAAAAAAAAAAAATCTAATGTAGTCAACACATGACTCACCCGACAAACTAACAATTTTAATTTCGATATTTTAAACTTCACCCAGTTTCAATTTATCCTTTAAATTTTATTTTTCATTGCAGCAAGTTGAAAATACCGGTACTTCACGTAGTCTTAAACCGAAGGCCACAGTTGATAAAATCCAGTCAAAAATGTAACTCCGATAAAATTTATTTTTACATACAATTATTTATTAAATCTGAAAAGATGTATTAAAACTCGTCTGCCGTATGAACACATTGGATTTAATTTCTTTGTTAAGCAACATGATATAATTTTCTTTCAATAAATTTTCGGAAAATATATCGTCTGTATAATGCTATCTTTATGGAAGGTTCGTTTTTTTATTAATATCTCGACAACCCTTGGTTCCAGAAACTCGAAACATGGGGAAAAAAGAATAAGTGGAACTATTTCAAGGTCACCCACAAAATTTCATGAAATTCAATGCAGTGATAATTAAACAAACACACATACACAGATACAAAATTTCAATTTTATTCATAGAGATTGTAAGGAAAGTGAAAATGGATTCACGCTCACTATAGATCACTATCATTTGAGTTTGCAATATACAAACTTAATTCAAATTACCAAGTTTCTTTAGAGCCCCCCCCCTCACACACACAGACACATCACGATCACCAAAGTAGTACACAAAAACAGATACACAGCACTGCACAAGCAGTAATTATTTGAAATTCAGTTTATTCTTATCTTGTGATTATTATTTGAAACTCAGTAGTTATTATCAGTTGATTCTTATTTTGGGATAATTAAAATGTGAACACATTAAAACTCGATTAGATGTCAACGATTTATTTTCCATAACAATACTTTTCAGTTAATTCTAGAATGCATACGATAGCTCTAAATAAAAGTATTTCAAGATTGAAGTAAATAAGACAATAATTACGCACAGTTCTTGCAATAACAATAATCAAATATAACTTCATTAAAGGCTATTAAAATACAGAGAGTCCGTTATGCTTACCTCAGGAACCATTAGAAAACAACATACGAAAGCTGATATAAAACAGTTGATCCAGAAAACCCAACGAAGAAACGTAAAATATGAGGCCACAACAGATCCAAAATGACCTAAACACATAAAAAAATTACATATTACGTCAAACTTCTTTAAAAAATGGAACTTCTTGAACGTCAAACTTCTTTAAAAAATTCTAATTAAGAAAATTTTCTTACACGGCTTCTGTCACGATATTCGTATTTTAGAGGGTTTTTTTAACTTTAAAACTTTTAAGCTTTACGGCAAAAAAACAATTTGCTTAAAAATGCATTACTATTTGTGAAAGAGAGTTAATTTTAGAAAACCACAAGTATAAAAGTATAAAGTAATGCACATTAGAAAAAAATTAAGCGTCCGCAGTTATTCTGCAAAATTGAAATCAAAATTGAAAAATCAAAGCTACTTCGTAACGTGGAGAAAGTTTCCATGTTACATGAATAATCTAGGCTTCGGCCGATGATTTGCCTAATCTCGGATTAGACTGAAATTATTTTTTTATTTATTTCTGCTGATCTTTATATGCACCCTGATACGCTACTTTGATAGGAAGCTGTAATTAAAAGTGAATTCCAAACTAACCCTTAAATGGAATTTTTGGAGCTCTATAACAGCATTTTTTTTCACAGTGACGTAAGATTTACGTCACACTGTGACTTTAGGACGTCACAGGAAGTCGCAGTACGTCTCGACAATGTCATATTGAGGTCACAGCGAAGACATTTTGGTCATTTTCATGGTCGTTTGTGACGTCGCATATTAATTGCCATTGCAATGTCGTCACATTGTTAAGTGTTAATTAAATTGTGGAAACATCACACAGAATATAGTCACAATGAAGTTATAAAGTTACTAATACGTAACGTCGCATAGAAGTCGCAAATATGATGTCACATTGTGACTCAGGTGTCACGTGACTGCAACGTCGCTGTCACACATGTGACGACGTTTGCTGTGACTGATCTTTATATGCACCTTGACATGCTACTTTGATCGGAAGCTGTAATTAAAAGTGAATTCCAAACTACGCCTGAAGCAGATTAATTTGGAGCTCTATATTATTGCACTTTGATGTGTTACTTTGATCGAAATCTATAATTAAAAGTGAATCGCAAACTAAATCTGAAAAATCTGATGTGGGCAGCACATCAGATTTATATTAAGTTTCCCTACAGACTTATATTAACGTTCTCTTTATTTTAATTAAATTTATTTCACTTTTAATTCAATTTTCGTTCTCATTCGGTAACCGGGCTTATTTTCAAAGGTGGCGTAGGGAAAGTACGAAAAACTAAAATATCTCGAGAACGGCTAGCCCTAGTGTAATGGGGTTGGTCTTATTCTTTTCGTCGTTAAAAATTACGTATTAAAATTTGATGGATATATTTGAGTATACCTAGTTCTTTAGTTTAGATTTTGACGATTTTTGCGGGCCATTTTGCAAAAAAGGCAGGTTATTTCTTTCGGAATCGTACCAAACTTTAATCAGCACTAGAGTAACCTACAAGTGACTCATCTACCGAATTTTGTGAAATTCAGTTCAGTAGTTTTTCAGTTAGAGTGGATACAAGCTTTTGCGGACCGTTTCGCAAAAAAAGGCGGGTTCTTTAATTCTCAATCGTACCCAAAACGAATCAGCACCAGCCTCGCTTACAAGTGACTTACCTACCAAATTTTGTGAAATTCGGTCCATTAGTTTTTTACTTAGAGTGGATACAAAATCTGCACAGACAGACACACAGACAGACAGACACACAGACACACACACAGACGTCATGCTAAAAATAGTTTTTTCGTATTCTAGAGGTCTCGAAACGTGTAGATCCGTCGAAAACTCGAGTTGCGATTTTCGACATGATTCCAATACTTTCCCTATACATTACCATGTATTGCAGGGAAAGTAAAAATGGATTATCTTGGACTACTGATACTTTTATGCACCTAAATATGGTACTTTGACCGGAAGCTATAATTAAAAGTGAATTTCAAACAAAGCCTGAAATGGATTAATTAGAAGACTGATCTTTTTTAGCACTTTGATATGCTACTTTGATCGCAAGCTTTAATTGAAAATGGATTTCAAATTACTACGAGCATGTATATGCATACTTGGATCTTATATCGCCCGCACCTGGAATAAGTTGACTTTGAAGCTTTGTGTTTGAGGAAAGAAAATATGAACTTTTCCTTTGTAATAAAGAAATCTCAAGGGCATTTTTATAGTATATATAGAAGGATAAAGACTGGATTACTTTCTATTCTTTTGATTCTCATTTCCCAGGGAGTTAACATGACCATGAAATTTGCGACTTCTCTCTTGAACCGGTTTAAACCCTGAAAAATAAAAACATTAGTTCAGAGGACACAAATAACTATGACAGAAAAAGTTCAGTTATTGTCACCGAGTCATATTATTTATTAGGCATGTCCTTAACAATGCATTAGTCATATGCAAATTGTCACACACATTCCTCAACTATTATTTTAACAAGGGGAAAAAATATAACTAATGAAAAAGATAAATATATTCTATTATGACTGAAGTAAAATAAAACATGAAATTTCACTCGATCACTCAGGCGGCTTAATTCAACCTTTTATTATATACATTTGATAAAAGAGTATTATTGACAATAACAATAGATATTTAAGATTCACTGGACGGGGAATCGAACATCTTATCTCCGTCTGATCGGTCAACAAACGCTTAATCCATTAAACTACTGAGGCGATTATTTTTTCGTTGATATTTAAAATTGATAACAACTTTTCCTATACATTATACTGAGTATGTAAGAAGTAAGAACAGAAACGTTGTTTTTTAAAGCACCTTCCTTTTATTATTTATATGTAACTTAAAATAAACTAAAAACGTATGTAATAAAATGTTTGTAACTTAAATATATGCAAAAGACAACGGCATACCAAATGTGCACTTTCTAGCTGCTTCGAGAGTTATTTCCAATAATCTTCATAACAATCCTATTTTTATGGCGAGCCCAGGGCGGACTAGTCCGATAAGATTTAAAATTAAAAAAAAATTAAAGTAAGCAGCAATAATCAACTATTATTCCTTAGCTATTATTTTAGTAAACGAAAAGAAAATCTAATGTGGGCAGCACATGAATTTCCCTGCAGACTCAAATTAATATTTCCTTTATTTCTTTAATAATTCATTAGATAGAGTTTAATTGCACAAAATAACACTAAATGTGCATTTTTTATTCAATTTTTGTTTTTATTTGGTAATTGGACATTTTCCCGAAAGATGCGCAAGAAAAATGCAAGAAATCTCAAATATTTTGAGAACGGTTAGTCCTAAAGTATAATGGAGTGTGTTATATTCTTTTCCTCGTCAAAAATAGCGTATAAAATAAGAATTTAATTGATACATTTGAGCATACGTAGTCTTCTTTTTAAGATTTTGGCGATTTTTGAGGGCCATTTCGTAAAAACAGGCAGGTTGTTCTTTTCCGAATCGTACCCAAATCTAATAAGCACCAGAATATCCCACAAGTAACTTATCTACCAAGTTTTATGAAATTTGGTCAATTAGTATTTTAGCTACAGTGGATACATGAAATTTTTACAGGCCATTTCGCAAAGGTGGGTTATGATTTTACGAATCATACCAAACACTAATCAGCACCAGGGTCATACCCAAGTGATTTACCTACCAAATTTTATGAAATTCGGTCCATTAGTTTTTGAGTTAGGGTGCATACATACATTGCACACAGACAGACGTCACCCTAAGAGCAGTTTTTTCATATTCTATAGGTCTCGAAACGTGTAGATCTGTCGAAAACTCGACTTGCGATTTTCGGCATGATTCCAATACTTTCCCTATACATTGCCATGTATTGCAGGGAAAGTAAAAATCTCATTTGAGCACCGCATGACTTTCCCTGCAGACTTGTATCCACATTTTCTTTATTTTAATTAAATTTAATTCACTTTTAATTAAATTTCCGCTCTCATTTGGTAACTGCTCTTATTTTCAAAGGTGGTGTAGAGAAATACGAAAAAACCAAAATATCTCGAGAACGGCTAGTCCCAGTGTAATGGGGTTGGTCTTATTCTTTTCTTCGTTTAAAATTACGTATAAAACAAGCAATTAATGGATATATTTTAGCATAAGTAGTTTTATATTTTAGATTTTGACGATTTTTGAGGGCCATTTTGCAAAAACGGGCAGGTTATATTTTCCGAATCCTACCAAAATCTAATCAGCACCAGAGTAACTCCCAAGCGACTTATCTACCAAATTTTCTGAAATTCGGTTAGTTAGTTTTTCAGCTAGAGTGGATACAGGCAATTTTTGAGGGCCATTTCGCAATAAAAGGCGGGTTCTTTTATCTCGAATCGTACTAAAAACTAATCAGCACCAGGGTCACACCCAAGTGACTTACCTACCAAATTTTATAAAATTCGGTCCATTAGTTTCTGAGTTAGAGTGGATACATACATTGCACAGACAGACCGACATACACACGCAGACGTCACGCTAAAAACAGTTTTTTCGTATTCTAGACGACCCGAAACGTATAGATCCGTTGAAAATTAGAGTTACGATTTTCGGCATGATTCCAATACTTTCCTTATACATTGCTATGTATTGCAGGGAAAGTAAAAAGACATACCATATTTGGTCTATCCAGTTACACTGGCTCACGGATTGTTCCCCCAAAACGAGTATATTCCAATATTGCAAAAATCTGATGTGGGCAGCACATGACTTTCCCTGCAGACTCAAATTCATATGTTCTATATTTCTTTAATAATTCATTAGATTGAGTTTAATTGAACCAAATAACACTAAATTTGCATTTTTATTCAACTTTTGTTTTTATTTGGTAATTGGAAATTTTTCCTAAAGTGGCATAACTAAATGCAAAAAATCTCAAATATCTCGAAAACGGTTAGTCCTAGAGTAATAGAGTTGTTCTTATTCTTTTCCTCATTAGAAAATACATATAAAACAAGCATTTAATTGATATATTTGAACATACGTAGCTTTTTTTTTAGATTTTGGCGATTTTTGAGGGCCATTTCATAAAAAAAGGCAGGTTGTTCTTTTCCGAATAATACCAAAATCTAATCAGTACCAGAGTATCCCACAAGTAACTTATCTACCAAATTTTGTGAAATTTGATCAATTAGTAATTTAGCTAGAATGGATACATGAAATTTTTACAAGCCATTTCGCAAAAAAAGGCAGATTCTAATTTTACAAATCGTACCAAAAACTAATCAACACCAGGGTCATACCCAAGTGATTTACCTACCAAATTTTTTGAAATTGGTCCATAAGTTTTTGAGTTAGAGTGGATACATACATTGCACAGACACACAGACAGACATACAGACAGACACACACACAGACAGACACACAGACACACAGACAGACACACAGACAGACACAGACAGACACACACACAGATGTCACGCTAAAAATAGTTTTTTCGTATTCTAAAGGTCTCAAAACGTGTAGATCAGTCGAAAACTCGAGTTGCGATTTTCGACATGATTCCAATACTTTCCTTATACATTCCAATACTTTCCTTATACTTTCCTTATACCATGTATTGCAGGGAAAGTAAGAAATGGCAATGACTTATTAAGTTTGGACTTTCTGACTGGCCTGGTTCTACAATTGCCGCCCCCCCCACCCACCCCCCAAAAAAAGAAAGAATGAGTACATTTCTATGGAGAGCCCAGAACGACCCCGATAAGGTCCAAAATAAAAAAAAATTAAAATGTATTCTAAAAATACAACGACATACCAAATTTAATGCTACTGTGGTTAATAAAACTTGATTAAAACTCAACGATTTTAATCACACTGATAAACAAACAAGAACGATCAATCATGCACAAAGCAGTGATTATGAAACACTTTCCAACTTCAATGGAATTTTTTTTAAACATCTCTAAAATGCGAAACATTCCTCGGTAATATTTTTAAAATTATCACAATACTACATTAAATTATTAAATTTGAAAACTTCATCGAAGAAAACGAACTTCATTCAAATGACGGCATTGAAATATAAATTGCCTGGTTTAAACATCTCTAAAATGCGATACATTCCTCGGTAATATTTTTAAAATTATCATCATACTACAAGAATTTATGATATTTAAAAGCTTCATCGAAAACAAATGAACTTTATTCAAATGATGTCATCAAAATATAAATCGCGTCTATGTAAAAGCAGCATTTCATTCATAAACATGTTTCCAATCGTTTCATTCATCACAATACTATATTAATTTATTTTATTTAAAAATTTGAAAAATTGTTATCTACCATATTTATTTTAAAATGTGAAATCTCTCTAATATATAAAACAATGAAACTCTTGGAAAGATATTTATTATAAAATATATATCTTTTTTCTTTCTGGAGGATATAGCAAATGTCAGAATTTAATTGAATTTGTTTTCTCCTTATATTAAATAATTTTTATTTAAAAAACTACCTAACATATTTTACTGAAATTTTTTCTGTATATTTTATGGGGTAATTTAAATATTTCCTAAAACTTTCGAAGCAATCTGTGAATTTTAAATTTGCTTAAAAAATGTTTGAAAAATTAGGTCCTATAGGGCTCAATGTATTTCATTTATTCAACCTGGGTCCAATCCAAAACTAATTGGGTGATATTATTCATTTATATTCCCATAGGTCCCACAGACCGTCTGAAAAACATACTGAAATTTCATTTTGATAAAGTCATTTTCACGGCAGTTATCGTGCTAACGGACAGACAGACAGACAGACAGACGGACTGACTGACTGAAAAACTCATAAACACTTTTCAACTTTGTTGTAAAGTGTTAATAAAAGAAAGCAAAGTTAAGAAATATGTTGTAAAAAAAGTAAAACGATGCACATTTTCGGAAGCAAAAATGACAAAATAAAAAAAAGAAAGAAATAGAGTATTTTCATAATTCTGCAATCTAATAAATCAGCACAATGTCCAAAAACTGAGCAGAAATCCGCATTTTTAAAATATGAGACTCAAAATCCCTTATTTTGGAAGCTACTCACTCTGCTCCAGAGAAGTGTGTACTTGGCAAACACATCCTTTGATCGTTTACTTTGAGCCAGCTCGCCTTCGTGCTTCTTCACGTATGCTTTCGCCTTCCTGCAATATCAGTATATCAGTAGATAAAAAAATTGAACCTTAATGAAATTTATTTACGCAGAAATATTACTTTCAAACAACAATAGGGTCTAAGACTCGCAAGATTAAGTT
The DNA here is from genome assembly GCA_951213105.1 of Amaurobius ferox. Taxonomy (NCBI): domain Eukaryota; kingdom Metazoa; phylum Arthropoda; class Arachnida; order Araneae; family Amaurobiidae; genus Amaurobius; species Amaurobius ferox. The sequence goes on from OX578135.1 coordinate 106,198,993, forward strand.
ATTACACACTAAAAAAATGGCCCCCGGCCGTCCAAATAGTTGCTCAAGTCCATTGGATGAGTCGGACGGTCTGGGTTTTCAACACTAAAAAATGGCCGGCCATCCATTTGGTTACTCTATGTCTTCGGATGAGTCGGCTGGCCTGGGCTTTCGACACAAAAATGGTCCGGCCATCCATCTTGTTACTCTATATCTTCGGATGAGTCGGTTGGCCTGGGCTTTCGACACTAAAAAATGATGGCCAACGGCCCTACCGTGCCGAAAACACCGGTCTTCATCAGTGGCGAAGTTCGCCACTGATGAAGGACATGATAATGTCCGAAAGTGCTTTGGCTATGTGATCGTGTACGTCATAATAAGGCGATTTTAATAAATGATTTTTTAACCACTTACTTGGTTGTCTTTTATTTTAGAGTGTATGGGTTGACGTGCTGTTTATATCATCAAATAATTGCATATTTATATTTGCAAGCTAAGGGCTAACTAATAATATCCATACAGCTACTATACATCAGTATTAATATATAATAATCACAATTAGTTTTAATGTAAGCATTAACCAGAAATAAAGTTATTAATAATTTGTAGAAACATTCTAAAATTAATGCTAGTTAATGCTTAATATTAACCCTTACCTACTTATCAGTTGGTTTTGACTCTATAATGTATAACATTGAACCCCACAATAATACAAAAGTATCCTAAATACTATTGTCATAATTTTTAAATAGTTTTAAATTAAATATGTAAATACATTGATCATTAATATAATCACACATTCAGCTAAATTAAAAATATATTTAAAACGAAGTAATTTATAAAAAAATCTCAAAAGAAATTTTTTATATAAAATTTGAATGACATTTTACGTAAAATTTCATATCACTATTAAAAACTTTATTTTTATCAGGAGGCGCTGAGTATACCTTTGGGGGGGAGGGCTTTGTCCCCTCTGGCCCCTCCTGGCTAAGGTCCTGGTATGGTGACTTTACTATAGATAGATGTAACTTGTACAGTCGTGGTCTTTTCCTTACAAATTGACTGGGGCACTTAACGACTTTCTTATAATTTCTTTCTTTGCAGGTGTGAACATATAAACATTATTCTATCGCTCATTGTTGATAACAATGTAATCCTTCGATAATAGGCGGAATTTTTAACCTTAATAAATTACTGCATTTTGGCTACCTGCCTAAACTAACTACAAGCAAAACGGAGAGACGCTGTTAATCATCAAAAGCTTTAATTAAATATCAATAAAGACTTCTACTAGTATCGAGAAAAATATTTCTTTATACTTTACCTTAGAATCTTGTATTTCTTCTTCATGCGCCACGGTTGCAGTTTGATGGTCTCTATGATCTGTTTGTTTAAGCGCATGTTCTCCTTCACCTCTTCCGGTGTTTCTTCTTCCTCAATCGATATTGCCGTTTCACTACAAAATATTTTAAACTGTTAGACAAAATCTGTATTAATAGCAAGTATTTCTGTTTCTTATAACAACACTTTTCAAGTATCAGCATTTTTTCTTCGGTTAAACATAGGGTTATAAAACTTGGATATATTAACTCAGAAGAACAGCTTTATAAAACTAATAGTAAAAATTAAAATACAAAATTCAAATTTTCAAATTAAATTTCGCATTCAAATGTTAGCTTTGCAATTCAAAATTCAAGCTCTCAATTCAAAATGAAGAGTTCCAATTTAAAATTAAAATTTCCAATTCAAATTCAAAATTTCAAAATCAAAATACAAATCTTCAATACTGAATACAAATTTTCAATACTGATACAAATTTCCAATTAAAAGTGCAACATTTCCAATTAAAAATGCAAATTTTCAATTAAAAATACATATTTCCAATTCAAAAATCAAATTTTGAATTCAAAATACAGATTTTCAATTCAAAATACAAAAAATTAAATTTTCGAATTCAACATACAGATATTCAATTTAAAATTAAAATTTCAATTGAAAATTCAATTCTTCAATTTAAAATGCAAACCTTCTAAATTCTTAATGATCTTAAAAAATATAGAAGACACTAAGACGAAATAAAATAAAAAATGAAAATTTGTTAAAAATCGAATATTGTCAATCTTATATGTGGCTGAGCAGTCTAACACAGCTGTTACAAAGACATTAATCTGTGTAACACGTGTACATTCTGCATTTTCGCTTATAATATTCTGATCTCACTTTCTTCGCGAGTTCTTGACAAAATTTTACAGCAGCAGATTTCTATGTTTCACCTTTAGCCATTTTTTACAGATGAAAAACAGATGAAATCTTGAATATGGATTTCCGTCACTAAGCAAAGTAATAAAGACTGGAAATTTTCGATTAATAGGATGCAATTGTGTCCTTACTACAGATTGATGCATAAATTAGGCTATCGTAGTTTTCTATGTTACATAAGTAGATATATGGTTCTATTTCCTTAGTATGTGCCTCGCAAGGATATGATTCTATATCTATTTATCTTATCGATGTCCACAGCAGATAATCTTACTTTATCTGTATTCTAAATGTAATTTGTAGAATATATATGTTAAGCGTAGAGTGTAAATAAATGCATGTTCGTGGTAGATACCTATGCACGATGGATAACTGTGCCCAGCAATGTTTTCATATTATGAAATAAATGTAAAACAACTCTAATTTTAGTTGTTTTTATCCCTAACCCCCTTTTGTTATTTTTACTTTGAATTTTTATCTTAAATTTTTACCCTTATATCCCTTTGTGAGTTTTACTCTATTTTCATCATATTTTTACCCAAAATAAAAATAAACAATTTTTCATCATTTCTAACCAAGTAATTTCAACCCTAGTAACTTTCGAACTGGTAATTTCAACCCTAAATTGTTGAAATTACTAATTTTAATTGGTGAAAATTTTTGTCATGGTAGATACCTATGTTCTATATATTTGAAAAACACGTTATTATATCTTCCTTTAAATAAAACTTTTTAAAGCATTTGTTTCACAAGATTGGCTAAAAATAGAGCTTAAATATGGATTTAACAATAAATTCTGGAGAAATGGGGGAGGGAGGGTCACTGAGGAATTCCATTTCAGGTTTTGCGTCCATCTCTGGTTTAAAAAATATCATTTTGTTTAAAACATATATTTCTCAAAATCGGCTGTAGATAAGGCTTTGATAATAACCTGTACGGATTCAGCATCACATTTTGCCTCAGATATATAGGTTGTTTACTAAGAATTTGCAATTCCGGTTCCTTTCCCACCTCTTCAAAACTTTTCCTTGAAACGTCTATTTCTCAGGATTGACTATTGATAGAACTTAGACTGATATGAATTCAGTGTCGAACTTCGGAAGAGGTAGAGGATTTACTAAATATTTCCACTTCTGATTCTGGAGAAGTCACTTCCAGAAATTTGTGCGACAGCTGTACGTGCAAATGAAATGAGTAGAAAAATTCTTAATAGTAACTAAGTAATAGTAAGTAGTAAGATTAATGATATACACACTTGTCACCTGTGAAGACTCTTTACTAAATGTCCTGTTCGTTTTAACATTTAGAGGAAAATTTTTCTATGAATTAGTTAAATGCAAAAGCAGAAACTAGAGTTAATAATGCGAAGGCAAGAAATTGTTTTAAAGAAGGCGAAATTTATTGGATCTACAACAGCCGTCAAAACACTAATGTAAGTGCATTCTGGTGAAAAATCTTATCTGACGAAACTCGTAAATACATAAGGAAATAAATAACAAAACAGTTTATTTAACTTGAGATAATAAAGGTTTACTGCCCTGGCAGCGCTTAAATTTAACTTTCAGAATAATCAGCAAATGATATGTCAATTCGTCCCTACATTACCTTAAGCAAACTTTAGTAAATACACAACCATAAAAACCATACTCAATATTTCTAAATTACTCCAACTATAATCAATAATCAAAACTATATGATCATCCTAACTTGCTCTGGTCCAATTTTTGTGTTCACGTTATTATATCCTCCTTGTGGGGGGGAGGGGGGAGGGGGCACATTATTATACTTGGTATCAATTGAAGGATTATTTTCAAGCCCTTTAAAATGAAGAATAACATGCTATAATTGCGATCAATTGAAACAAAGATACATGTTTTTCGAATTTTTTGTGGTAAAATTTGCAGTAAAAAACGACAAATGACAAATAAATTGAAAAAATTGAATTGATCAAAAAATGAATTGATTTATGATAGATCAATTTATTTCTTAGTTATTATCATTGACTGTCCTGATAATTTTACGATTTTTTTTTAAACATGTGAGTATTCAAGGCTTTCACAAATTCGACTACGATTATAAACAAATAAGATTCTAGTATTCGATGATTAGGATAAGAGTTCCAAATTTCATTTGAAAGGATCCACTCGTTTTTGAGATATCGGGTCCACAGGCTCGCATACATACATATATGTATAGTCGCATATACACACGCATAGATGTAAACGCATATTCACAGACATTTAAAAACATTCCATTCAAGAAATTGTCAAACAAATAATCAAAAGACGATCGACGGGATTATATCAAACGTGTAAATCCGTCGAAAACTCTAATTCGAATTTTCGATTCCGTCAAAATACTTTCGCTGCATATATGTTATGTGTGTAGGAAAAGCAAAAATCTGATGTGGACAGCACGTGACTTTTCTTAAAAATTCAAATTCATTTCGCTCATAATTCGTTACATTGAGTTTAATTGCACAAAATAATAAAATGAATACTTGAAATTGCGCCGAATTTATAGTTTTAATTCAATTTCTGTTTTCATTTGGCGACTGGGAGTATGTTTAAAGGAAACGTTGCGAAAATGCGATAAAACTAAAAATATCTCGAGAACTGTTTGTCCTACAGTTATGCGTGGTCAAAAATTACGTATAAAACAAGCATTTAATTGATACATTTGAGTATATGTAGTCTTTTATTTTAGAAGTTGAAGATTTTTTATGGGACATTTTGCAAAAAAGGCAAGTTTTATTTTCCGAATCGTACAAAAATACAAAAATCTAATCAGGGCCAAATTATGCTACGAGTGACTTATTTACTAAATTTTGTGAAATTCTGCTGATGAGCTAGAGTGGATACATACATTGCGCAAACACACACACACAAACATCGCGCTAAACATAAGGTTTTCCGATTGTAGAAGTGCTCGTACATGCAGATTCGTCGAAAACTCGAGTTCCGATTTTTGACACGTTTAAAACGTCAGATTTATAAAATGTTTGGTGTTTAAAACGTTCGATTCGAAAAATAATCAAACAGTGATCAAAGATGACGAAAAGGATTATCAAACATTCGAATTCGTCGAAAACTCGAAATCAAATTCCATGTATAAGTAAAAGTCATACTGAAAGTCATATTGAAAGTCATATGGAAAGTAAAAGACATATTGAATTTTATCTGTCACCACACTGTTTTTAGTTCACCTTGGGATCAGACGGAATTCACCGGCAAAATAATCTCTGAAAAGTTTTGCCTTAATAAATTTAAAAGAAAAGCAATTTTATTAAAAGCTTTATGGTTAGAAACAAATTTTTCACCTTGCGATTCTCTAAATGTTTCTGAATTGATTGCAAACTCCATTAGTTTCCCATTACAAAATCACTCAAACTATCCAAATAGATTAAACGACGAAAAAATTCGTCTTATGAATTAACGTGACATGTTTCATTTTATGAATCCTTTATTATTAAGCGCATCAAAAATTATTAGCTGGAACCGATAAACTTGGGTACTAAAATAGGTCGCTGTGCTGAGCGACAGACGGAGCATCCCTGTAGGGATCGGCGTCAGATATCCGAAGGACTGTATATCCACGCCCAACAATAAAATGCTCTCCATCATAAACACCTAACATTTGGGGTCTTTTACTTCGACGATGTAGAAAGTTCATCAGGGGAGAAATAGTAGATGGATGATTGCGTAACGATATGCTGTCTGTTGCGAACGCGATTTTTTTTTCTTTTTTTAGATAAAGCATTTTGAATTTGCTTTTTTATGTGCAGGAGTGATCAGTTTATAGTATCTTCCATTTTGTTTCGTGAGAACATATTGAAGGAAATCAGGTATTAAATTACATTGTTTGAGAAATTTAAGGAATTTGTTCTGGAACCGTACGTAACACATTGTTCGATAGATTTTATAACGTCATGATATTTTATGATTAATTACAGTTTATTCAGCATTAATTACAGTTTATTCAGTTGTGACGTCACGTAGGTAGTAACATAGCCAACTGCTTAAGGGAAATTATTCTTTTAACTTGATGACGTCATATCGTTTTTTTTTTTTCCCCGAAATTAATTCGCGGTTTGGGAGAAATTTGAATTGAAAATATTTTTCTTCAATAAAATTTAAACATATCATAAAATCGATAGTCGTTGGAACATAAATTTTTAAAACAAAATACAATACGTTGATTGACCCTCGTGCGCTGATTACTACACCATTATGGTTATAGCTAGTAAGATAATACATGTATTTGTATATTTCGTTCACAACTAACTTGACCCCAGTAGGAGATTTACTATGAAATTAATGAATCTTAAGCTTCAGAAATTTAGTCAAGCAAGGGTCCCAGTTTTTATAAGGTTTTATTTTTGTGGACAAGACTATAACGCCATTTGAGTTATCTTATGTTTACAAGTTTGTATTTTATTAACTGTCAACTGGCATGGTCACATATTTGATGCAATAAAATCTCACTAATTCGAACACATTTATTTCGAACTTTTGCATACTTCAAACAAACTTTCTGGTTCCTCCAAAGAATGATTTTTTTTTTACCTATGCTTATCAATTCAAAATATTAATATTTTTCTAAAATGGTACCAAGTACTTTTATACTTCAATAGTATAGTGTTGTAAAGATTACAAATTGGAGGGGCACCGTTTTATATTTTAATAAAAGCGCCAAATACAATTCTTCTGGTCTTGCTCTTCAAGGTCAAAACAATCAGATTACTACTATATATCAAACTTCGATGAAGCGTATGAAAAATGAAAATGTAACAAATACGTGCAACACCCACACGCCTAAAATATGTTCCCACTTCAATCAATGATGGTCTGTTGATGAGGTCACTAAATTACATGAAGTCACACTGAATACATTTTACGACGTCATAAACGCAGTGACGTCATAGATCCCCTAAATTAGGTTTAGCATAGTGTCCCCCAAATTGTTAATCCGCCCCTGCCTGACTCTGTATGAAAACATTATGATTGGTCTTGCTCTACATTCTTCTTTTTCATAAATGTTCCAAAGAATATTTTATTCAAATAATTCCAGAAGCAATATATTTAATAAAATCCCAACGTCAAAAATGTACCAAAGACTACTCCTCTATAGCGATGCTGTCTCTTATTGAATGAAAAAGGACTCTAAATTTGATGGTTATCCCTATGGGCGTTTTCCATGTCCTGTCAGCATCTCATGAGGTGTGGCTTTGTCGGAGGAACACTTAGATGGATTGAATGTCTTTTTATATCGCTTATTTATTCCACCGACGACACTCTATACCGGGAACACAAGGCAGCATCTGACGCAAAATATTCTTCGAATGAAAGTTGGGGGCTGTAATGACCTAGGCTTGCACTGTCCAATCACAGTCCTTTCCTTTTTTTAGAATAATGAATATTTTATCTTTCATCCGAAATATGTTTTTCAATATGAATCCTTTCTTTAAATATATTTCCATATTATTCCAATTATTGGCTTTGAGGAAACTCAGATATGTTTAAGGTACATTCAAAGCATATTGAATTACTAACCGATCATGGATCACTCGGATTTTGCTGGTGTGTCGAGCACATGCTGGGTAAAATGGTATAATTTTGTTAAGGTATGTTTTGCACACTGATATATGAAGTTTTCATTGACGAATTTATGAAACATCATATAAACTGGTAAATATGTATTAGGTAAAGTATAAAATTAAAAAGTTGATATTTAAGGAATAATGAAATAGAGCACCATAAATTGTTTTACTTTGTTTCATTACAATCATATTACCCTCACAACAAAGATCGTCACATGTGTGACAGTGACGTTGTAGTCACGTGCCACCTGGGTCACAATGTGACATCATACTTGTGACGTCTATGCGACGTTACGTATTAGTAACTTCATTGTGACTATATTCTGTGACGTTTCCACAATTTAATTAACATATAACAATGTGACGACATTGCAATGGCAATTGCAATGTGACGTCACAAACGAGTTAATATGCGACGTCACAAACGACCATGTAAATGACCAAAATGACTTCATGTTTGAGAATCACAATGAGAATCACTGTGACCTCAATATGACATTACCTAGACGTACTGCGACGGTTTGTGACGTCCCAAAGTCACAGTGGGACGTACATCTTACGTCACTGTGAAAAAAAATGCTGTTAGGGTACTTATCTAGTTCAAAACTTAAACAAAATAAAAAATATCTAGACTTATTTCGATAAATATGCACTTTTCAAGTTATCCATTTTATCACTTAGTCAAGAAAAAATATTCCCTGGCAACAGAATATGTAATGTACCCTACATTAAGTTGGAACAAGATGTAGACTTAACAAGACTTAAGTTGGAACAAGATGTCTACATCTTGTTCTAACTTTTTATTCCAACTTTAAGCAAAGAATAGGCTGCATTTAGCCGTCATCCACCATCAAGACAGTTATTTTCGTTTAAAAAGTTTAAAAAAAACACTAATATCCTAAAAATCTTTCTAAATTTCTCCTGTCAACTGCCAATTTTTGAAAAATGTATTTTTAGTGTGAAGTATAGAATTATTTCTACATCCAGTTACTGGCTATTGTCTGGTGAATGGATGGCTAGATGTTTTGGTGAAAATCGACGCTAAAATCAAAAGAGATGAATAAAAAATAGGTAATAATAAACTTTGAGAATAATCCCCGATAAGCGTAATAATAATAATCGAATTTTGAATAAAATTTGATATCAATATACTACGTATCAATTTGTACAATTTGATACTCAATATTGCACGAATTAAACTGAAATTCTGTACTGATGTTTCAGACTCAGCTGCATTGAATGATGTCAAAATTAACAACTGTTTATATTTATAATTTTTTATAATAATTGAATAATTAATAATACATATTTTAAATATATTTGAATATTAAAATTTATATGAATTTTGTTTGGGCTTTTTATTAGAAAAGTGTGCAAGAACAATTTTCTTGGAAAATTGATTTATCGCGAATATATATATATATATATACAATATTCCAAAAACTAGAAAACCCATTTAGCATTAGGATCAGCAAATTTTAAATACTTGCAAATAGATGAAACATCCTTTAAAAATTATATTTTTATATAAATTCCCTTGAAATCTTCTCTAGAATCTGATTATGTAATGATTAGTGAGGATTGCCGTTGAAGATTTTGGAATTAGCGCTAAAATAACTATGAAGACAGCCCCTTAAGGAAATTCTAAATATTGATAAGTTTATATCCTTATCAATGAAAAAAAATCTTAATACTCAAACCATAAACGGTTAAAAATAATATTTCTAACTTTTACGAATTTACCTTAGCATCACAACATAATCATTGGGTTAAATTTTCTCTTATTATAGTTCATCCGTAAGATTCAGGACGTACTGCCATACCAAAGACACTTTTCAGATGTTTAAAATGTTTCGAAGTTCGTGATAGGATTAGAATATTTCGCACAGGTAGTTGTGCTATACTGTCTACTTTTCCGAATAAATAAATAAATAAATAAACCGATCAAAAGGTGTTTATGGAATAGCAAAATTGAGATATTTATTGATATTTTTTCATTGTATACTTTATGAAAAATAAAAGTCACTTAACTCCTAAGTAAAAATTAGTTTTAACATGTTACAGTTTCATTTGATCGAAAAACAACTTATCATTTAAATGCACTCAAAATGGCATTGCAGCAATTCTGTCAATAAATGATCATATGGCTGAGCCCTTTCTTTATAATAGGTCACGAAAGGCGTCATTAACCCACGTTAATGACCAGGCACCAACACAAATATTTTATTTCTTATCCCACGTTTGGTCACATATCACTTTGTTTAATTAATTAGCTCAATTTGCGACGAACTACAGTTATCGTGAACATTATTGTAACATGATTCTTGTGAAATAAAAAGTTCCGTTACAAAATAACGTTCTCTGTTAACTTTTGATTAGGAAAGCAAACATTGTTAAATGGACTTATTTGTTTTAATTAAAGAGCAGGGCGCAGTTTCGTGTTCTTACATTGGCCACTAAAATCGATTTAAAGTGAAATTCTCTTAAATTGAAATAGTGTGTATTACTTTCCTTATATACAATAATGTATAGGGAAAGTATTGTGACGGGGTCGAAAATTCGAATTCGAGTTTTCGACGGGAGAGCACGTTTCAAGCATCCCTGATCACGAATCGAACATTTTTAAAGTGATGTCTGTGTGTGTGTGTGTGTGTGTGAAAGTATGTGTGTGTGTGTGAAAGTTTTTGTGTGTGTGTGTGTGAAAGTATGTGTGTGTGTGTGTGTGTGAAAGTATGTGTGTGTGTGTGTGTGTGTGTGAAAGTATGTGTGTGTGTGTGTGTGAAAGTATGTGTGTGTGTGTGTGTGTGTGTGTGTGAGTGTGTGTGTGTGTGTGTGTGTGTGTCCGTGAGGCTGTAGAGACGATAACTGACGAACGATTGGACCGATTCGAACGAAATTCGGTACAAAAATTACAATCCGTAAACACTGGAAGCCTATTGCATTTATAAGCACGATTGACATAAATTTTAGAACGCTAACATTAACCGTTCTCGAGATATTGCACATTTTTCAAAAAAATTCTCACAAAAATCATATAAAATAAAAAAAATATATTTCCTATTGAGAAACATGTTTACTTTTCATATGTAATACCATGCGATAAATTGGGTGACATCATTCTCGTGGATGTAGCTCGTTCCATTCATGAAAAAAGATACTTTGAGTAATACTTTTGTATTTGAACGCCAATAGTCATTTATTTGCTGTAAGAATAACTTATGTTTCCGCCCATAACGCTTGGCGAGATTTTGGGGACGAATTTGGTGGAGTGTCACCAACTTGGCGACTTTTTAAAATGTTGCCAAATTAACGTAAAACTCGCCAAATGGATAAAAATGACGCTAAATCAATGAAAATGACGACTCATTGACGAAAATTCAATATATTGGAAAGAATATATCTACTATAAGAATAACATTTTTATTACTTTCCTTATATACATAATGTATAAGGAAAGTATTGTGACGGGGTCGAAAATTCGAATTCGAGTTTTCGACGGGAGAGCACGTTTCAAGCATCCCTGATCACGAATCAAACATTTTTGGAGTGATGTCTGTGTGTGTGTGTGTGTGTGTGTGTGTGTGTGAAAGTATGTGTGTATGTGTGTGTGTCAGTGAGTCTGTGGAGACGATAACAGACGAACGAATGGACCGATTCGAACCAAATTTGGTACAAAAATCACAATCCGTAAACACTGGAAGCCTATTGTTTTTATACGTAATCGAATGTTCAGAACCTCCCTAAATTTTCGAATGAAATTTTGAAAAAATCGTCAAAAAATCAAAACCGCTAATAAAGTTACGCAAATAGACATTTCTTATGTAATTTTTCATTAGAAAACGATTGGCATAAATTTTAGAAGGCTAACATGAACCGTTCTCGAGATATTGTACATTTTTCAAAAAAATTATGTAAAAGTCACATAAAAAAAATTCCTATTGAGAAACATGTTCACTTTTCATATGTAATACCATGCGATAAATTGAGTTACATCACGTGGATCTAGCTCGTTCCATTCATGAAAAAATATACTTTGAATAATACTTTTGTATTTGAACGCCAATAGTCATTTATCTGCTGTAAGAATAACTTTTTTCTTAGTGCATAACTCTTGGCGAGATTTTGGCGACGAATTTGGCGAAATGTCGCCAACTTGGCGACTTTTTGAAATGTTGCCAAATTAACGTAAATCTCGTCAAATGGATAAAAATGACGCTAAATCAATGAAAATGACAACTAATTGTCGAAAATTCAATATCTTGGAAAGAATATTAGTATCTATTATAAGAAAAACCTATTTTTTTACTGTAAAAGTAGTAAATTCATTACATTATATAAGGAAAGTCATGTGTTGCCCACATCAGATTTTTTTAACTGTAAAAGTAGTAAATTCATTGCATTATATAAGGAAAGTCATGTGCCGCCCACATCAGATTTTTTTATATATTGATCTGTAATTTGTATATTAAGTGCTTTTTAATATCGCATAGAAATTAGAATTTTAGAAAAATGCGAATATAGCTTAGAATGAAGAATTAAACATATTTTGAAAATTAAATCTTGAAGTGAACATTTTAATAAGTAATATTTTCAACAATTTATGAAATGATTTATTTAATGAAAACAATGAACAATTTATTTAATGAAAAAATAAGGATATAAGAGTCTCGGTAACATGAAATAAAAATACATAACTTTCTTAGCGTTAAATAATATGCCATTTTTATACAAAAATCTGTGATTTTTCCAGCTGTTTTTACGCCGAAATCAGTCCATTGAAGGAAAAGCAACATTTACAGATGCACAGATGATGCTCACCGCTTCACTGCTGATTACTTTATGTTTAGCAGAAGACTAATTGTTTCGTAAAAATCAAGTTTTCATCTATAAAAAATGTTGTTGTTGTTGAGACCCAGACAGTCCGACCTACCAGAAAGGAACTATAGAAACTGTGTTGCAACTTCCAATCCAGTATTTCCGAGTGTATATTGTAAAATAAACTCTAAATACAATTACTTGTTAATACAATTATTAAATATTTAGAGCTAGAGGAGAGAAATAGCAGGAAGTTATATTCTACAAATATAGCTTCACAATTAGCTGTTTGTTAATAATTTATATAGCAGTTTATATGGATTGAAATATAATAAATTAGAGTTTAGCGACGCCAATGATTAGGCTTTGTAGTACATTAACTTTGACTCAATGACGCATAATAATAGTGCTCCACATTAATAAGAATTTCCATATGTAGCTATAATTAATAAAAAATATTAATAGAGCAATTAATTCCAAAACTAAAATTTAATGTTTTAGTGCAGCCCCCTTCGTCCCTCCCTTCAACAGAGTGAACAGCTCTTTCAGATAAACACTTACAGAACTTCCTGCAAATTACAGAAGTCTGCAAATGTCAGTAAGGTGACTACAATTGTCTCGAAGGCGTTATAATACCCTTTCTTCAGGTCAAAAGAACAGGTAGAACATTGTGTGCCTTTAACAACCACTAAGAATAAACTGCGGCGAGGCAAGTGATGAACAATTCAAAATAGAACTGGAACATACACAACGAAAATCCACATGCAGGTAGAATCAGCCATTGAAAAAGAACCTAATATATCACCGCAGGGAACGTTAAGGAGTCCGTACAATGCCCACGAAGACGAAAGGAGCAGGTTCTGAAAATGAAATCTTAGGAATTGATATGAAATTTAAAATGAAACAGGGAGAAATAAGTATATGAACCATTAAATTATTGAAAAACAGGAAAAAGTTTAGAGGGAGGAAAAATATTTAAACCCTAGTAAAGGAAGAAAGATAACAAATTACCAAATTACTGGGGAATGAAGTAGTAATTAAGAAGAAAACGGTAAAAGGAAGTAACCGGTTTCAAAAGTTAATTGCATCAATCCAACTACTAAGATTAACAGTAGTAGAGACTAGGTAAAAGAAGAAAATTAATTTTTACTATACTGACCCCCACCCCTCACCCCCAAATCGCAAAGTGTCAATTTGTAAAAATTTTACCGAACGGCGTTTGCAGTGTACCTTTTGCTGAGAAATTAACTGAGATATTCAAAATACTGTTATTAAATATTTTCCGTTCGATTGAAAGAGACCAACAACAAATAAACTAAAAGGGTCGCTAATTTCAATTGGCGACTTTTATACGCTTTAAATAGGTTTATTGATGTCCCCCATTTATTTTCATAGGAAGTGTTATTGACAAATGCCTGTCGTTTGCCATTGAGCAACGTGCTCTCCAATATTTCTCTATTGACGAACTAAAAGTCACAAGTGCAATGCAGGGCACTCGTCTTAATGTTTTCCAGATATAAATTGTCCTGGGTCACATAAAGTGCAATCCGAGGTAGCAGGAAGTCCAATTCAATAAAGATGAACCCTGAGGCAGTCATGACCATTCCGAAGTCTGAACCTGGCAACTGCTTCTCGTCGAAGAGCCGCTGGAATGACTGAAATGTTCCTGTTGAGGACGTTCCATGCCCTTCCTTTAGATGCCTCCAGAGGTTCTGCCTTATTTTCTTTCTTGAGCAGCATTTTGATGTACAGTTGTGTGGAATGAAAAGTCATAGGCTATGAGAATCTCTGTTCCACCATAGCACCCTTTTCGGCCAAAAAGCCGCTTTTTAGTTTCCTGGTACTCCGCAATATGCAGGCATCCACTGTAAAGTGGTTCTGTGCTTTAGGTTTTTTAAAAGCGCTCTGATCTTTTAAATCCGAGGACTATTGTTTCTTTGGTTGCCGGACAGTGCTTAGAGAACCGAACCAGAGTCTGAGAGGATAATAGCTCTGTTGAATGAAGAACGAAGTGCGAGTTGTTGCAATGCCACAAAAATTGCTTCGATCTCCCCATCAAAGTGTGTTGTAGAAGCTCCAACAGGTAAATAAAAATCAGTGTGCAAAAGACTCCAGTTCCAATCTCACCCCCCCCCCCCTCAAGCTCTGTCAAGTAAAAAACAATCTCTATAAACATGTAACCATTTGTCTTGTGCAAATAGTAAATCTATTGTTTCCAAAGCAGTAACCCGAATTACTTCAGGAATCATTTCCCTTTTATTCACCTTTACCACAAGATACAGTCGAATGTCAATGTCACTGGTGGCAGGAAAATGTCAACCTTAAAGTCAATATCATGGCGTTGGCAGATTCTATTAACTGAACGAAACTAGCTTGGGCTTTCAGATTTCTGGAAGTAGTACAATCATAACTTCTTCAAGTCATTGTTTAGCGATCTAATTAACTTTTGATAGAGGTTTAGAGCATTATTCTGAATTATTTTTGTTCTAGTCTGGATCTCAGTTAGTAACTGCATATCCAAAATGCGAGTAATTTTGACATTGTTAGCAACATAGGTTTAACACAGTAATTTTCATAGGAAGTAAACTATTAGCATTTGCAGTTCAGGTAAAATGGAATAAGACAGAGATTTATTTCAACGATCGATATATTAGCAAAGTTTTCGCCAAAATGTACCGGGCTCTATTGTTTTAATTAAGTTATTTAATTAATTTGTTTTAATGTAAAAATTGACATTTTTTATTGTGGAGCCGCATAAGAAATTAAAATTTCCATTTTTATGAAATAATAGTTTCCAGGGGGGGGGGGGGACTATCATATTTAAGCTCTCTTCCGATTGCTGATTATTCTTCATATTTTACGTAACTTCTATGACCAACAGTTGGTTTTATTTTTCATTCGTACATTCATCGTGAAAAATCCGGTATTATAGAGAAAGTTAAAATCAGATGCGGCAGCTCATGACTTTTTTTACAAATCTAAATTAATTTTCTCTTCTCATTTTTCTTTTTCATAATGTAATAATTTGAGTTTAATTGCACAAAAACTGAGATACATATAGAGAGAGGTCACACCCCCTAGACTTACACAGAAAAAAGAAGAGCTCAGATTCCTAGACTTGCATCACATAAAGAGAAAGACTGGGATCATATAACTAGACTCACATAGAGAGAAATGTCATATCCCTAGAAACACTTAGAGAGAGAGGGAGAGGTCTTGTTCCTAGACTTACATAAAGAGAGAGGTCGTACCCCTAGACTCACATCTGGATAGAGGGGGGTCATATTCCTAATTTCCCATAAAGAGAAAAGAGTTATATCCCTATATTCATATAGATAGAGTGGGGAGAAAGATAAATTATTTAAAAAAATGGTTTATTATTTTCAGAGATGATAAAAAGTCCAATCAAGATTCGAAATTCAAAATGTTTACCCCGTCGCAACACTACTATCACCCTACATCTCTTTACACTTATTATATACTGCAGGGAATGCATGTATATTGTATTGTAGTATGAGTGTGAATGCTCTAGAAAAGATACATTCCCAATTTTTCTCGGACTTCTAGCATCATCCTTGACGTACGATTTCTATTCAAACACAATCTCTTTCTTCCAAATCCGATTACGATATGAAAAAAGTGTGATGCAGTCCTGATCGTGTGTGTGTGCGGCTCACTCTCAAGGTCCTAGCGAGTGAATTATTGTTGATGGAAGGGGGGAAGAGACTGAATTCGGAGTTGGCGGGAGCTGACGACACACCCATTCCTTCTCCAGGAGAACCACACCCTCCGGCGCAAGAACCTCGAAAACGAACATCTTTGAAGCTCCGAAGTTCGAATGCGGGATCCGTAGATGAGGATTTGTCGGAAACGTATATAATGATGACGGTGGGTGTAAATTGTTTGAAAATTATTAGTACAATAATGTTTGGGGAATAAAACGATGCTCAGTATTGGGAGCAAAAAGATGCTCAGTTTTAGAGGTAAATAGATCTTAAGTTTGAGGAGAAAATAAATGCTCAGTTTTATGAGAGTATAGATGCTATTTTTCAATAAATCGTAATATGAGTTTAAAAAATCTGATGTCGTCAGAATATAAGTTTTTATGAATTAAAAAGTTACCTCTGATAAATTTAGGGGGAAAAAACTTATATTTTTGCTTATTTATACCTACGTTCAAAACCCAAACTACAATGTTACTGGTACTCAATAATCTCCTCGTAAGTTGAAATTTGGCATCTTCCGCAACTTCAATAAAAATGAAATGGCTTATTCATACAATTACATTCAAAATCCATATCAAGAAGCCAATGACATTTAATTAATATGCAAAATAAACTAAATTGGAAAATTTATATGTATCAAAAGGCAAAACTATCACAAAAGTATTTTTATTGTGAGTAGTTTTTCGCATAATATCACTTATGTAAACTTATTTAACAAAATTTAATACTTTTTTTAACTTTATATAGCAGTTTGGATAAATTTATTCAGAAAAAGTGCAATATCGCAATAATAGTTAATGCAAGAGTTTCACTATGAGCATCTTTCGTTTTCTCATTATCCAAGAAAGATAAAGAAAAATAGCCCTAACCCCCCTAAAAAAACTGCATTAGATATAAATTTTTATCATCGTGTCAAAGAAATATGCAGAACTACATATTTAAAGTTCATACCAATTAGTGCTAGAGAAATCGCCGCTATCTTGGAAAAATGACAGCGAAAATAGGTTTCCTACATTTATCTCGTAATTTCTTTTGAAATAGCACACTGTATATAACAAATTTAAAAATTATTTTAAACGTACTTTAATTGGAAATGAAATGTATACTGTTTAAGATTAGGACAATGATATTAAATTACAAAACAGTCTGTATATTGAGAATAAAGCATAAATTAAAGAAAAAGACAAATAAGCATTGATTATAATTTTCTGAAAATTCTCCCCTGTTTATTTTATGTTAGATCTAGTTCGCCACAATCTTCTTTATCAATATGCAGTTTATTTTGACACCCATCTTCATAACAGTGGGAACAAGCAATTGTAAACTCTAAACCGTTTTTCCTGCAGCTGCAGCGCATAGTAGCACATGGTGTCATATAACTGCATCGGATTTCGCAGACAGCAATGATATGGGGCCGGAAGTAAATCAGTTGTAACTGGATAAGGCTCATTTTTCCTCAATTCCAATCCCCAGTCACATTGATTCAAAGCCTCTTCTTTCATTTTCTATACACATATTTGATAATAAACACACAAAGCGTGGTAATTCGTAGAAGATGCTCTGAAACGTAGCTTTACAGGTGTAACAAAGCATTTGGCTGCTATAACTTGTGCTGTTAGCATTTTTTGACGCAGATGGGTCAGCGTATCATGCTGTTAGACATCAAATAACTTCAGCATTGCATTTCCTCCTGCCAGAGCTATGTTTGCAGGAGTTTGGTTTGAAGAAGAGAACTAACTGATCTGCGAAATCAGCAATATTTTTGTCATTTATCTTGTTTAGTGCCTTTTGCTTTTCTATTCCAAATATTCCGGACGTGCTATTGTAGCCAGTGAGGGCATGAATAAAATGCAGTATTCTAAAAACATCAAGTGTAAGTCTTTGTTTCATATCATAGATATCTAATGTTGATATTTTAGGTCTCAATCGCTCAATATCAGTATGGTAGTACAAACAGAACTTGTTGGGCTTACAGTGGAACAACAATAGTATAAGGACATTCTTATGCTTTAGTTTGCCCCACTGACGTCAGTGGCTTGACCTCCCCTCCAATGAAAAAATTCTGTGGGGTTCATAGTTCTGACTTTCTATCCTGAAGGAAAAAGACTGATTTTTGCCTCCTATACCAGTTGATACTGTTGCCAATTTAATTTATGCTATATTTTTAACGAATATTTTACATTTTAGCTAAAAGTTTCATGCAAATGCACAAATATATGTATGTTACTCATAACCGATAAACTACAGTGCTTGAAATTCTCCCTCACTTTCCCCAATATAATTACAAAAACATCTCCTCTTGACATTAGATAAATTTTAGATCTTTGTCTTTATTAAAAATTTTTAATTAAAATATATAACTTTTCAGCGAAAAATTTGAACAGAACAGGACAAATAGTCATGTAGTTAAGTTTCGATGAGCGTTTCCTAAGGTATGAACTTGAATATTTCATTAGAAACATGGCGTGACAAAAGCGATCAAATATGAAGTTTATTTCTCAAGTCTGTTACATAATGGTAGGATTTAGGGTTCGTAGACACTACTAAGAAGAAATGCAGTAGTCATTTTACTTTATGCAGAATTGCAATCTCGGTTGCAACTGCCCGTGAAAGTTTATGGTAAAACTTTCAAATGAAATAGTTTGAAAATAAGTTGGACAACGAAATAGTTATGTTATGGGGTTGCAATATTTCGCTGAAACTGCTTTTAGCAAACTCCCGGGGATGTAATATTTTATTAGTAAATCAGCTTAAAATAACAAATTAGGAGATCAATAAGATCATAAGTGTCAGGTTATACTGCTATTAACGCCGCCAAACCCCTTTTTACCCAAAATGCAGTTACTGAGAAAATTGCCATAATTATAATGGTCAGCAATATATTTTACATGTTGCAAATATATGTATTTTGATGGCATATTACATTTAGCTAATTAAATTTATTTAAACTTGAAAGTTTTCAATTTCTGTCGTCAAAATGCATCAACAGATGCATTTTGGCGACATTTTCTATTAAAGTACAAGATTTATTTCTAGAGACTTGCACTAATTAGTTTCTTTCAAATAACATAAGCATGTGTGCTCTACTATCAACAGCTTGCCAGTATTGTAAAAGCCTTATTGCCTGCAACATATCGTAACTGTATTTGTATTGGCAAACCATTTCACAACTGGATGCCTGCAGCTCCCCCCCGCCCCTCCTACAGGTTGATAGTAGTCACTACACTTTCAGTCATATTAATTACTTTGTAATCAATAAAGGCGAATATATATTTATAATTAATTCTTTCGTTATTTTAAAAATGCGTTTTCCATGTTAAGAACATATATTTTTATAATAGAATGTATTTTAATCCTTGTGCTAGAACAAAAAATGTCTTATAAAGGTGCGTAGAATGACAACTAAAAATTATGACATTACTATACACTTCACGTTCAGTTTCACGTTCTTTGCCACACAACATAAATGGACAATCGATGAGACTTCTAAAGTGCAAAAACTCCATTTAATCTGGAAATTTTACATAATAAAAAACATAATAAATTTACATGATACGTAAAATAAAACAAATATACAAAAATAAACTAATTGCTCAACCGATTTGAAAAGTAGAAACAGCCTTCATTTTTGTATAGACAGATCAGTTTATTTTTGTATATTTGTTGTTTTAATTTATCGTTTCAGTAGTTTTTGAGCAGTTATTTGACTAAAACTTTTAATTTCAGGATTCTAAATCTCCAAGTTTTTAATCCCCAACCTTCCTGCTTCGTGATTAGCGGACAAAATAAAGAAAAAAAGCCCTGAAATATAGCAAAAGATAATGATGCAAAACTAATAGTTGCAATTATTCTCATTTTGTTTTAAATCTCATTGGGCAAAATGAATTCTGTTTTTACAAAAATGTTTACTTACTCTCCAGACGAGGTAGTGAATGAAGATAGCCTCCTACCATGTTTCGCGGCCATAGCCTCGGTCAAGAAAGGGGAAGACCCCCTCCTGAGGGACTGTCGCCCCCATCTGCTTCGTCGCCGGTCGCTCAGGCTCGACCGAAGGTACGCTTCCAGCTCATCATCTTCAGGCTCTTCAGCCATTGCCCTGTATAACAAAATATAAGCACCTTTAACTTCTAGGCGTAAGTTGAAAAGTATATTCAGGCCAGTACTTTGTCAACAAATTTATTCGGGTTGCAATAGAACCTCTTATTCTCCTTCTTAATTCAGAGATAAAGCATGGGCTCTGGACAACTTCAATCAAATAATGAATTTCTGTCATTTAACAAATTCAATATCTATATCATATACAGTCGAACCTCGATATGTCGAATTTGAAGGGAGTAGAAAAAAAAAATCGAGATATCGAAAATTTGAAAAATTTTAAGGAATTCATAAAATAATATATACATACTAGTCCTATACTTTACACATTTTTAAAAAAATCACTTACTTTATCTTACAGACAGAGAATTGGGTATTTCCCAAGAAAATGCTGACAACAAATAAAGCGAAGCTTGAAATGATTGGATACACATTTAATGTAATACTATGTACGTACATACATTATTAAAACTTAATCTTGCATTTCTTTACTTGCAAAATAGTCATCTATGACAATTTGGTTACAGATACTGAATCCTTCAATATCTATCACATTTTCCATATGAGCTAGGTGGATTCAAATGAGCTAGGCGGATTTAATTGAGCTTAATTTTGTGTCAATAGTTCACTTTAAAACTCTGAATAATACCTTGGTCCAAAGGCTGTAATTTAGAAGTTGTGTTTGGTGGCATGGAATGAACTTTCATGGAATTTAATTTCAGTACGCTATTATGCGCTGTACAGTTGTCCACGAAGAGAACAATATCGCGATTTTCACGGGACATTTTTCTGTCTAGTTCCTTCAACCAATTAGTGAAAATTTCGACAGTCAAAAAAGATTTCGGCCAATCCTTATTGTTCGCAAAATAAGTCATTAGAACAGATTTCATTCTGGGGTTTAGCAGATTTACCTATCATAAGAGGTCTGAGCCTTTCTGAACCATCCATATTAGTGCAAAATAGCACAGTTAATCTTTCTTTGCTTCTTTTCCCACCATGACATGCTTCACCTTTAATGGCCATATTTTTTATCAGGCATACATTTTAAAAATAGCCCTGTTCCATCTGCATTAAACACATTTTTTGGATCGTATTTTCCACATGAAAAGATGAAAATGTGGTCCAAATGGTAAGATGAAAAAATTCGAGATATCGAGAGTTTGATTATAAAAATTTCGAGTTAAAGAGTTTGTTTTACATTAGTTTTATACCGTGCGTGAAGGGAGATGAAAATATTTCGAGATATCGAAAATTTCGAGATACCGAGGTTCGCCATATCGAGGTTCACCTGTATCAACTTTCAATCAATTCACACATTCAAGCACCGATGAAAAAATTCGCCGAAATAGGACACGGATCTAGAGTACCTTAATTTTTAGACAACAAATTCTACTACTGTTCAAATTCTACTGATGATACGATATGTTGTTGTTGTTGTTGTGACTTATCCCCCGTGGTGAGGAGCGGCTAGCACCACGTCCACAAGACCCCAGGTCCCATGATACGATATTCCTCTCAGTAGCTAAATAGACAGAACGTTGTCTGGATGAACAGATATCGAAAGTTCATTGTTAAGATATGGCATGCGAATAATATTTAAGATGTTAAGTTTTATATTAACAAAATTCCTTAGAAAATGGATTTAATGTAGAATTCTTGAAATTGTTTTGCTCGTTTCAGTGGTATAAAATATGATTCCGGAAAATATTGGTATTTTTTTTTTTTACAATTTAACTGGCCCAATTCGTCATAAAATATCTTGGGTATCATTTTGCTTTATAAATATATTTTTATTTATTCTTTTTCAAAGAAATACATTTCAGGACGTTCAATATTATCTATATCAAAAGAAATACAGAAAACTATTGTTAGTTGTTTATTAACACCTTTCTATAAAGAAAAATTTTAAACGCACATTCTGCTACAAGATAATGAAAAAAAAATTACTTTGAATTATATACCTCTTTTTACAACATTTTATTTAATTAACTTCACCCGCAGTATATATGTATATTTGCCGCGTTTCAAAAATTTTAAGGTCCTAACTAACCAGGTTCCACTAATGGTAGCAACATAAATTTAGGCATTATGTGAACTTTGGTGGTACATTTTAGTTCTTGATCAAGTCAGCTTCGGGATCGCCATAGGAATGTAACGTTTTTGGGGAATAACTAAAACACAGAAGCAGCTCAAATTTGGTACATTATTACCATTCGCAGCATATTTTCATTCGTTGACTTTTCAACTTCATAAGGCCAGTCCGTTCTGAGGCCCACCATAGAATGTACTCGTTTTTCAAATCTCTGCAAGCCCTTTCAGATGGGTGACAGTTCGTCGTTTACAACGATGGTGCGATAAGAATAGCAGTTGTTGTAAGATAGTTAAAAAAAAATCTGATGTGGGCAGCATATGCTTTCCTTATATAATGGAATTAATTTACTACTTTTACAGCAAAAAAAAAAAAAAAATTATTCTTATAATAGATACTTATATTATTTCCCAGATATTGAATTTTCGTTAATTAGTCGTCATTTTCATCGATTTAGCGTCATTTTTATCCATTTGGCGAGATTTTCATTAATTTGGCAACTTTTAAAAAATCGCCAAATTGGCGACATTCCGACAAATTCGTCGCCAAAATATCGCCAAGCTTTATGGACGGAGAAATAAGGTATTCTTATAGCAGATAAATGACTATTGGCGTTCAAATACAAATGTATTACTCAAAGTATCTTTTCTTATGAATGGAACGAGCTAGATCCACGAGAAGGATGTCACAAAATGTATCGCATGATATTACATATGAAAAGTGAACATGTTTCTCAACAGTTAATATATTTTTTTTAATTTATGAGATTTTTTTATAAATTAATTTGAAAAATGTGCAATATCTCGAGAACGGTTTATGCTAGCGTTCTAAAGTTTATGTCAATCGTTTTCTAAGGAAAAATTACATAAGAAATGTCTATTTGCATAACTTTATTAAAGGTTTTGATTTTTTGATGATTTTTTCAAAATTTCACTCGAAAATTTAGGCGGGTTCTGAACATTCGATTACGTTTAAAAACAATAGGCTTCCAGTATTTACGGATTGTGATTTTTGTACCAAATTTCATTTGGATCGCTCCATTCGTTCGTGAGACATCGTCTCCACAGATTCACTGACACACACACATACATACTTTCACACACACACACACACAGACATCACCTCAAAAGTGTTTGATTCGTAATCAGGGATGCTTGAAACGTGCTCTCCCGTCGAAAACTCGAATTCGAATTTTCGACCCCGTCACATTACTTTTCTTATACATTATGTATAATCCAAAGGAAAGTAATAATCCAATATCCAGCTTTGCTTCTAAAAGAGAAAATTTTTAACATGTGATAATAGTGAAGATTGAACTATTATTATTATTATTATTAATATTATTATTATTATTATCTTATTGGGTTAACCCGTCTTACGCTCGTCATATAAATGCATTTTGGGAATAACTCGAGAACTGAAGCAGCTAGAAAGTCCAAATTTGGTATGTCGTTGTCTGTCATACATTATACTAAATGCATTTTTCAGGCATTTAAATTACATGCAGCTAACACGAGAGAAACTTTAAAAAACAACTTTTTTCTTTTTACTTAATATAATATTTAATTTCCTCACATAACCCCAGTTTAATCATTAAAACACGATAAAGAGATAAATTCTAAAAGTTATTTCATCGCAGCATATGGTGAATTATTGATGAATTCATCTCCAACGTTATTTCTCGGCAATCAATACGTCTTATGAGGTTTCTGCCCATGTTCATGAGAGGATCATTTTTATTCAGCTATATTTTTTACGTTTCAAAAAGATTGCGATATGGAAATGCTAGTGTGAGACTTCACGCAATAAGTCTCCGGTCTGACACATATATGGCAACACTGTTGACAGACCCATATGATTTCTGGATAGTACCAACCTTTAAACGACACGTGTCAAAATATCATGACATTCTGACAATTAGTTTATAGGTTACAGTGGTTTTAGTGACCTCAGTTTTGTAATTTTCAAAACAATGGATAAAAAAGAACTTCGTGTTTTATATTAAACGTTTTTTGATGGGGAAAAATACTGTTGAAGCCAAACAGTGGCTTGATAAGCGTTATGGAGACTCTGCACAAGGGAAATAAACTATTATTGACTGGTATGCTGAATTTAAACGCGGTCGTACAAACACCGATAATGCTGAACGGTCTGGTCGCCCAAAATCGGCAGATGTTCCGGAAAACATAAAAAAAAGTCCACAAAATAGTTTTGAAAGACCGTAAAGTGAAGTTGCGTGAGATAGCTGACACCTTAAAGTTATCAGAAGGTTGTCTGTTTACAATTTTACACGAAAATTTGAGCATGCATAAGTTGCTTTCGAAGTGGGTGCCGCGTTTGCTCACACCGGACCAAAAACAACAACACGTCGACGATTCAGAGCGCTGTTTGGAGCTGTTCAAGCGAGATAAGAAGGATTTCTTGCGTCGGTATGTGACAATGGATGAAACGTGGATCCATTACTACACACTTGAATCAAAAAGATCGTCAGCTAAGTGGACAGCAGCCGGTGAAAGTCGTCCGAAGCGACCAAAAACCCAAAAGTCAGCTGGCAAGGTTATGGCAACTGTATTTTGGGACGCGCATTATATTTTGCTCATCGACTATCTTGAGAAAGGTAAAACTATCAATAGCGAATATTAAATGGCATTATTGGATCGATTGAGTGTAGAAATCAAGAAAAAACGGCCTCACATGCAAAAAAAAAATGCTATTCCACCAAGACAATGCCCCGTGTCACAAGTCGATGAAAACGATGATTAAATTATATGAATTACGCTTCGAATTGCTTCCTCACCCACCGTACTCTCCTGATCTGGCCCCCAGCGACTACTGGCTTTTTGCAGACATCAAAAAGATGCTCCAGGGAAAGAAATTTGGCTCAAATGAAGAAGTGATTGCCGAAACTGAGGCCTATTTTGAGAGCAAAGACAAATCGTTCTACAAAAAGGGCATCGAAAAGTTAGAGGAACGTTGGAATGAAAGTATCACACTTGAAGGAGAGTATGTTGATGAATAAAGTCGATTTTTTTTTTAAAAAATTGTTTTTCATAGTTAGACCGGAGACTTATTGAGTGTGTAGTATAATATTCAAGATCTGTAAACAATCAATGAGAAATTTTTAAAAACAATTAAATATATTCTTTTCCTAAATTTTAATTACAGATTACCAAACGTTATTCCACTGCACTAGGAATATGATTTGAACAATAATCGTTGACTGAAAAAAATAAGTATCGTAAAAATTTAGATTGGAATTTTCTATTAAACTGACTGTAAATGGCATGACGAGGATACCAGAATAATGAAGCATATTCTAATTCAGGCCTCACTAAAAAGGTAAAATAATATATACCTTTAAAATAAAGACCACAAGAGCTTCTAATTAACAACCAATCAATTTTCTCAATTAAGGAAACTTTGAAGAAACTTGTAATTCCATTTTAAAAATGAATTCGAATTTTTAACTTCATTCATAAATTTTTCGACACAATATGTAGGGTAAAGAAAGTGTAATGGAGCCAATTGCATTAAACAAAAATATTCCACCCAAATTCTTTAGAAATCCATTCCTACACCGAAAAGCCTGCAACAACCACTGCACAACATCTAGATTGGTCTCCCGTCCGACTGGACGCTGACCTAGTGAATCAGGTGTTCATTGAACTCCAACATCAACTAGGCTGGTCTCCATCCGAACAAGACGCTCGGCTCTAGTGAATGTGAATGTGTAATATTGTCGCATAATTTCAACATCATCTAGAACGGTCTCCAGCCGGAAAGGACGCTCACCTCCAGAGCTAGCAGAAGTACGACTAAATCATCTAGATTGGTCTCCTCCTCCGATTGGACGCATCCTAGTGAATCAGAAATTGTAACATCAAGGTGTAGCTTAAGATATATGTTCTACTAATTTGGATATAAATATATATGTACATGTTTTCCATATATATGCAAAATTTGTAATTATTTTTAAAAATCGGTAGAGAAAACTAGCAGTAAGTTTAAATCCAGAAATTTTATGTATATAAAATATGCTCAATTTAGATGGATATTAATTTAAAAATAATTAAATCATATATAAAATGAAATAATATTTTTTTCCCAATGGCCAGGCACTAGACTCTAGCACTAGACTCTACGTCGGCTTACGTCGTTTGCCCTATGTACGGCCGAAATCGTGAACCATTTTGCCGTCCTAGCGTTGGAATGAATGCGTTGGAATGAGCGTTGGAATGAATGTATCACTCTTGAAGGAGAGTATGTTGATGAATAAAATCAAATTTCTAAAAAAAATTTTTTTTCTTAGTTAGACCGGAGACTTATTGAGTGGGCCTTGTAATTATTTTTTTTTTAAGTTTATTAATAACATTAAAAAGAAATGATGCATATAGCTCATAACTTTTCCTACTCACTCATATTAATTTGTTTTTATTTTATTATGCATATGGATTAAATTGAGCAAATTTCCAGTCACTGTTCAGAAATTTTCATTTTCCTTGAAACATCTATTTTTCAAGATTGAATATAGATAGAGCTTAGATGGTAACTGCTATGGATTCAGCACAAATTTAAGAGCAGGGAGGTTTATTATGAATTTCCACTTCCGGTTCAACCATTTTCCTTGAAAGATATATTTTTTCCCTTCAAAATCGACTACAGATAGAGCTTAAATGATATGAGTGATATGAACTCCGCATCAAATTCTGGTGAAATAGGAGTCTCACTAAGGATTTCCACCTCCGATTATAAAAATCTCAGTTTCAATTAAGAAATGTGCTTTTACCTTGCAACATCTATTTATCACATTTGACTATATATAAAACTAAAATGATGACTGATATTGACGCAGCATCAACTTTCGGCGGGAGGGGGTAGAAATGTTTGTTTACTAAGAATTTACGCTTCTGGTTCTAGAGATGTCACTTCTGGTTTTGCTGAAAATTCGTATGAATGTATAAAATAAGTGTACAAAGAGTACAAAAATTCTTAATAGCTCCGTCGAAAAGGAAGTCTATACACCATTTGCCACTATAAAGGTGCCTTCATAAATTTCTTGTTTATTCTATCCATTTATATTCATCGAAATGGTATATGCTTCATTGCGCAGAATAATATATGGAATATATTTAATATAAATTAATATATTTAATATAATATTTAATATAAATTAATATATTTAATATAATATTTAATAATAGCATATATTTAAAATTACATCAAATTTTCAGTTATTTCACTTTTCATTTGGAAACGTTGTTCATTTTTAATGATTCCCATTCTTCAAAATTAGTAAAGCAATGTGGACTGTATTGATGTATCTGAAGTCAAACACATTTATTGATAATATTCTCATCGTGCAACAACATGATACATTTTAATTGTGTGATTTAATCCTACAGTAACTAACGTTGTTTAATCAGAAACATACAGTACGACAGAGGGATGCTTTAAATATCTCGTATTTAAGTCAGGTTAGCATTTAACTTGCGCCTTGTCTACGAAGAAACGATTGTAAAACTCTAAAGCAACAGAAATCAAACTCTCATTAATTTTTCATTATTACTTTCCTTATATACATAATGTATAAGGAAAGTATTGTGACGGGGTCGAAAATTCGAATTCGAGTTTTCGATGGGAGAGCACGTTTCAAACATTCCTGATCACGAATCAAACATTTTTGAAGTGATGTCTCTCTGTGTGTGTGTGTGTGTGTGTGTGTGTGTGTGTGTGTGTGTGTGTGCGTGTGTGTGTGTGCGTGTGTGTGTGTGTCAGTGGGTCTGTGGAGACGATAACTGACGAACGAATGGACCGATTTGAACCAAATTTGGTACAAAAATCACAATCCATAAACACTGGAAGTCTATTGCTTTTATACGCAATCGAATGTTCAGAACCCCCCTAAATTTTCAAATGAAATTTTGAAAAAATCGTCAAAAAATCAAAACCACTAATAAAGTTACGCAAATAGACATTTCTTATGTAATTTTTCATTAGAAAACGATTGACATAAATTTTAGAACGCTAACACGAACCGTTCTCGAGATATTGTACATTTTTCAAAAAAAATATCAAAAAGTCATATAAAATAAAAAAAAATATTTCCTATTGATAAACATGTTCGCTTTTCATATGTAATACCATATGATAAACTGGGTGACATCATTCTCGTGGATCTAGCTCGTTCCATTCATGAAAAAAGATACTCTGAGTAATACTTTTGTATTTGAACGCCAATAGTCATTTATCTGCTGTAAGAATAACTTATTTCTTAGTGCATAACGCTTGGCGAGGTTTTGGCGACGAATTTGACGGAATGTCGCCAACTTGGCGACTTTTTGAAATGTTGCCAAATAAACGAAAATCTCGCCAAATGGATAAAAATTACGCTAAATCAATGAAAATGACGACTAATTGTCAAAAATTCAATGTTTTGGTAAGAATATTAGTATCTACTGTAAGAAAAACCTATTTTTTTACTGTAAAAGTAGTAAATTCATTACATTATATAAGGAAAGTCATGTGTTGCCCACATCAGATTTTTTTATTGTATAATGAATGTACTGTTCAGTTGACTGCTATTCACACGTATTTCTATATTGTCCAAAACCTTACAACATAAGCAATTGTTGTTAGGTGGAAATAGATGCAAATGAGAAATTCATGAAGAAGCCTTAATGAACGGTATAGCATAATGGTAAACGCACAGGGATTGCAGTCCGAGGAATCAAGTTCGATTCCCGGTGCTGCCAAAACTATCTACTTGTCTATGTGGAGTACGGGGACTTTAAATCTGTGGGTTCAAAAGTCCTTCCAAGAAGTTGGTAGTAGCGGAAGGGGGATACGGTCCCTGTGAATTTTGCCCCCACCGGGTTTCGGTCTAAATTGGGTGGTACTGTCCCCACCGTTCAAACACATACCTTATACCTTCGTGTAAGTCGGACGCTCGGGGTTGAAAGAAAGAAGGATATGGTGGAAAGTGGTGTGCACATTTCATTTTTAATAGAACTATTAAGAATTTTGATACTCTTTTGTACACTTATCATTTTCCTTATATACAATAATGTATAAGGAAAATAATACTTTCCTTTTGTACATAATGTATAAGGAAAGTATTGTGACGGGGTCAAAAATTCGAATTCGAGTTTTCGACGGGAGAGCACTTTTCAAGCATCCCTAATCATGAATTGAACATTTTTTAAGTGATGTCTCTGTGTGTGTGCGTGTGTGTGTGTGTGTGTGTGTCAGTGAGCCTATGGAGACGATAACTGACTATCGAGTGGACCGATTCGAACGGAATTTGGTACAAAAATTACAATCCGTAAACACTGGAAGCCTATTGTTTTTATAAGCAATTGAATGGTCTGACCCCCCCCCCCTCTACATTTTAGAATGAAATTTTAAAAAAATCGTCAAAAAATTAAAACCTTTAATAAAGTTACGCAAATAGATATTTATTATGGAATTTTTCATTGGAAAACGATTGACATAAATTTTGGAACGCTAACATGAACCGTTCTCGAGATATTGCACATTTTTCAAAAAAATTATGAAAACATCATGTGAAAAAAAATATTTTCTATTGAAGAATAGGTTTACTTTTCATATGTAATACGGTGAGATCATTCTTGTGGATCTAGCTTGTTCCATTCATGATAAAAGATACTTTTCGAGTAATACTTTTGTATTTGAACGCCAATAGTCATTTATCTGCTGTAAGAATAACTTATTTCTCCATCCATATCCCTTGGCGAGATTTTGGCGACGAATTTGGTGGAATATCGCCAACTTGGCGAGTTTTTTAATGTTGCTAAATTAAAGAAAAACTCGCCAAATGGATAAAAATGACGCTAAATCAATGAAAATGGTTACTCACTGACGATAATTCAATATCTTGGAAAGAATATAAATATCTACTAAAAAATAATCAATTTTTTACTTTCCTCCAGATACATAATGTATAAGGAAAGTATTGTGACGGGGTCGAAAATTCGAATTCGAGTTTTCGACGGGAGAACACGCTTCAAGCATCCCTGATCAAGAATCAAACATTTTTGAAGTGATGTCTGTGTGTGTGTGTGTGAAAGTATGTGTGTGTGTGTGGGGGGGGGGTCTGTGGAGACGATAACTGACGAACGAATGGACCGATTCGAACGAAATTTGGTACAAAAATCACAATCCATAAACACTGGAAGCCTATTGTTTTTAAACGTAATCGAATGTTCAGAACCTGCCTAAATTTTCGAGTGAAATTTTGTAAAAATCGTCAAAAAATCAAAACCGCTAATAAAGTTACGCAAATAGGCATTTCTTATGTAATTTTTCATTAGAAAACGATTAACATAAAATTTAGAACGCTAACATGAACCGTTCTCGAGATATTTCACATTTTTCAAAAAGATTATCAAAAAGTCATATAAAATAAAAAAAATATATTTCCTATTGAGAAACATGTTCACCTTTCATATGTAATACCATGCGATAAATTGGGTGACATCATTCTCGTGGATTTAGCTCGTTCCATTCATGAGAAAAGATACTTCGAGTAATACTTTTGTATTTGAATGCCAATAGTCATTTATCTGTTATAAGAATAACTTATTTCTCCGTCAGTAAAGCTTGGCGAGATTTTGGCGACGAATTTGGCGGAATGTCGCCAACTTGGCGACTTTTTGAAATGTTGTCAATTTAACGAAAATCTCGCCAAATGGATTAAAATGACCCTAAATCAATGAAAATGACGACTAATTGTCTAAAATTCAGTAGCTTGGAAAGAATATAAGTATCTACTATAAGAAAAACCTATTTTTTTTACTGTAAAAGTAGTAAATTAATTGCATTATATAACGAAAGTCATGTGTTGCCCACAGCAGATTTTTTTTTACTGTGAAAGTAGTAAATCCATTGCATTATATAAGGAAAGTCATGTGCTGCTCATATCAGATTTTTTTGTACAGTCTTACAAATTGTCAGAGAAACCAAAAGTGACATATGCAAAACCAGAAGTGGAAATCTTTAGTGAGACCCGCTGCCCCTCATCCTTACCAGGATTTGAGGCTGAATCCATATCAATCATTATCTAAGCTCTACCTGTAGCCGATTTTGGAAAAGAATTGGTGTCTCAAAATATTTTGAACCGAAAGGGTAAAGAAGCGGAAGTTGAAGACTTAGTGAATACACCTTAACCCCTAAGGAACTTGATGCTGAATCCATATCAGTCATAATTTGAACTCTCTCCCTCTATCCATAAGCAATTCTGAAAGGCGGATGTTTCAAGAAAATTGAAAAATTTTCAACCGGGTGGTAAAAATCATAAGTGCAGCCTTAGTAATTCCCTTACTCTTTCTGGAATTTTGTGCTAAATTTATATCAGTTTTCTAAGCTCTCTCTATAGAGAGTCCTGAGAATTAGACGTTTCAAATAAAATGAACATTTATGAACCGGAACTTAAAATCTTTAGTGAACACACTCTTCTACGAATTTTGATGCTGAAACCATATCAGTTGTCATCTAAGCTTTATCCCTGAGAAATACATGTTTCAAGGGGGAAAAAAGTTGTGAAAATAATAGTATGACAAAACTCTTTGTCACCAAAGGACTCTTATTTAAAATATCTGGAATGAAATCCGACTTAATTGTTTATCTCATAGACTCGAAGGTTTACTTATATCTTAATAAGGGATTTAGATATCGTGAAACTAAACAAGAAAGATCAATCATGCATTGATTATGAAACACTTTCAGATCAAAGCATTGATTATGAAACACTTTCAGATCAAAGCATTGATTATGAAACACTTTCAGATCAAAGCATTGATTATGAAACACTTTCCAACTTCAATTTAATTTTATTTAAACATCTCTAAAATGCAATACATTCCTCGGTAATATTTTAAAACTTATCACAATACTACATTAATTTATTATATTTGACAACTTAAACCTTCATCGAAAAAAATGAACTTCATTCAAATGACGGCTTTGAAATAAAAATTGCCTGGTTTAAACATCTCTAAAATGCGATACATTGCTCGGTAATATTTTTAAAATTATCATAATACTACATTAAATTATTATATTTGAAAACTTCATTGAAAACAAATGAAATTTATTCAAATGACGTCATCGAAATATAACACGCCTGGCTCTTTCTATAAAAGCAGCATTTCATTCATTAACATTTTCCCATTCATATCATTCATTACAATTCTACTATAATTTATTTTATTTAAAAACTCAAGACCATGGAGGTACAAGTAATTAAACTCTATGCTTCAAATTTCATCGAAAAAATTGTCCTTTTCTCTGTAAAATCAATGAATATTTCATTCATATCAGTTATATTGTAGACTCCATGAGCTAAATAATTTTGCTTTAAAGAAATGCAGCAATTCTTATACAACTCATTCTATATAATTTGCTGTTTACATTTTCCATAAGTGAAAATTAGGCTTTGTTGTAGAAATAATCAAAGTTGTATGATCATTTAAATTCGAATATATTGTAATTGCGTTGTTTCAGTATGTAGATGCACAGAATTTAAGCAAAAATAAAGCGATTTTAGGACAGATACAACACTAAATATGAATTAAAAAGAACTTTAAAAATCACGATTTTGACACAAGATGGATGCCATATTTTATTTTGAAGTGGGTAACGTGATCGCTTCATATAATGGCCAGGTGATAGCTCCGTATAAAAGGTGTAATTATTATTTTAATTTTTATTTAAAAAACTACTAAATATATTTTGCTGAATTTTTTTTTATAAATTTTATGGGATAATTTGAATATTACCTAAAATTTTCGAAGCAATTTGTGAATTTTAAATCCGCTTAAAAAATGTTTGAAAAATTATGTCCCATAGGTTTCAATGTATTTTATTTTTTCAACTCGGGTTCAATCCAAAACTAATTGGGTGATATTATTCATTTATATTCCCATAGGTCCTACAGACCGTCTGAACAACATACTAAAATTTTACTTTGATTAAGTCATTTTTACGGCAGTTATCATGCTAACGGGCAGACAAACAGACAGACAGACAGACAGAATGAACAAAGTCATAAATACTTTTCAACTTTGTTGTAAAGTGTTAAAAAATTGCTAAAAATGAATTCTGGTATAGGAAGGTCGAGTTGAACTGCACTTCCGTTACTTTTTAATTGTAATTAAGTCAAATAATTTTGTCCAACGAACCACGCATAATTAATTATAATAGAGCTAAATTTATATTCAATTTGAGAGGTTTTAATAAAGAGTTAAGTTATTTTTTTCGTTTATATTCTTTAATATCAATGTTATAAAAATTCAGAATTTTCAATAAATTTAATTTAATCATACGAATTAATAAATATTCTATCTAGTGCTAAAACATTTTTTAACACTTTACAACAAAGTTGAAAAGTGTTTATGACTTTGTTCATTCTGTCTGTCTGTCTGTCTGTTAGCACGATACCTGCCGTAAAAATGACTTTATCAAAATGAAATTTTAGTATGTTGTTCAGACGGTCTGTAGGACCTATGGGAGTATAAATAAATAATATCAGCCAATTAGTTTTTTATTGAACCCGGGTTGAAAAAATGGTAATACATTGAACCCTATGGGACCTAATTCTTCAAACATTTTTTATTTAAAATTCACGAATTGCTTCGAAATTTTTAGGAAATATTCACATTATCCCATAGAATATATAAAAAAAAATTCAGTAAAATATGTTAAGTAGTTTTTTAATTAAAAATTATTTAATATAGGGAAAAAAACAAAACAAATTCAATTAAATTCTGACTTTGGGATATCCTCCAGAAAGAAAAGTGAGATATATTATATAATAAATATCTTTCCACGTATTTAAATGATTTACATATTAGAAGGACTTCACATTTTAAAATAAATTTGGTAGATAACAATTTTTCATTTTTTTTAAATTTTATATAACTCTTCATGATATACTTATTTGATGGAATTTTTAATGCACTTTCCTACGTCCTAGAGAGTTAAAATTTGGTACACAGCTTAAATTTGTTGAACATTTTATTCGACAAAAATTTGATGGATCTTTAAATATAGATCATACATTTTTTTCGAAATGGATGGCCTGAAAATAATCCCCGTTCACTTCTATAAATCATTGTTGTAATATTGTTAAAAATTCTGATGTGGACAGACAGCACATGTCTTTCCCTGCAGACTCATATTCGTTCTCTTTATTTCTTCAATAATAATTTGAGTTTATCTTCACAAAATAACAACCATAAGTATTTTAAATGACATTGAATTTACACGTTAAACTTAAATTTGGTTCTCATTTGATAGCTGGACTTATTGTCAAAGGGGGCGTAGAGAAAACGCGAAAAAACTAGAATATCTCAAGAACGGCTATTCCTAGAGTAATCGGGTTAGTCTTATTCTTTTTGTTGTCAAAAATCACGTATAAAATAGGAATTTAATTGATATAATTGAGCACACGTAGTCTTTTATTTTTATATTTAGCGATTTTTGCGGCCATTTCGCAAAAATAGCCCGTTCCTTTTTCCCGAATCTTACTAGAATAACCCACAAATGATTTATATACAAAATTTTGTTAAATTTGGTATACAAATCACTTGTAGGTTATTGAAATATTATACACCAAATTTTGTTAAATTTGTTCCATTAGTTTTTAGCTAGAATGGATAAAGGAAATTTCTGCGGCCATTTCGCAAAGAAGGCAGATTCTTTTATTACGAATCGTACTATAATCTAATGAACATCAGGATTTTCCACAAAAAACATACCTACCAAATTGTATGAAATTCGGTCCATTAGTTTTTCAATTAGAGTGGATGTAATATCCACACAGACACACAGAAACACACACAGACGTCTTCCTAAAAATAGTTTTTTCGTGTTCTAGAAGTCCCAAAACGTGTAGATCCTTTGAAAATTCGAGTTCCGATCTTCGGCACGATTCCAATACTTTGAGTACATACACATACACACATATATTATCTGTGTATCTGTGTATTATCTGTGTATCTAAATTCCGTGCCTATATGCAATTACAATAGTTGTGATTTTAAATGATCCCTAAACTTTTATTATTTCTTCAACGAAGCCTAATTTTATCATATGCAGAATGCAAATATCTCAAGCGATTGTAAGATGAATTACATAAGAATTGCTGAATTCTTTTCACACAAAATTATTTAGCTCTGGAGTCTGGAATACAAGTTATATGATTGAAATATTCATTGATTTTGCATAAAGAATCAGATGATTTATATTTCGATACAGTTTTAAATATTTAAGTATAATAAATTATTGTAGTACTGTGATAACGTAAAAGATATCACCACTGAATGTATCACATTTTAGAAATTTTTAAATGAAATTACATTTCAGTTGGAAAGTGTTTCATAATCAATGCTCATGCATGATTGATCATGTTTAGCACTTTACAACATAGTTGAAAGTGTTTATGACCTTGTTCATTCTGTCTGTCCGTTAGCACGATAACTGCCGTAAAAATGACTTTATCAAAAGGAAATTTTAGTATGTTTTTCAGACAGTCTGTGGGACCTATAGGAATATAAATGAATAATGTCACCCAATTAGTTCTTTATTGAATCCGGATTGAAAAAATGAAATACATTGAATCCTATGG
Organism: Amaurobius ferox; assembly: GCA_951213105.1. Classification (NCBI taxonomy): domain Eukaryota; kingdom Metazoa; phylum Arthropoda; class Arachnida; order Araneae; family Amaurobiidae; genus Amaurobius; species Amaurobius ferox. The sequence goes on from OX578135.1 coordinate 106,235,199, forward strand.
GACTTAATGTTTCAAACGTTTTTTAAGCGTATTTAAAATTCACAAATTGCTTTGAAAATTTTAGAAAATATTCAAATTAAACCATAAAATATATAAAAAAAGTTTCAGTAAAATATGTTATGTAGTTTTTTAAATAAAAATTATTTAATATAGGGAGAAAAGCAAATTCAATTAAATTCTAACTCTCGTTATGTCCAGAAGGAAAATAGAGATATATTATATAATAAATATCTTTCCAAGAGTTTAATTATTTTATATATGAGAAAGGTTTCACATTTTAAAATAAATATGGTATATAACAATTTTTCAAATTTTTAAATGAAATTAATTATTATAGTATTGTGATGAATTAAACGATTGGAAAAATGATTATGAATGAAATGCTGCTTTTATATAGAGGTGATTTATATTTCGATGACGTCATTTGAATAAAGTTCATTTGTTTTCGATGAAGTTTTCAAATATAATAAATTATTGTAGTGTTATGATAATTTTAAAAATATTACCGTGGAATGTATCGTATTTTAGAGATGTTTAAACCAGGCAATTTATATTTCAATGCCGTCATTTAAATGAAGTTCATTTTCTTCGATGAAGTTTTCAAATATAATAAATTAATGTAGTATTGTAATAATTTTAAAAATATTACCGAGGAATGTATCGCATTTGAGAGAGGTTTGTATAAAATTGCATTGAAGTTGGAAAGTGTTTCATAATCAATGCTTAATGCATGATTGATCTTTCTTGTTTAAATTTTTATTTCAAATTTTATGGATATAAAGAACTGTTTTTAATCACTTGGTCATGCTGCGAAAATAACATATATATGAATAAACACATGCAAACACACGATTACGCAATTGCATACATATACTAGCAGAGCAGGCGATATACTAGCAGAGCAGGCGAATATTCGACACTGCTCATGATTTAAAATTTGTAATTTCTAGTTGAGTTCTAAATGATATTGTTCTTAAAGAATTATAATAAAATAGTTAATTTAAATCCCTTGAAAAGAAGAATAATAATTTCTATTTTCGCTATATAAAATTATCTTTACGGAGCAAAACATTCTGGTAACGCTTGTAAACAAATATACAAAACATATGAAATTGGGTCAACATACTATAAAATGAAAAAGCTAAGATACAGTCGAATCATTTTCGTCTTGTTTCAACAATCGGTTAAACACGATAGAAAATATATAAATTTGAAAAATATTTACCAAATAAAAACAGATAACTTATTTGAAAATATCAATCATTCCTATAACCTTATATCTCACGGCCGTAACCTATATAACGCAATTAAAAATATAATTCCAGAAATATAATTTACAAAATTTATTTTTGTACCAATTTCTTTATTATTTAAATCGTATAGCTTGAATAAAAATCGTCTGCCGTATAATAAACATTTGATATAATTCCATTGCAAAGTAGCATATAATTTTGGAAACTAATCGTCTATGCATATAATTATCTTCCTACGGAAGGTTTAATTCCACGTTTTTCTAGATATCTCCAAGAATTCTGACAATTTTTAATACTTTACATCATAGTTGAAAAGTGTTTATGACTTTGTTCATTCTGTCTATCTGTCTGTCTGTCAGTTCGCGCGATAACTGCATTAAAAATGACTTTATTAAAATGAAATTTTAGTATGTTGTTGAGACGGTCTGTGGGACATATGGGAATGTAAATAAATAATATCACCCAATTAGTATTGGATTGAAACCAGTTTGAAAAGTGAAATACATTGAACCCTATATGAGACCTAATTTTTCAAACACTTCTTAAGCGAATTTAAAATTCACAAACTGCTTCGAAAGTTTTAGGAGATATACAAATTATCCTATAAAATATATAAAAGAAATTTCAGCAAAATATGTTTGGTATTTTTTTAAATAAAAATTAAAATATTAATTGCACCCATATTATATGAAGAGATCACTTGACCCACTACAAAATAAAATATGGCATCCATCTTGTGTCAAAATCGTGATTTTTAAAGTTCTTTGTAATTTATATTTAGTGTTGCATCCGCCCTAAAACCGCTTTATTTTTTTTCAGTGCATCTATATACTGCACCAATGCAATTACACTACTTTTGAGTATTAATGATCATCAAACTTTGATTATTTCTACACCGAAGCCTAATTTTCACGTATGGAGAATGTAAACACATCAAGCTGTAAGATGAGTTGTATAAGAATTGCTGAATTTCTTTAACTCAAAATTATTCAACTCTGAAGTCAGGAATGTAGCTGATATGAATGAAACATTCATTGATTTTACATAGAGAAGCAGACGATTTTATAGTATTGCTATTTTCTATGAAGTTTTAAGCATGGAGCTAGAAAATACTTTTACCTCCATGGTTTTAAGTTTTTAAGTAAAAGAAATTATTGTAGTGTTATCATAATTTTAAAAAGATCACTGCTGAACGAAAGGAATGGAATAAAAGTCAGACGATTTATATTTCGATGAAGTCATTTGAATAAAGTTCATTTTTTTCGATGAAGTTTTAAGTTTTCAAATATAATAAATCATTGTATTATTGTGATAATTTTTCAAATATCACTTCTGAATGTATCGCCTTTTAGAGATGTTTAAGTAATATTGCATTGTAGTTGAAAAGTGTTTCATAATCACTGCTTTATGCATGGTTGTTTATTAATAACTTGACAACGCCTGGTGCTAGAAACTTAAAAAAAAAAAAAGTTATCAGCATAAAGTAGACAGCAATTATATCAGTTTTTAAAAGGGGAATAAAAGATAGAAAAGAAAAACTGCATACAAAACAGACAAATATAAAGACTTTCAATTTTATATAATATTGCATACACAGGCTAGCAACATTCTTAACGTTCCAAAAATCTATTCAGAGGATCATAAAAAATTATTTTTTAACAAAATCTGAAATTCAAAATCTCTACTGAAAAAAAATACCTTTTAACCGTTATGAGAGACAAAATAGTACAACAATCCAAAATCTAAAATATACATTAAAATACAGAATTCAAATATGCAAACTCTCATATAACCATTATCCTATTACAACCTACCCCTGATCTAGAATTTAAAGAAATCTAGAACACCAATGTCTCTCGTCCTCATGATTAAATGATTGAACTCATCTTTCCGACGTTATTTCCCCCCAGCACAATCAATAATTTTTACAATCTCTCTCTCTCTCTCTCTCTCTCTCTCTCCCCCCCCCCCCCCAGCTGGTCTGTTGTCCACTGAGTCCAGAATCACGCAAGGAGCCAATTACGACATGTAGTGGAACTGAGAGTGGAAAGCCCTGAGATTGTGGAGGAAAGTGTGATAGACACCTGTTGAGCCATCGGTAAGATCAATAACAGGAAAGGAGAATTCCAATTAGAGAGAATCATTGCTAATACTGCTAACCTCATTGTCACCACCTCGTTGTCACCGCCTCGTTGTCAACACCTCCTTGTCAACACTTCATTGATTTTAAGTTTTGATCTCAGCCATAAAATTCTCCCTGATGTGGTACAAAATATTACAGACTATAATAAAATATGTTGTTTACAAATTCCGGCAGTTTGGCGGCTAGGCCATTAAACAGCCAGCTCTCCAGTATTTTTCAATGATTGAACTAAAAATTACTACTGCAGGGCACTCGTTTAAATGTTTTCCAGACATAGGCTATCCTAGGTCACATAAAATACAAGCCGGGAAAGCAGCAAGCCCAGTTTGATGGAGATGAGTCCTGAGACAGTCACGACCAGTCAGAAGTCTGAATCAGGCAACTGCTTCTCTTCGAGGAGTCTCTGGAATGTCTGAAATGTTTTTGTTGAGGAAGCTCCATAACTTTCCCTTAGATATCTTCAGAGATTCTGCCTCAATATCTTTTTTGTGTAGCATTTTAATGTACAGTTGTACTATATAAAAAGTCATAGACTTTGAGAATCTCTGCTCCCCCCATAGCACCCTGTTTAGCCAAAAAGTGTCCGCTTTTGCATTTCCTGGTACTCCGCAATGTGCAGGCACCCACTAAAAAGTGATTCTGTGCTTTAGATCTTTTTAAAAGCGCCCTGATCTTTTAAATCCGAGGACCATTGTTTCTTTGGTTGCTGGAAAGTGCCTGGAGAGCCGAACTAGAGTCCGGGAGGATAAGCACTCTTTTGAATAAAGAAGGACGAAGTTCGAGTTGTTGCAATGCCACAAAAATCTATAATAAAATATTAATACGCCAGAAAAAGACGCTAAAATGAAGATGCTAAATGGTAGAAGTTATAACCAAAATATATTTACCCTGTTTCAACAATTGGTTAAACATAATAAATTTGAAATATTTTTGCCTAAAATAAAACAGAGGACTTAATAAATTGAAAATATCAATAATTCCCGTGATCTTATATCCATATGGCCGTAATTGATGCAACCCAATCAAACATATTAAAGATCTGCACGTGCCCGAGCCTGAAGGGTTGACACATAACGGCTCAAATTATATGAATTATAAAAATATATATATATAATTACTTATTCTAATCTGTTCGATATATCAGGCGGATATGCAAGAAAGTTTTCGTGAGTTAAAATAGGTGCATTATCCAGTAGTATTCTAAATGATATTGTTTTTCAAAATATTCTACTCAAATATTTAATTTAGTTTCCTTAAAAAGAAGCACAAAAATCTATGTTCTTGATATAAAAATTTGTCTTCACAGGCAGATCTGGAGAATAAACATCCCGATTTCTTTTGCAGAGAAATTTACAAATTGTTCCACATACGCCAAAATGAAGACGCTAAAATAAAGATGCTAAATATAGAAGTTATACATACCCAAATAATATCTTGTTTCAACTAAAGGTTAAACATGATAAATTTGAGATATTTTTGTCCAAAATAAAACAGAAGACTTAATAAATTGAAAATATCAATAATTCCCGTAATCTTCCCGTATCCATATGGCTGTAACTGATGCAACCTAATCAAACACATTAAAGATTTGCACGGGCAAGAGTCTGAAGCCCGTCTTTTGGACCGAGTTTGGGCTCTTTTTCGAAATTGAGGAAACATGCGGGTCGGGCTTAGGAAACTTGTAATGGATGAACGGGTCGGGCTGGGTTGGGTCGGGTCGAGCCCGGTACTAGAATTTAAGCCAAACCTTCCTCTTTTGTTTTGTGCCCTTCCTCAGCAATTATTGGCACATTACGTAACCATAGGGGCAGATGATATATCTGACTCTGAAATGATGTCGAGGCGTTTTACCGTCAGACGTTTTCCCGTCTTTTGCCTAAAGCTGAACAGGATGTATAGGAGGGTTAGACGATTTTTGCTAGAATTAGCCAACACGTACATAATTAACAATGTACGGTTAGTTAAATATTATGCATATTTTTACGCACTGGTACAATTTCGAGGAGTAAACGGGTATTTTGATGCGTACCAGATACGTATTTGCGCATTTTAACGAACTCTACTCTGCGTCTCTGTATTTGATACCTACCATCAACTGATAAAATCTATTCAATGCCTAGTATGCACATAAAAATGCTAGGAACTGAGAGAATTCGGAAGAGTATCAAACTAGTACATGAATGTATATAATAGTACATATTTCAAATTGTATCACAGAAACCCACTAATTTGCATGATGATAAAATATGAAATAAATTAACAAAATTGTATGTTAGCTACTGAAAGAGAATATAATATAATAAGAAATAATGTCAATTTAGCCTACCGGGACGAAGTTCTTTCTTTAATACAAAAACCCACATTCTGCGAGATACGAGCCTCTGATCTTCAGTTATAGTTAGTCGACTATCTATCCATTGAGTTACCAGGACAAAAGATTTCCCCTTCTATATCAGTGTATGGCCCTACAATATTAATGCTTAACATTGGTAATAAAATATTTATTAAATTTCTTTGGAAAAAATTAATTTTAGTTCAGTTGTGTTAGGTAATTTATTTGCAGTAGAGTGTCGGTTATCCGAAAATTGCAGTTATGATTACCTTTACTTGACAGCAGAGTTGCCAGATCTAGGGAAATTTCTCTAGACCTAAAGAAATTCAGAAGGATTTGTTTTTAGGAATCTAAGGAAGTAACTACCGAATCTAAGGAGATTTTCTACTTAGGTTACAAATTTTGGTTAGAAACGTTTCAGTTTCACGTGTGATTATCATGATTACGTACTGCACAGCATCCAATTAATTGGTTGCCTCCCACTTCATGACGTCACACAGCACGTGATCACAAAATCAAGGAAATGTTTCCCCAGTTGAAAAATTCAAATCTTATTAAATACTTTTATTTATTTATTTTTTTTGGGGGGGAGGGGACTTTAATATTTTTTGCTGAAGGAACTAAAATTCCTAGTTATGCCATTATTGTACGCGCATTGATCTTTCTTTAATCAGGTATAAAAACTGTTTCAATTGCTATTTTAAATAATGCAAGTTTCATATTGTTCTGCTCAAATTTTTCTCAGTAAATGTTTCTAATAGTTCACGTCATTTCGATTCAACCTGAGCTATGTATACAAAAAAGTACAAAACTTAATGAACTTGCAAACCAATAGTTGACGCTTTCAATCAAAGCTAAATCAATCAAAACTAAATCATTCAAAACATTAATACAGTACCAAGTTAATCCACGAGGGGACGATCGGTGTAGGTAAGATACCACACCGAGATACCAAATTAACAGGATGTTTGGTATATCTTCTGTTTAGTCTATTTTTCTTACAACGTAAGTGCTATAGTAAAAGTTGTTGAAGCAAACATATTTTCGATAAGCCACAGTTAAATTTCAATTTATATGATCACTACCATAGTGAACCATGCTGTCCATAGAGGGAAACTTTGGGGAAATCCGGGCTCCAAAGAGGTATCGGACTCTTGATAAAATTTTAAGGGAGGAAAAGACAAAAAAATTCACAAATAAGGGGAAATCAATATAGAGGGGCCCGTGATAAATGCTTGTAGTGGTGGGGTGGGGCACAGCTTGTATGGGCTGTCAACTCATTCACCTGAAAATGAAATCCTGAAGATTCATCACAAACGAAATAAAGCAAAACGCCATGTAAAGACATGTACTTTTTTTTAAAAAGCATGCGAACAAATGTGTATACTTCTAACGCTATTAACACTTAGTCTGGGTGATGTTAATGTCTAAGAAATAATACTTTTAAGTAAATCAATTATTGAACGAAATTCAGCCGAGATCATTTTCCCATTTATTGAAAAAATTGATACATTGAAAATTATGCCTCCTATTGTTTCCGCATAACTACTTCTAATTTTTCTTAAATTTGGCGAGAAAAAAAATTGTAATAATCTTTGAATTAATAACTGAATAGTTTAGTTTTCATGGTGATATATTCTAGTAAAATTCTGGGTGCTTTTTAAATATTTCTCTCTTTGATTACTTGAAATAAATTTATTTTTTACACATTTTTATTTTCTTTGTGCTGAGCTAGAGGAACGTATGGTGATACTGATTGTGACTTGTACCACTTTTTTTTATACATATGTTTTTTAGCAGCAAATTGAGTAAACTTTTAACTTACTCTGTTTAACTCTTTTCTTAATCCCCACCGATATAGCCGTAGAAAATTATAATAATAGTGATTTAATCACACGTTCGAGTTTTCACCGTAAATACATCGGTGGGGCCCCCCTGGATACTAGAAATGACTTTTGTGGCTGTGTGTGCGGGGAGGGGGGGGGGTGAATCAAATCATTGGCATTTTGTAATCTCGGAAACCACTGAAGCAATTTAGGCCCAATTTGGGTGGCAAGTTTTATATATTATGCAGATATGGAAGCAGAAGAAAACCCCGCAAAATGTGCCGTTGTGTGTGTGTGGCGCGAGGTGGGGGTAGGGGTAGTCTAACTACAAAACGGAATTTTGCCAAAATCAGTGATCCTTTGCAATCTTATAACTACTGAAGAAATATGGACCCAATTTAGGTTGTATACTGCGTATATTGTCTAGATTTGAATGTATATAGTATACGAATATACAAGCATATGTATATATATATAATTTTTAAGTGTATATAGTTTGGCCCAGGGGTTGAATGCGCACTTTTTTCGCGTCGAAAATCTCGGAATTTCCCCAATCCACTAGTTTTAAAACAATATGAAAATCTCTACATTAACCATTGATATAAAAATAATTTAATTCTATGCCGATGCTGGAGCCATTAAAACACTTCCCAAATTATTTACAACGATGCTAATAGATAACCCATATCCTATTATTTTTTAGTATTAATGTATAATAAAACAGTGTGAAAGTGTATAGAAATTTATTCTGAGATGATTTCGGAAGGAATATATTTTAATTTAAATTGCAACACGTCCTTCTTTTACTAAGAAGAAACATCTTTTAGCCTAGAATCTTCAAATTCAGTGAAAAAAAAAAGGGGGATTGCACATTTCCAGAAAATTACCTTCTAAATAACCATAGAAATTATTTAAGATGTGACGTCACATTTTAAACAATTTACATTGCCACTGATGACGGACGTGGTGACGTCCGATAAAACTCTGGATTTGTAATTTTGCGTACGTCATAAATAGTGTTATTATTAAAGGCATTTTAATTCAACAAACTTTGGTTGTCTTTATTATTTCGTTTCAACGTTTTTGCTAAATTGGCGTGTTTCCATACAGTTTGAATGTTAAAACAGTTCAAAACATTAAAATATTGAAATTAGAACGATATTTTCAATATATTAAAATATGGTATTCATAACCACATTTTCAAAATAAATAATTCAAAACATCAAAATATTAAAATTATAACCACTATATTTAAAAAACTAAGGATTTGATCTAAAATATAATTATATATCCTTGTAGGTTTTTTAAAGGACTATAAATTACTTCTTATAGTTCATAGCTAGAGCTTTTAGTTTTTTAGATATAAGCATTAAAACTAGAAACACGGAAAATTTTCAATCTTCTTGACCATGACATGTTGATTCCTCAGAAACTGTAAAGACTTGTTAAAAACACGGTAAAGACCAATTAATTCTCTAGAAATTGGATTCTCTACTGAACAATTTTCTCATTTACTTTTTATATCTATATTTTATAGTTAATAAGATATTTCGAATAAAATAAATCAAAGTGAGGGAAAAACTCGCTCAAAAAAAGTTTTTTCAAAAAAGAAAGTTCAAAATATTAAAATATTGTTCAAGATATTGAAATATTATATCGCTACAGATACCCCAAGCATAGATGCTATTCACATAAAAATAAATAAATAAGTAAATAATAAATACACACTCAGAAAGACTTCAATTAATAAAGTAATATAAATCTAGTTTTTAAAGTTATTATTAAATATTATGAACAGTTTTCTTTTTAAATTAATTTATTTAGAAAAGCTACCAAATGTTGCAGCATTATTCAAATAAAGATTTTTTTTTCAAATTTTAATGCTTTTGTATAGATTATTTTATTTTGAATCTATGATACAGAGAAAGTATTGTTTTCTCGAAAATTTGACGGATAAGAGCATTTGAAGACCTGCTGAACTCATTCCGAACACGTTTGGAGAGATTTCTGTCTGAGTGTGTATGTGTGAGTGCGCATGTGTGTGTTTGCGCACGAATGTACCAACCACTGTAAAATTTTATTTGTAGACACATTATAAAAAGACTAGAACTAAAAAAATATTTAGTTATTCTCGTAATCAAAACTCTAACATTATTTTGTATAGAAAACAGTGATAATTCTGGGAACAATGACGGTAGTATACAGTATATGGGGGATTGGTACACAAAAATTTGAAATTTAGCGTCAAATAATCGATTTTTTTTTTCTTCATAATTTCAAATCTACACATTCTTAAAAATCACTTCCCAAACTTCTAGATTTCTATCTTGAACAAAAGTGCTCTTTAGAAGTGATTTTATTAATTGTGCTACTTCATTTAATAAAATGAAAACTATTATTATTTTATTATTTTATTTATTTGCCTTTTTCTCAGAATACAAATTTCGCATATATTATTTTATTGTAACTGTTAAGGCTTTTTTCAATTAACAATAATCATAAATATTTTGGTATATTTATAATATTAGGAGCTTATACTGGAAAAGTATGTGTGTTTTTCTTAGATTGTAACATTGTAATTTTTTAATATATTAATATATCTGAAATATATATATATATATATATATATATATATACAATAAATCTATATGTGTGATAAATATAAATTTATTGTAAATTTTTTTGGAGAACAATATTAAAAATCTGATGCGGGCAGCACATGACTTTCCCTGCAGACTTATATCCACATTCTCTTTATTTTAATTAAATTTAATTAACTATTAATTCAATTTTCGTTCTTATTTGGTAACTGGACTTATTTTCAAAGGTGGCGTAGCGAAAAAACGAAAATATCTCGAGAACGGCTAGTCCTAGTGTAATGGGGTTGGTTTTATTCTTTTCTTCGTTAAAAATTACGTATTAAACAAGCATTTTATGGATATATTTGAGCATACGTAGTTATTTATTTTAGACTTTGGCAATTTTTGCTGGCCATTTTGCATAAAAAGGCAGGTTATTTTTTCCGAATCATACCAAAATCTAATCAGCACCAGGGTGTCCCACAAGTGATTTACCTACCGAATTTTGTGAAATTTGGTCCAGTAGTTTTTCAGTTAGAGTGGATACAAGCTTTTGCGGGCCATTTCGCAAAAAAGGCGGGTTCTTTTATTTCAAATCGCACCCAAAACTAATTAGCACCAGACTCGCTCACAAGTGACTGACCTACCAAATTTTGTAAAATTCGGTCCGTTAGTTTTTTAGTTAGAGTGGATACAAAATCTGCACAGACAGACAGACACACAGACACACACACAGACGTCACGCTAAAAATAGTTTTTTCGTATTCTAGAGGTCTCGAAACGTGTAGATCCGTCGAAAACTCGAGTTGCGATTTTCGACATGATTCCAATACTTTCCCTATACATTACCATGTATTGCAGGGAAAGTAAAAATGAGAATGCATACTTTTAAAGACCAAGATAATATAATAATACACAAAGCACAAAAAGTAAATTTGTATGATAATTAGTTTTAGTATGATAATAAGTTTTAGCATTTTAAAAACATAGCATTTTAAAAATAATTTTTTTTAACTTTTCAAAATTTCACAAATTTCGAAAATACATATATTTCTCTTTTTTTTTTCTATAATGTGTCTCAGAGCAAGGTAACTTGTAAATAACAAGACTAATTTTTTCATCTGCATAGAGATTTAAAAAAAAAATAGAATTTTATTTAACGATCCCCCTTAATTACGCTATGGATGTAAATACTATCAAAATAATATATATTAACGCAAATAAGCCAAATGCATTCATAGAAGCATCATTGAGCTGCTGCCAACATAAAAAAAGAAACTTTTAACACATTTATACTACATGTTTTAAAAGAATAACTTGCCCGTGAAATATGAAAAAGATAACATCTTCTATTTTTCATTCTGATAAACTGTGACACAAATAGAACTAAACACTGTGGAATTAATACAGTCGAGTTGAGACTCATAATCCGGATATGAGCTATTGCTTTCTCACTAAACAAAAATAGATAATTTGCGAGAAATGCTATACTTTGAACACATAAAAAAAAATTTCATTTATTTATAATTCATCTCGATGGGCACATAATGGCTATTCTGTAGTGGGAAAAGGGAAAAATCCCATGAGGTGTTTCAGTTTTATAAAAATTCCCATAATTTTAGTTTCTTTGGAAATCTCTATTTAATTGCATGAACCAATATGTACTAGACAAAAGAAAATATGATCTATTTATCAAATTTAAGAACTGGACGAGAAGGTATTTTTGATGAAATTCATAAGGAAATTGAAATAATTTTGATACTAAGGATTACAGAATGTAACAGTACCAATATTTTTAAACAGGGTCATAAACAAAGGTCTTTCTTGATGTAGAATTACTTTAGTGATGTAAAATAATTTCAGCTAAGATGGTTCGCCACAATTTAAAAATTTCTATACTTATGCCCCAACTCCATGAGTTAAAAATTTAATACATCAGTTTGAGATCATAGTGTCACGAAAAATAATTACATTATTATTATTCTAATGTTTTATTAAATTATTCTAAAATTTTATTTAATTATTCTAAATTTAGATAACACTTCTCATCAGCTGTTGTTATGGATATTTTTTCTCAAATACCACAATTTCTTTTCTTTATTGAAAGCATTAAAAATATTTGGATAAAAAAGCTCTCAATATTCTCAGATGTTTATATTCCGTTTTACTTAGCACCCCTTTGTGTCAAAATGAATCATATTGCACTTACTAAAGATTTGAAATCTCTGCGCTTGTGAAATGTTTACGTAGTTTGTTGCAATTGTGTTACCTTTCTGTATTTTCTCTCCTTTATGAAGTTTGTGTATTACAATTTCCAATCATTTTACATAATTGACTATAGAATTATTACATGAAATATCTCAATCTCATATATTTCGATTTCGTAGTTCTAACTGTAAACAAAATATGTATTTTTTTTTCAGATTTCATACTCAATTTCTTTTTTTTTAATATTTCGCCAATTTTTTTAAAATATCTGATTTCAAATTGGCAACAGCTTGGTGACATCGATGGATGGCATTTTGCTTACCTTTGTTAATATAAATTATTTTGATATCATTAACATCCATATTATAGTTGAATTTATTAATTTCCCTCATATACTATCATCATTATTTCTGGTAATATCATTGTTTCCCATAGGAAATAATGAAATGAATATATTTTAATATTCGAATAAATTCTAATCATGAGAATCATGAAGAATTATATATTGTTCTAGTATTTTACGTAATATATCTACACATTGAACTTGATTGCAGTAAATGCATTTGTTCTTAGGGTTATCGTATTTATACCTTACCCCCATAAACACACACACACATTAATTTTTAATAATAAAAGCAAAAAGAAAAAAATGTTTCAATTTTTTTAACCTTTAGAAGTGTTAATATTTTTAATCATGCAATAAATCTTATAAATATATTTTGCAATTTTAATAAAATACAAACAATTAATTTAAAAGTTGAAAGTTATTTTAAGAATCTTTGATTTTCATATTTTTTTTAATTTTCTAAAATTTTCAGACAACATATTTTGATTTTCTCAAAATATGGACTTTAATATATAACAGAGTTATTTGGCTTTGAATGTTTATAATATTTATTTTTATCTAGTATTTGTATTTTGGTGCATATTTATTATCATGCATAACTATTATTCTGCTTACATTTATTTTCATGAATTTTTGTTATTAACTAATACTGCAATTGATATGTACTGTTTCTACTAATATTTCATTTACATTTATATCTGCTGTGTATTTATCATTATAGTTGTGTTTAATATTATTTCGATATATATATATATATATATCCATCACTATAATTACTATTATAATTGCGTTTATATTTCTTATTGCATGTTATATACATTTTACTTATACTAAAAGTGTCGATTGATAGTTGATAGTAATATAATTTAATTTAACTTATTATTACAATCATAATAATTTTAATTTTATTACTTAATTCTTAAATTTTAACGCTTACATTCATAAACTTATGTTTAAGAAATTTGTTTTCATTAACATATTTTCAAGAATCGCTATGCTATACATTAAAATTTACATATTTAAATTTATCATAATCTTTCTAACTAGATTTAAATTTTTTCCGACCAGTTTACGCTTACTAAAATAAATGTAAATTTATCATAACTCCTATAATAATTTCAAAAAATATGCATAAAAGTTTTCAACTTACTCGACTGTTTTATCTGCACCTGGATAATGATATGCCCGTTACAAAGCCGACCAACTTTTTCCGAACTTCGAACAAGTTTGAGTTCGGCCAACTGCTCCGAAAAACTCCTGTGTCCATGCTGAACTTACATTTCATTGCGGACAACGGGTGCTTCAGACTAATTATTTATCCTTTTCCAGTCCCATTTCAGTGTATCTACCTACGTCGTTCCTGTGCCAAGGCTAAACAGGGTTGCAATATCTTAGACGTAGCGAATGGAAAATTTGACGAGAAAATGAAAAGTCGCCAAATTATATGCGAAGTTGACACAGTCGCCAAATCATAGATTAAATTGAAATGCATATTTGTTTCAGTTTTTGTTTAATGTAAATTTAAGTTTAAATTTAACATTATATAAATTGTTAAACTGAATATAACAGATTATAAAAGTCCGAATTCGTTTGGTGCAAATTGGTCACTTTGTTATTTGTTAATTCATCACTGTATCTTTTGTTTTTCGGTATACTTTTTCTTTGTAAGTTATTAATTTGGTATCACGTTTCGTGCTGTGATAATTGAACATTATTGAACCTTTGAATCCAATTTAAAGAAATCCAATTAAAGAAACCCAATAGAAATCCAAGCATTTAAAGAAATCCAATTTCAATTTCAAAAATAATTTTTTAAGAAAACGTGCAAATTTACAAATATTTATAAATTTTGAAAATTAAAAATATAAAGGATAACAATTATGAAAAAAAAAGCATAAAATGTTTACAAATAATATAAAAGAGTAAAATTTTTAAACACCCTTATATAAAATTTTAGGTGTCATGCACTTTAAAAATTCCTTGAAATTCCTGTATAATAAAGGAAAAATCAGCTTTCTCTTGGGAAAAATAAAACTTTCATAACCAAGAAACATCTTAACATGAGTTTCCTAGAGTCGCAAACACAGATATTCTTCAAACGTTGGGCTTTCAGCGAACAGCAAGGTTCACCCCTAATTGTTCTTACTTCGAAAGGTCCTTCGGGACTATGGTCCTGGGCCCCCAAATTTGTTATGTGTTGATGTTTTGCATGCGTTTTATATGCTGTGGCGGTATGGAGGCCCCGAACTAACACCAGGCCCTGAGCCCCACTTTGGCTTGCCTATCCAATTCAGTGAGACAGATGTAAGTCACCGGTCAATGTATAAATTCTTTATTTTACACAAAATTTTCTTCATAATACGGGGCAGCAAGCAAGCACTTAAGTGTATTGCAGGGAAACACCATATACCCTATAACGGGATGTTGCATATAAGCAAGAAAGGGCTGAACTGGTTATAGTTTTTTTCTTTTTTTACCCACGGTTCTTAACCATGGTCCACGAGTGGTGAAGAAATAATCAGGTGAGCACATTTTTGCTTGTATCTGTTATAAGGTAGAAGTTGTTTCATTGTAATCCTAAATGTTGAGAATTTCGCAAAAAGTGGGTGGGCTAAAATCATGCCCTGCACCGTTTCTGGTTGAAAATGCTTCTACCAGAAACATTCTAAGATCCTTGTATCCTTATTTCAAGAAGTTTTGTACAGGGTCATCTTGTTGCCAGCCTCGTGTTGACCAACGGCAATTACTGTGAAACCATGGTTAGTTAAGGTGTGACCAACTGAGAACTTTTTTGCTCATAGGCGCATATTTCTACAGTGTAGTTTGAGGTATAGCATTAGTCCTGAGAAGAACAATAGGCTCTTCTACTTTGCTTCTGTGTCAACAATACAGTTATTAATCATTCAATAAAATAATTTCTTTATATGAGTTTCCAATCTCAGAGGGAAAATAATAATAGTAATAATAATAATAATAATAATAATAATAATAATAATAATAATAATAATAATAACAATAATAATAATAATAATAATAATAATAATATAAATAAATGAATAAAAATAAAAATTAATAAATGGACAGAAAAGTGCAACCACTATCCCAAATTACTTTACGCCAACCCCTTGCATTTGCCTACTTCGCCTATGGTCAAAAACGGCCCCATTTGTTCGACCTTTCCTTGTATAACCGCTCTGTTTTACTTGTCTTCCAAAAGAAGTTCGTTATGCTTCCAAAAATTGGTTGATACAGACCATTTTTACTTTCGATATGTATATAGTATAATGTATAGAGAAAATATTATGACAGGATCGAAAATTCGAATTAGAGTTGTCGAGGGAAGAGCTCCGTTTCAAGTATCCCTGAACTCGAATCTCACGTTTCTGAGGGGCTCTCTCTCTCTCTCTCTGTTTGTGTGTGTGTGTATGTCCGTGAGTGTGCTCGTGTATCTGTGGAGACGATATCACACGAACGAATGAAGAGTTTCGAATAAAATTTTGTACAAATTTATAATCAGTGAATACTGGAATCCTATTGATTTTAAACGCAATCAAGTGTTCGAAATATCTCCAAATTTTCGAATAAAATTTTTAAAAATCAGAACTTTTAATAACGTTACGTAAATAATAACTTTTTTTTATGACTTTTTTTTTGTGAAAACGAATTAACACAAACTTTGGAAGGCTAGCATAAACCGTTCTTGAGGTACTGCACATTTTCAAATAAATTTACAAAAAAATCATATAAAATTAAAAAGTATATGTATTGTGAAATATGTTCACTTTTCATATGCTATATTATACAATAAATTTATTAAAATCATTCTCGTGGATCTAATTAGTTCCATTCACGAAAGAAGATACTCGTAGTAATAATTTTGTATTTTGACACCTAATAGTTCGCCAACAGTCGTATATATGTAAGAAATGTGCTTTTCGTTTGTCTGCAACCCTTGGCGATAAAATTGAGAACTTCGTATTAATTTATCGAAATATCGCCAAGGCTACAGATTGACGAAACTATAGTGAAAATTCCAAAAATGGCGCTAAATTAACGAAAATGACACCAAATGAATAAATTAATTATTAAAATATTTTAATATATGGACTACATTGCTTATTGTGGATGCTATCAATACTGATATTTCTTAATTTAGAATTATTTGAAATAGGAGTTAATTGGGTATTTCCAAATACTTTTACATGCTTTGTCATTCGAAAAGGTGTCAAATATACGACTCAAACAAGAAAGATCAATCATGCATAAAGCATTGATTATGAAACACGTTCCAACTGAAATGCAATTTTATTTAAACAACTGTAAAATGCGATACTTTCAGCACTGATATTCTTTAAATTATCACAGTACTACAATAATTTATTATACTTGGAATCTTTAAGACTTCATTAAAAGAGGTAACGCTATAAATCGTCTGCTTCTCTATGTAAAATCAATGAATATTTCATTCATATCATTTACATTCGAGACTCCAGAGCTAAATCATTTTGCGTTAAAAAAATTCAACAATTCTTATAAAACTCATCTTATAATCGCTTGATTTGTTTACATGATTTAGAAATTAGGCTTTGTTGTAGGAATAATCAAAGTTTAGTGATCATTTAAAATCAAATATATTGTAATTGAGTTGGCACAGAATTGGGTAAGTCGAGTTGACACACACAGATAATATGCAAAAATAAAGCGATTTTATGACGGATGTAGCACTAAATATAAATTTAAAAGAACTTTAAAAATCACGATTTTTACACTGGGAAAAAAAGATGGATCCCATATTTTATTTTGAAATGAGTGACTTGATCTCTTCATATAATATTAGTGTAATTATTATTTCAGTTTTTATTCAAAAAACTACCTACCATATTTTTCTAAAATGTTTTTTACATATTTTACGTGATAATTTGAATTTTTTCTAAAATTTTCATAGCAGTTTGTGAATTTTAACTTCGCTTTAAAAATATTTCAAAATGTATGTCCCATAGGATTCAATGTATTTCATTTTTTCAACACGAGTTCAACTCGAAACTAATTGGGTGATATTATATTAAATATCAATTATTATATGAAATATCAATTAAATATCATATATCATTTAAATCAGACATCAATTAAACTCCAACATAAATTAAAATCCGACAGTAATCAAACATAAATTGAAACAGTACAGTATTCATTATTGTATATTGACTTCGATGGCAATCAAACATCAATTGAAATCCGACATCAATTAAATATTCTATTAAATATCCTATAAATAGCACCTTATAAATATCAAGGATTCAGATCCTATCTGGAAAGTACTTACAAAGAAGCAAATTCAATCTGGATGTAAATATCAAGGATTCAAATCCTATCTGGATGGATAACTCGAAGTAGGTAAAAAAAAAATCATTTATATTTTACAATATATCCTTTATGTTTCTCTAAAACATAACATTACTTCTGTATTAAACATACTTTGTTATGCAACATAAATAACAATAAATATATAATAATTGTCTTAGAATTCTATTTTCGACACTAAGCGCCATGCATTGTTAAATAAAAAACTTCAAAAACATTCAATTTAATGTTTTGAGAGTGTTAGTTTCGATGTCTATGACAGGCTTAAATACTAGTTAGCGTTATAATATACCATCAAAATTTTATTTTGTGCTACATACTAATAAAGTATATTACTACAAGTATTTTTTCTGTAGCAGTTTGAGCGAATTATTTCAATATTACTTATCTTAGAACAATGTAATTTAAACTGCAATGAACTATAATGTTTCTTGTTTCTTAAAAACACAAAGGTTTTGGTGAATTTTATAATTTTACGTACGATTACATTTAAAATGTAAATAAAGGCTCTTGAAATTTAAATTAAACTCTACTTTCCATCTAAAAACCACTGCTGTAGAAAATAAGGCAAACTCGACAATCCTTTTAACCTCCTTGGACCAGTTTCACCGTTATTGTTGTTCTTCAGCAAAGAGTAGACAATGACATGAGGGAGAAATACATACCAAGGAGAATAACATTTATTTATGAAAAAGAAGCAATAATTTTTATGGTGAATGCTTTGAAATATTTACTTCCTATCAACAATAGTGTAACTTATTACTTTGAATCCTACCAACCATCGACAAAATGCCATGCTTCGCACGAAGCTAAAAGTCTAGATTTTAAACACTATTAATGTTTGAAATTTTTCCCGTGTAAAACTGGGGGTTTGAATTCAAATCTATTCCTAAAACAAAAATTCTAAATTCTACTTAGTTTTTCTGATTAAAATAAACAGTATTTTTAATTTATATTAAAAAATGAATCTGTAACTATGGAAACTGTCTAATCAATATACACGCATGAAAACAAAACTGAGTAAAAAGGCACTGTAACTTCCAAAGTGCTCTCCAGCTAGCTTTACAAGAAGTGCAGGGAAACGATAAGTAGACTTCTGTCCGTTAATAGGGCTATCTATGTAATTAACCGTGAAAATATAAACTCGGGCATCCCTCACCATTATTAGACAGGTTTCAGTGTTTTTGCCTTTCTTAAGCAAAGAACAGACGATGGCGACATGACGAAGACGCTCAAAAGAAACTCGCACACATTGTTACAAAAATTAAGAGGGGGAGGGGGGGAGATCTGTCTTTAAGTATAAAAATTAAATATATTACATATTTTTTTATTTTCTATATTTGCTGAATAAAATATTAAGAATATTAAAACAAGAAATATCAATCATGCATAAAGCATTGATTATGAAACACATTACAACTTCAATGCAATTTTATTTAAACATCTCTAAAATGCTATACATTCCTCGGCAATATTTTTAAAATTATCACAATACTACATTAATTCATTACATTTGAAAACTTAAAATTTCATCGAAAAAAATGAACTTTATTCAAATGATGGCATGGAAATATAAATTGCCTGGTTTAAACATATCTAAAAATGCGATGCATTCCTCGGTAATGTTTTTAAAATTATCATAATACTACAATAATTTATTATACTTGAAAACTTCATCGAAAACAAAAGAAATTTATTCAAATGACGTCATCGGAATATAACACGCCTAGCTCTCTCTATAAAAGCAGCATTTTATTCATAAATTCTATTTCCATTCATTTCATTCATCACAATACTATAATAATTTATTTTATTTATAAACTTGAGACCATGGAGATGCAAGTAATTAAACTCTATGCTTAAAACTTCAACGAAAAAATCTTCTGCATCTCTGTGTACAATCAATGAATATTTCATTTATATCAGCTATATTGCAGACTCCATGAGCTAAATAATTTTGAGTTAAAGAAATGCAGCAATTCTTATACAACTTATTCTACATCTTTTGGTATTTATATTCTCCATAAGTGAAAATTAGGCTTCGTTGTAGAAATAATCACAGTTGGATGATCATTTAAACTCAAATATATTGTAATTGAGTTGTTTCAGTATGTAGATGCACAGAATTTAAGCAAAAATAGAGCGGTTTTAGGACGGATACAACACTCAATATGAACTAAAAAGAACTTTAAAAATAACGATTTTGACACAAGATGGATGCTATATTTTATTTTGAAGTAGGTCACACGATCTCTTCATATAATGGTCACATGATCTCTTCATAAAAAGGATGTAATTATTATTTTAATTTTTATTTAAAAAAACTGCTGAATATATTTTGCTGAAATTTTTTTATATATTTTATGGGATAATTTGAATATTTCCTAAAACTTTCGAAGCAATTTGTGAATTTTAAATCTGCTTAAAAATTTGTTGAATAATTAGATCCCATAGGGTTCAATGTATTTCATTTTTTCAACCCGGGTTCAATCCAAAACTAATTGAGTGATATTATACATTTATATTCCCATAGGTCCCGCAAAACGTCTGAACAACATACTAAAATTTCATTTTGATAAAGTCATTTTCACGACAGTTATCGTGCTAACAGGCAGACAGACAGACGTAATTAACACAGTCATAAACACTTTTCAACTACGCTGTAAAGTGTTAATAACATGATTTCTTCCAGAACTTTTCTTTCTCAGTAAAGAAATGTCAAGAAAATATTTTATAGTGCAGTTCAAGTAATACCTTACATGCCTGGAGTAATGCTACAGGTAGTACGTCAGGACGGAATCCAGGAAGCTCTAGTTCAATACCCCGGTTCTGGATAAATGTTACATATATATATAAAACTGAAAGTTTGTTTGTTTATTTGTTTCGTTGTCTGTCTGTTTGTTCACATACAAATCCACAGATATTTTTCAAATTTGGTATGGCTATTCTCTATTTCATTGCAGCTATTCACATCCATCTTTCGAGTTTCTAGTATCAAAGGTTGTCGAGATATTTATAAAACAAGAAAGATCAATCATGCTTAAAGCATTGATTATGAAACACTTTCCAACTTCAACACAATTTTATTTAAACATCTCTAAAATGCAATACATTCCTCGGTAGTATTTTAAAACTTATCACAATACTACATTAATTTATTATATTTAAAAACTTAAACCTTCATCGAAAAAAATGAACTTCATTCAAATGACGGCATTGAAATATAAATTGCCTACTTTAAACATCTCTAAAATGCGATACATTCCTTGGTAATATTTTTAAAATTATCATAATACAACGATAATTTATTATATTTGAAAACTTCATCGAAAACAACTGAAATTCATTCAAATGACGTCATAGAAAAAATAACACGGCTGGCTCTCTCTAAAAAAAGCAGCATTTCATTCATAAACAATTCCCCATACATTTCATTCATCACAATACTATAATAATTTATTTTATTTAAAAATTAAGACCATGGAGCTGCAAGTAATTAAACTGTATGCTTAAAACTTCATCGAAAAAAATCGTCCTTCTCTCTGTAAAATCAATGAATATTTCATTCATATCAGCTATGCAGACTCCATGAGCAAAATAATTTTCTGTTAAAGAAATACAGCAGTTCTTATACAACTCATTCTACATATTTTGCTGTTTACATTTTACATAAGTGAAAAATAGGCTTCGTTGTAGAAATAATCAAATTTGGATGATCATTTAAACTCAAATATATTGTAATTGCGTTGTTTCAGTATGTAGATGTACAGAATTTAAGCAAAAATAAAGTGGTTTTAGGACGAATACAACACTCAATATGAATTAAAAAGAACTTTAAAAATCACGATTTTAAGACAAGATGGATGCCATATTTCATTTTGAAGTGGGTCACGTGATCTTTTAATATCATGGTCACGTGATCTCTTCATATAAGAGGTGTAATTATTATTTTAATTTTTATTTAAAAAACTACTGAATATATTTCGCTGAATTTCTTTTTATATATATTATGGAACAATTTGAATATTACCTAAAATTTTCGAAGCAATTTGCAAATTTTAAATGCGCTTAAAAAATGTTTGAAAAATTAGGTCCCATAGGGTTTAATGCATTTCATTTTTTCAACCCGGGTTCAATCCAAAACTAATTGGGTGATATTATTCATTTATATTCCCATAGGTCCTACAGACCGTCTGAACAACATACTAAAATTTCATTTGATTAAGTCATTTTTACGGCAGTTATCGTGCTAAATGGCAGACAGACAGACAGACAGACAGAATGAACAAAGTCATAAACACTTTTCAACTTTGTTGTAAAGCGTTAAAAATTGCAAAATTAAATCTTCTATAGAAATAGCACTATGCAGACAATTTTTTTTTTTCAGGAAATGTATTTAAAGAAAATTATATCATTTTGCTTAACAACGGATTTAAATAAACTGTGTTTATACGGCATACGATTTTTATTCTATTCATACAATTGAATTAATAAAGAAATTGATAGTAAAATAAATTTTATAAATGTACGGTATTATATTTTTGTTTGAGTCTTATTATAGCTTTGGATTAATTATAAGATTATGGGAATTACTCTTCGATTTAATTTTAAATGATTTGCTTTATTTTGTCAAAAATTTTTTCAAACTCGTATATTTTCTATTCTGGTAAACGGATTGTTAAAACAGAATAAAAATAGTACGGTATATTTTAGCGTTCAAATTTTGATATATGTTGAACCAAAGTGCATGTTTTTTGTAAATCTGTTTACTAACTGGAGCAAGACGTTTTATTCTTCGATCTGCCCGTGCAGATAACTTTGTACAGATAGAACTAAAATCGTTATATTAATTTTTATGAGAATTAATTTAAATATTTAATATGATTTTTTGAAAAACAATACTTGGTATACTATTGCACATATTTTATAATATTATTTGCACATATTTTAAATCGCGAACAACGGCAGGTGCGTTTGCTAGTTATGTAACTAAAATTGAGTATAGTATTCTACAACGTGACGGTCTTAACTATAAATGAGAAAAAGTAAGATTTGTCTTAAAATCAAACAGAAACTCATCGAAGCGATTTCTCGCCAATTGTGGTCGCTCTGAATCCCAAAGTATCGTTTAAGAGGGTGGGGCAGCGCAAGCGCCATCCTCATCTCTTGGATAAACCTGAGTAACGTCAGAATTCTTACAAATTTTCGGATGCATTCTGCGAAAAACTGTCACTTCAGCTTATGTTCGGAAATCGAAAAGTTAAGAGTTCTTGTACAACTAATATTTCATTTGTAAATTGGACTTGGTTTGTTGAAATGAGTGTTTAACGTTGTATGGAGAAGGTAGCAAATTAATCTTAACTTTCTCGCGCTATTGCACCCAAAAAGTATTGTTTTCCCGAACATTTTTGAAATCAAAATTTTGACGAATAGGCTCATTTTAAGACCAGGCACGCTTAACAGGGACATGTTTCATACGACAAAGCAATTTCACAAAGGACAGGCACCTTCTTGCCTTTGTTATTGTGGTTGCTCTCTCTTTCTACCCTGAAGAAGGAGGCTATTTTTTGCCTCCGAATTAACTTGTTTTATGCTATGCAGTGGTGTATTTGCGCCGGATCGTAGCATAACGGCGTTCGGTACGAACGCGTTCCGGAATTTTTTCTAAATGTCATAAGTCATAACAGAAAATTATTGAATTTATACACCTAATATTATGAAACAATAGCATAATCAAAGAAGAGGAAGAAATATATTTTTACTCATCGCAACTGAAAATATATTTTTATAATAATCTTTGAAATAAATATATTTTTTTGAAATTTATTTACAGAATGTCTCTGTAACCGTTTAAATTCATTTTTTTTATAAAATGTTTGAATACTTACAGGGATTATTTAACTAATGGTTATCGTAGCGTGCCCACAGGTTTAGAATACGTAAAAGCTTAATGTAAAAATTATTATAACTTGCAGTTTTTAATCCGAGAGTGGCTTTAGCAGTACTAATTTAAAATTAACAGAGGGAAGATCCCATATTCTTTTCGAACATAAGGCAAGTTTGTTATTTATTAAATAAACTATACGATCCATCATTAGAATTATGGAACGCAAACTTTCACCTCCGAACTTGGTTGCGTGGTCTGCTATTGATCAACAAAACAAAAATCTGATGTGGGCAGCACTTGACTTTGCGTACAGACTCAAATTAATTTTCTCTTTATTTCTTTAAAATTTCATTAAATTGAGTTTAATTGGACAAAATATCACGCATAATTACTTGAAATTACAGTTAAGATTTTGCTGTAATTTGATCTGATATAGTATTAGACTAGAAAAGTGGGTAATTAGTAAAAGTTAGCATAAAAAAACAATGAATGACATGGTTTAATCATCAAAATATTTATGCTTTGTGCAAAGCTAACTTGAAAACAAAAAGGCATAGTAGGTGATAAAATAAGCCTTTTCTAAGCAATGTACTTCAGGCATTAAACACTATTTATAATTAGAAACTACAATTCCACTCATAAAACCAATGGTTTGAGTTCAAATCAATTATCTCTTAAAATAAAAATTAATGTTTTTCTTATTTTATATTTTAATGAATTACTTTATTTGATATTCAAAAGCAATTCCATTACTATGGTAACTATCTAGTCAATGTATACATAATAGGCATATGTTATTATTTTGGGGTCTGATTCGATTGCATTTTAGACCAATTTCACGTATGGATATTTTGTATAATAAAAAACATATATTTAAAGTAAACCAGTGCCAAAATTTTCACTTAAATCCTTCAAAAGTATGATAATTGCTTTTATTGGGGGGGGGGGGGGGGATATACTGCATAGAGCAGTGGTTCTCAAGCTGTTTTCTGCGGAGTATTTGGGGCTCGGCGGCACTTGGATGAAAAAGGTCCGCAGAAAAAATAAAAATACCCTTTGTAAGTTGGTCCACTAGCCCCAACGTACATATAGACCACACCTAAAGCGTACAATACATATTAAAAGTGCAAAGGAAGCAAAGGCTCCGCGGTTAAATTCTTTAAAAAAGGGAATCCGGGTGTCAAAAAGTATGGGAACCACTGCTATAGAGTATAAGTGTAGGCACATGGGTGCCATTAGCGAAAAGGGGGGGGGGGGCAGAGAGGTATCGTCCTCCCAATATTTGGACAATTATTTTTTCTTAAAATTATTTTATTTTATTTTTCATTAAAAAAAATGCAGATGAACGTCATAATTAAGTAGAAAGTGAACCTCGTGTCCCCTTTCCCCCAATAATTTATAGCTAACAATGCTCATGATAGACAGGCTTCGATTTCTTAAGAAATCTATGTAGACAGAAGGAAGAGGGGGGGCATAATCCCCTCCCCTCTATTGGTGGAAACAGTAAATTAGTTCTCCATTGGGGGCATAGCATATCCACCCCTTTCCAAGATCCTAGCAATACACTCGTATGTTACGGAAAAGTTGTAATTTGAAATCGTAAAGTCGTTGGGTATTTCGATCAACTGATTTTAAAAGGGCTGTTACGAATTTAAAATGCATTATTTTGTATAAAGCAATATTCCTAAAAGATTGTTATTATTGTTTTATTTTATTTTATGTTTGCAAACCACAAAGTACTAAATATGTAAAGACTTTTTTCCAACACTTCGAATGAATATAGTTGTTATTTTGTTTTTTAGCACAAGTATGCTAAAATGTATATATATATAGGACAGCATACTAAACACTACTAAGAGATTTCTTCAAAAAATTTATGTAAATTTAAAAAAATACATAAATATGAAAAACATTTTTTTCTACGTAACATTTCAACTATTTTTAAAATATAGCTCCATTGATTTTTTAAATGTGTTTTAATTATGTTAAAAAAATATTCTGTAAATCGGAGGATTTTTCACCAAGCACAAAAAAACCGCCTCCCAAAAACTCTTAAAAGAAAATAATAAAGTAAAATAAATAAATAAATAAATTTTTTCTACTTGAATGTGATTTTCAACTATATTAGCAATCATGCCGAAAATTTAAAAAAAATAATAAAATAAAAATAAAACCTACTTAAATGATTTATAATAAAAAAAAACTGATGTGGGCAGCACAAGACTTTCTTTATATAATGCAATGAATTTACTACTTTTACGGTAAAAAAAAATCTGATGTGGGCAACACATGACTTTTATATAATGCAATGAATTTACTACTTTTACAGTTAAAAAAATGTTAGTCTTATAGTAGATACTTATATCCTTTCCAAGATATTGAATTTCCTTCAATTGGTCGTCATTGTCATTGATTTAGCGTCATTTTTATCCATTTGGCGAGATTTTTGTTCATTTGGCAACAATTAAAAATGTCGCCAAGTTGGCGACATTTCGCCAAATTCTTCGCCAAAATATCGTCAAGCGTTATGGACGGAGAAATAAGTTATTCTTACAGCAGATAAATGACTATTGGCATTCAAATACAAAAGTATTATTCAAAGTATCTTTTTCATGAATGGAACGAGCTAGTTCCACAAAAATGATGTCACCAAATTTATCGCATGGTATTACATATGAAAATTGAACATGTTTCTCAATAGGAATTCTTTTTTTTTTTATATATGACTTTTTGATAATTTTTTTGAAAAATGTGCAATATCTCGATAACGGTTCATGTTAGCGTTTTAAAATTTATGTCAACCGTTTTCTAATAAAAAATTACATAAGAAATGTCTATTTGCGTAACTTTATTAGCGGTTTTGATTTTTTGACGATTTTTTAAAATTTCACTCGAAAATTTAGGTGGGTTCTGAACATTCGATTGCGTATAAAAACAATAGGCTTCCAGTGTTTACGGATTGTGATTTTTGTACCAAATTTCGTTCGAATCGGTCTATTCGTTCGTCAGTTATCGTCTCCACAGACTCACTGACACACACATACTTTCACCCACTCAGACATCACTTCAAAAATGTTTGATTCGTGATCAAGGATGCTTGAAACGTGCTCTCCCATCGAAAACTCGAAATCGAATTTTCGACCCCGTCACAATACTTTCCTTATATATTATGTA
This sequence comes from Amaurobius ferox, assembly GCA_951213105.1. NCBI lineage: Eukaryota > Metazoa > Arthropoda > Arachnida > Araneae > Amaurobiidae > Amaurobius > Amaurobius ferox. The sequence goes on from OX578135.1 coordinate 106,262,308, forward strand.
TATAAGGAAAGTAAAAATAGATTATTATTATGGTAGATATTTATATTCTTTCCAAGATATTGAATTTTCGTCAATGAGTCGTCATTTTCATTGCTTTAGCGTCATTTTTATCCATTCGGCGAGTTTTTCGTTAATTTAACATTGAAAAAAGTCGCCAAGTTGGGAAAATTCCACCAAATTCGCCGTCAAAATCTCGCCAAGCGTTATGGACGAAGAAATAAGTTATTCTTACAGCAGATAAATGACTATTGGCGTTCAAATACAAAAGTATTACTCAAAGTATCTTTTTTCATGAATGGAACGAACTAGATCCACGAGAATGATGTCACCAAATTTATCGCATGGTATATGAAGAGTGAACATGTTTCTTAATAGGAAATATATATTTTTTATTTTATATGACTTTTAATATTTTTTTTGAAAAATGTGCAATATCTCGAGAACAGTTCATGTTAACGTTCTAAAATTTATGTCAATCGTTTTCTAATGAAAAATTACATAAGAAATGTCTTGCGTAACTTTATTAGCGGTTTTGATTTTTTGACGATTTTTAAAATTTCACTCGAAAATTTAGGGGGGTTCTGAACATTCGATTGCGTATAAGAACAATAGGCTTCCAGTGTTTATGGATTGTGATTTTTTTACCAAATTTTGTTCGAATCGGTCCATTCGTTCGTCAGTTATCGTCTCCATAGACACTGACACACAGACATCACTTCAAAAATGTTTGATTCGTGATCAGGGATGCTTGAAACGTGCTCTTCCATCGAAAACTCGGATTCGAATTTTCGACCCCGTCACAATACTTTCCTTATACATTATGTATATAAGGAAAGTAATAAGATCAATAATTTATTGTCGATTGGAGACAGATGTGATTTTAGAACACAAAGTTCAAAAACGGGTTGTTTTTACGATCTAAAATAATATTAATGATTTTGTTGCGAAATTTAATCAAGTATACGGGTATAATACGCCTTTTCTACAAAAATAATTAAAAACAAAAATAGTAATATACTTGAGATACTATTCATTTTAATACATTTGAAAAAAAGTATATATGAATATATATATATATATATATATATTCATAAAATTGTCACATCGAATCTGACTTAATTCAGTTTGAGTGAATTACATCTGCATCTAAACTTTCTCAGCAATGCGACAGTCCAAGTAGTGAAAGCAGTTTTACAGGTAAGCAAAACCGAGTAGTAGGAGTTTCTCTGTGTAGATGGCGTTTCAAAGCCAAATTATTTTTGTAAGGAATCCGTTTCTTTTGTGCAGGTCATTAGTTGTAAGTAGAGTTGTAAAGAACCCGGAAATTTCTGGGAATTTTGGAAGCATTGGAAACTTTGACGGGAAGAAACTAATTTACGCGTTTCTTATATGCTCTGGTCTGGCTAATCAGGCACATAACCAAGTTTAAATCTTAATAATGAATCGCCATTTAAATCAACGTACTAAATCTTTGTATTATTTTGAAAGTAAAGTCTATTGAAATGAAATTTTTGAAAATTTAAAATTACAAAAATTTTGTTGAAAATCTGCAAATTATATGACACAAAATTATTAAAATGTTATTGGTTTATTATCGTTCGATATTAAATATGAACGAATTAATTACTTTGTAATAAGTGTTTCAATGATCGAAGTGTTTTTAATTTTAAAATATAAATTAAATTACAATTTATTTATGGAATTCATTTACATTTTTATATATAATAGGAAAGGCGCACAATATAAATATTTTTCTTGGCTCTAACACATTTTTCTCAATTTTCTAATATTCAGCTATTTACAAAAATTAAATATTAGTTTTGGGTCATATACATTTCTTTTACAATGAAAAATACAATGACTAAAAATCCCCACTTTTTAAAAACTTTCAAATTTTTTTTTTTTTTTTTTTTTTTAAGAAACCCGGTTTATTTCCTGGAATAAATGGGGTTTTTCCTCGTCCTTGCAACTCTAGTTGTAAGCAGTTATAATGTTTCAAAAATAAAGTGTAACACTAATTTACTAATGCACTGTACATATGAATGTAATTTTTTTCAATTTTTTTTTAATCCACTCAGAAAATGTCCCATTATTTTAGTTAACGTTTCTAAACAATTTTAGAATTAAAACCTAAAACATTCTATTTACTTGAAACTTTTTGATAAAGACAGACGCATCTCTCTTTGGGTAAATTTCAACCACGAACACAGTCAGGATTCAACAGGTTTTGTTCTCCCAGCTTAAGAAAAAAAAACATACTTGTTGATGTCAAATTTCGTTAACGGTTCATGTGTAGTGCGCCATTCATGTGTCATAAATATCACATGAAATAAGTGAAATTTTATGTAGGTTTTACCGACACACAAAACTATTAAAAAACGCGTCTTTTCTTGTGATTAAATAGAACTTACTAAATGCACTAAATTGATGGTAATCGATCTGACTCATAAATATGCATTTGATAAGTCAACTTATGTCGATGAGCTAGCCATATTTAATATAGCTATCTCATGGACAAAACATAGCAGCAGTAGTTTATTGCTAAAAAATAAAAAATAAAAATAGTACCTGAACGCTCGTTGATTTGCTATGCAAATAGTTACCTACAATTTTTACTTTCTCTGCAATACATGGTAATGTTTAGTGGAAGTATTAGAATCATGTCGAAAATCGTACCTCAAATTTTTGACGGATATGCATGTTTTGTGACCTCTAGAATACAAAAAAAAAACCTTTTAGAATACTGAAGAAGAAAATTTAGAATGTGACCTTTTAGAATACAAAAAAAAACTATTTTTATTTTGACATCTGTGTGTATGTGTGCGTCTGTCTGTCTGTGCAATGTATGCATCCACTCTAACGTATCTAACTCAAAAATTAATTGACCAAATTTCACAAAATTTTATTGGCAAGTTACTTGAACATTATCATGGTGCTGATCAGATTTTGGTATAATTCGGGATAAAAGAACCTGCCCTTTTTTTTTTTTTTTTTTGCGAAATAACTCGCAAAAATCGTATATATCCACTTTAGCTAGAAAACTTAGTCAAATTTCACAAAATTTGGTAGATAAGCCATTTGTAGTTTATCCCGGTGCTGATTAAATTTTAGTACGATTCGGGAAAAATGAACCTGCCTTTTTTTGTGATATGGTCCGAAAAAAATCCGCAAAATGTAAGATAAAAGATTATGTACGCTCAAGTGTATTAATTAAACGCTTGTTATATATGTAATTTTTGATGATGAAAAGAATAAGAACTACTCCATTAGTTTAAGACTAGCCTTTCTCGAGATACTTTAGTTTTTCGAATTTTTATTGCACCGCCTTTGAAAATACACCCAGTTGCCAAATGAAAAAGAACATTTAATTAACAGTGCGAATTCAGTGTAAAATCATATGTGATAAAATCATTTTAATCATATTCATCATCACTAATTTCAACTTATCAATTAAAAAATTTGCAATCTGAAAATAATAAGGGCAAATTTCATGTGTAATTTTTATTTTCACAAGCAAAAATTTCTTTGCATGAAATGTGTACACTTTTCAGAATCCTGAACTAATGTTGGGTTGATGATGGCTTTTGCTTTTTAGCTAAAATTGCAGAAAATGTTGTAGGAAAACGAGATTTTTTACAGCAAAATGTTAAAAAAACTAACACAGTTAAACCCTGAATGCTGGTCTCTGCACTGCGAGCTTGATTACTAAATTTAAGATTTGCTAATATTGGATGACTTGTAACAGTTTTCTGTAGATAGCGACTAAACATCTAAAATTACTTTGGATAATTTAAATTAATATATCTATAATAAAAATTATTAATATAAATTCTTGAAACTGCAGCAATGCAATTGCCACAGTAAAAAAATGTAATAGAAATAACCAAAACGTCAAGAGAAATACTGCACTAATAGACACATTACAAAAAAAAAAAAAAGAAATACTGGTATATCATGATTAGAATTTGTGTTATATGAAATTATAGCCTTAAAAGGCTATTATTATTCAACACATTTATAACGTCGTATATAACGCAATTTCTAATCATGATATAAGGTCAAAATTTTGCATTGGAATATTAATATTGGTGTAAAATGTACAATAAGTTGTTTCTTTGCATTGGTCATGGTAACAAATGAAATTAAAAAAGGAAGATCAATCATGCTTAAAGCATTGATTATGAAACACTTTCCAACTTCAATGCAATTTTATTTCAACATGTCTAAAATGCAATACATTCCTCGGTAATATTTTAAAACTTATCACAATACTACATTAATTTATTATATTTGAAAACTTAAACCTTCATCGAAAAAAATGAACTTCATTCATATGACGGCATTGAAATATAAATTGCCTGGTTTAAACATCTCTAAAATGTGATACATTCCTCGGTAATAATTTTAGAATTATCATAATACTACGATAATTTATTATATTTGAAAACTTCATCGAAAACAACTGAAATTCATTCAAATGACGTCATAGAAAAAATAACACGCCTGGCTCTCTCTATAAAAGCAGCATTCATTCATAAATAATTTCATATTCATGTCATTCATCACAATAATATTATAATTTATTTTATTTAAAAATTAAGACCATGGAGCTACAAGTAATTAAACTCTATGCGCAAAACTTCATCGAAAAAAATCGTCATTCTCTTTGTAAAATCAATGAATATTTCATTCATATCAGCTATGCAGACCCCATGAACTAAATGATTTTTTGTTAAAGAAATACAGCAATTCTAATACAACTCATTCTACATATTTTGCTGTTTACATTTTACATAGGTGAAAAATAGGCTTCGTTGTAGAAATAATCAAATTTGGATGAGCATTTAAACTCAAATATATTGTAATTGCGTTGTTGCAGTATGTAGATGCCCAGAATTTAGGCAAAAATAAAGTGGTTTTAGGACAGATACAATACTCAATATGAATTAAAAAGAACTTTAAAAATCACGATATTGAGACAAGATGGATGCCATATATCATTTTGAAGTGGGCCACGTGATCTTTTCATATCATGGTCACATGATCGCTTCATATAAGAGGTGTTATTATTATTTTAATTTTTATTTAAAAAACTACTGAATATATTTCGCTGAATTTTTTTTTATATATTTTATGGAATAATTTGAATATTACCTAAAATTTTCGAAGCAATTTGTGAATTTTAAATCCGCTTAAAAAATGTTTGAAAAATTAGGTCCCATAGGGCTCAATGTATTTCATTATTTCAACCCGGGTTCAATCCAAAACTAATTGGGTGATATTATTCATTTATATTCTCATAGCTCCAATAGACCGTCTGAACAATATACAAAAATTTCATTTAGATTAAGTCATTTTTACGGCAGTTATCGTGCTAATGGACAAACAGACAGACAGACAGAATGAACAAAGTCATAAACACTTAACTTTGTTATAAAGTGTTAAAAATAATACTACTGTATATACTGTAATAAATATCACATATACAGTACAAAATTAGCATTTAACCAGTTAAAAGTTAGGGATGATTTTTGTTTTTAATAATAATGTACATTTATTTATTAATGTGTTCAGCTACTGTAATGGGAATATGTGCCATCCAAGCATATATTGGAGTTGAAAAATACTGCTTGCTTAAATAACTGATTGAAAGAGACTTTTTAAAAATTAAGAGTATCCTAATCATTTAAAGATATAAAACATTTAAGTGTGTCATAAAAAACAAAGTTTGAAAATGATCATGCTTGATCATGAAAATTATTCTACATTTGACCAAAACTGATGTTAACTGAGTAAAAATATAAAAAAACATTGAAACTACACATTTTTCTTATAAAAAACACTTACGAGCCAAAACATTAAAACCACCTATGTTATATTCAAATGCGTCTGGTCACAGCTAGCAACAGTATGGATGTGTCAAGGTCAGGAAGCTGATAAATAAAACCTGCGTCATTGCTCTCGCAGTTAGTACTTAATTTCGTCACAACATGGAGAAAGAAAGGGATTTATTAGATTTTGACAAAGGTCAGATCATTATGTCATGATGCCTAGGTAAGAGCATCTCAGACACAGTGACACTAGTAGGCTGTCTACATAATGCAGTAGTTAGTGCATATCAAAAAAGGTCCAAAATAGGTAACACTTCGAGTTGTCGACTAGGCATAGGATGACCATGCTTCATTGATGCTAGATGTCAGTATAGGCTTACTCATATTGTCCACAGAGGAGGAGAGATACTGTGAGGGACATCACCAGTAATTTCAATCATGGTGATGAGGGCCAATGTGTCCATACACACAATTTATTGTACACTGTTGGATATGGGTCTCTGTTGTAGCTTCAGACCCATTCGTATTCCCATGGTCACTGTTGTGCATAGTCGTAAACACATGCAGCAGGCAAATAAAAATCGTCATTGGATCATCGATTATTGAAAGAAGACTGCATGGTCTGACGAATCACGATGTTTTCGCGCCAAGTGAATGGAAGAGTTTGTGTGTGCCATTTCTATAAGAAAACCTTAGTGCCTCGATACACTATGAGTTGCAACCAGACTGGTGGGGGTTTGATGGTCTGGGAAATATTTTCTTGGGGAGCACTAGAACCCCTCATCCCTGTAGTAGGAACTCGGAAAACTGACACTTACCTGTTGCTGACCAAGTGCACCCTCTTATGACAACTGTGTTTTCTGCTGGAGATGGCACCTTTCAACAAGACATCACACCCTGTTATACATGAAGAAGATTCAGGAATGGCTCCAAGAACACAGTGAGGAATTCCCAAGGAAAAGACATGGCTCCCAAATTCACTAGACGTGAATCCTATTGAACATTTATGGAATGACTTGGAGAAACGTTTACAAGCTGTATCACACCAACCCTGCAATTTGAAAGAACTGTAGGATCTTCTCTTGCAGACATGGTACGAAATGTCAACAGCTACCTACCAAAATCTCATTACATCTATGCCTTGCCAGGTAAAGACTCTTTTGGTAGCAAGAGGAGAACCCACATTACATTAGATGGTTTTAATGTTTTAGCTCATTTATGTATAACTAACATTTAATGACTAATAGAGTTAAAAATAAAATTTAAAAAATCAGTTTTTATAATTAGTAAAACTCCACATACAAAATTTATAAGTATTTTATTTTTAAAAATACAACATATTTTTTGTCTGATTTTAAAAACATTTAAAACTCAAGTATTAACCTTTATATAACCATTTCTTAACTTGATTTTATGATAAAGTCTTCGTTGGCAGTCAACCATCCTGACTATAACTTTTAAAAGCATAATATCACTCATAGATATCAGTTTTTGTAATTAGTATAACTCCAACATAAACAAAATTTATAAGTATTTTATTTTTAAAAAATACAACATACTTTTATCTGATTTTAAAAACATTTAAAACTCAAATATTAACCTTTATATAACTATTCCTTAACTTGATTTTACGATAAAGTCTTCGTTGGTAGTCAACCATCCTGTCTATATCTTTTAAAAGCATAATATCACTCATAGATATGAGCTTAACACACTCATCATCCAAATTAAAATACAGGTATCTCATTTCGTCTTCACTTTCACATGAAATGATCTTCAAAGTTTCTCTTAAAGAATCTTCTCGTGTATTTTTCACGGGATAAATTTTAGCATTCCACAGTGAAAAACTATCACAATCATCACTAAAACACTGAACATCAGGTGCCACAGAGCTTTTAAGTTTTTTCCCAAAAAACTCTACTTCAAACAAATGCTTTTCTTTGTAAACTTTTTTAATATCATCATTGATTCTACAAGCAACAGTCACAAACCCCCCTTGTACTGCTTCAGTATATATTAACGTATCATCAGGAATATCAAATGGCAGTCGCTGTATAGGATATCCTTCTATCTGTACATTACTAATAATACAATTTTTACCAGTGCCTATAAGTACATTTATGTCACAGCATTCTAAAAGTGTACTCTCATGCAAATGAGACATAGGGTGGAATATTGAATGAAGGACAGTACCTTGAACATAGAGTGGAATCACACCTTTCACAGACCATAAACTAAAACTAAATCTTTGAACTGGAAAGACTGTTGAAAATTTGTTTTTAAAACAAAAGCTATCCAAATATTCTTTCATTGTTCCAAGGTGATGAAAATATGAATTTTTTAGAACCAAAACAGAAAGATTACTGCCATGTAAATTTCCATACAAAGCTGACCTTTTCATAGCACGCTCTTCATCAAAAGCTTTATCAACAATGTACATTGGATTAGCTTTTGATCCCAGAGGTTGTAGAAAATCTCCATAGGAACTTAATTCACACTTTAAAGGCTTGTTTCTGTTGTAAAATTTTACTAATTTTGCAACAATCTTGTGGTCAAAGAAAAAAGTGCTATCACTAAAGATGACTTCTTGCTCACCATCACCTGTAAAAAATATGAATAAAATAATTGATGATCAAAAAATAATTTAAATGTGCATATTATGTACTTTTAAACAAGTACAAATTATATTGTTTTCATAGATGTTTTCTAACTAGTTCCTTTTAAACAGCAACTTAAAGCTAATTAGATTTTATGAACAAAACTGAACCCCTTTTATAGTCTTATATCATCAGGCAAGTACTAACCTTTCATAATATATGAATATAACAAACATTTGTATGTTTTTCAGCAAATGACAATAGGAAAGAAAGAAAATAAAAAAAATTAGAAATCAACTAATCTAGATTTTCACAGATATCAAACAAGAATGTAAATAAAATTCATTCCAGTCAAATGATGAATACATTAGATTCTAAATCTAAATAAAAACTAAGCAGAAAATGAAGATCTAAATAAAATAAAAAATAAGCAAAAAATGTTTTTTTTTCTAATTTTTTTTACAGATGCATTTTTAAACTGCACTTAAATCTAACTAGATATTATGAACAAAAATTTTGGAGTTATCCACTCAATATAAGTTTTATTTATACAACTGGAATAAATTACCCAGCATTGTTCAGGTTCTAAATAAGTGCCCATTACTTAAATAAAACAGATACAAATAACACTACAACCAATTACCAAATCACTTGTTTTGAATTAAAATAATTCTTGTGATAGAAATAAAGGAAAATACTTGAAATCGCAAAAAAAGAGTTCTTTTAAACCTGAAGTAAAATACTGTTATCTCAGCAAATTTTCATTAAATTTAAGTCAAATTTTAGCACAATACTCATAATGATAATATAATACTAAATTTAAGAAATTAGGATATCTTTTAAATTCGCAAAGCTATAAAAACCAAAAAATAAACACACTTAAGAGCAATCAGCTATCTTTTCCTCGAGACAAAATGTCTACTTCCTGCTCTAGAATTAACATCTATTATCTGCGGCAACAAAGAAAGGACAAATTTAATTTGACAAAACGGAACAAAATGGTGGTTTTAGATCTTAAATTTGCCACTTTTAAACTAATTTAAACTTTTTAAAAATCTTGCAGAGGCATATTTCTCCTATCTTTCTATAACACTTTGAATATTATCGAATAATATAATTTCGAGTGTAAGTTAGATCTCTATAGACCAGTGAGATTAGTCTCCCTCAGGTAGGGACTAACAAAGAAACTCTTCACTTCATGCGTCTAATCCTTCTTCAATAGTTTCTCTCTCTTTCAAGAGACATAGAACTCAGAGAAAAACTATTGAGGTCAGATTAGCAACCAGATGCTATAATAATCAAATTCCTCCTGAATGTTTCTTGAGGTTTGATTTCAGTATTTGAACACTTTGAGATGCAAAACATAAAACTTTTTCCATGGTTTTTCATGGGTACCCACTAATTTCAAAATATTCTTAACAACAAATTACTACATCTATGATATGGATGAGCATGTGCACAGTCTTAATCTGTATACTTTCTCCCAATGGAACATGAAAGGGAATACAAATAACACAAAATAATGTAAAAACGTCTTGATGATGTTAAGAATTTTATTTCCACTTTGTTTTAGAATAGCATTTCTATAAATGAATATAAAAATATTACCTTTGTTAGAACTATATTAAAAATAAATTACTATTGAAAGAGATAAACAAAATTAGTTTAGTACCAAAGAAAAACATTTTATAACTTAATGCAATAAACATGACTAGAACTTAAATAAATTATCTCAGTTTATGAAACACAGAGATAAATGAAGCAGAAATAACAGTTCCATCTCTATTTATGAGATGGAGATTTATTTCCTGTGAAGACTACTTTTACCCACTCTTACGCTATCTTCTTAAGAAAACACCGGATAAACCAAGTTTTAAAGAAACAAGAAAGATCAACCATGCATAAAGCATTGATTATGAAACACTTTCCAACTTCAATGCAATTTTATTTAAACATCTCTAAAATGCGAAAACTTCATAAAAAAAAAATGAACTTCATTCAAATGACGGGACTGAAATATAAATTGCCTGGTTTAAACATCTCTAAAATGTGATACATTCCTCGGTAATATTTTTAAAATTATCATAATACTACAATAATTTATTATATTTGAAAACTTCATCGAAAACAAATGAACTTTATTCAAATGACATCATCGAAATATAAATCGCCTGGCTCTCTATATAAAAGCAGCATTTCATTCATAAACTTTTTTCCATTCATTTCATTCATCACAATACTACAATAGTTTATTTTATTTAAAAACTTAAAACCATGGAGGTACAAGTAATTTAACTCTATGCTTAAAACTTCATCAAAAAAATCATTTGCATATCCATGTAAAATCAATTAATGTTTCATTCATATCAGCTATATTGCAGACTTCATGAGCTAAATAATTTTGCGTTAAAGAAATGCTGCAATTCTTATACAACAAATTCTACATCTTTTGGTATTTACATTCTCCATAAGTCAAAATTAGACTTCGTTGTAGAAATAATCACAGTTGGATGATCATTTAAACTCAAATATATTGTAATTGAGTTGTTTCAGTATGTAAATGCACAGAATTTAAGCAAACATAAAGCAGTTTTAGGACGGATACAACACTAAATATAAATTAAAAGGAACTTTAAAAATCAGGATTTTGACACAAGATGGATGCCATACTTTATTTTGAAGTGGGTCACGTGATCTCTGCGTATAATGGTCACATGATATAAAGGGTGTAACTATTATTTTAATTTTTATTTAAAAAACTATTGAATATATTTTGTTGAAATTTTTTTTATATATTTTATGGGATAATTTGAATATTTCCTAAAACTTTCGAAGCAATTTGTGAATTTTAAATTTGCTTAAAAAATGTTTGAAAATTAGGTCCCATAGGGTTCAGTGTATTTCATTTTTTCAACCTGGGTTCAATCCAAAACTAATTGGGTGATATTATTCATTATATTCCCATAGGTCTCACTGACCGTCTGAACAACATGCTAAAATTTCATTTTGATAATGTCATTTTTACAGCAGTTATCGTGCTAACGGACAGACAGACAGACAGACAGAATGAACAAAGTCATAAACACTTTTCAACTATGTTGTAAAGTGTTAAAAAAGGGCATTCATAGGGATATCAATATTAAATTCAGATTAGTAAATTAAATATTCACACATGAAATAAAATTATTTGAAAAGTATAAATCAGTTTAACTATTATACTTTTAAATATATTAAGTTAGCCATAATGATATTTTCAATATCATTATAGTTTATTTATCAGCATAAAAAATAACCATACTATAAATAACTATAAAAGTGAAAATCTGCTTATTCTGTATACAAATTCATAGTTCTTAACGGAGTTTTCAAATTTGGTATGGTTATTCTTTATTTTACTAGAGGTGTTCGCATCTATGTTTCAAATTTCTAAAACCAATTGTCGAAATATAAATAAGAAACATAAAAGTAAACCTTCCATAGAATTACAAGTAGCATTAAGCAGACAATCTTTTAAACTCTATTTGCAGAAAAATATATCATGTTAATTAACAATGGAATAAAATTTTCATTATGTAAATAAATCAAATGTCTTTACACAGCAGACGATTCATAGGATTGAAATAAAAAAGAAATTGTTAGAAATATAAATGAACAGCGATGTATTTTTATTAGGTTATACCAGTGATGGACATGGAATAATTAAGATTATGAAAATTATTGATAATTTCAATTTCCTTTTTATTTTTCCATTTTTGTTTCTAATTTATATATTTTTAATTGTGTTTACATAATTGTTGCATTAGGATTAAAGTGTACATGAATTACTATCTTTTGTTATTATTTAAGCTTCTTCATTTTGATATGTGTTGAATAAACTTCATATTTTTTTTTAATTAATTCTACAGAAGGAGCCAGGATGTTTAACTCATATTTGTTTATGAAGATAATTTTACATAGCAAGAACAGATATTCTTATACTTCTTTTTCATGGGAATTTAATTAAATACCTTTAATTAAATACTGGAATGTACTTAAATTAAATACTAGAATTTTTTGAGGGACAATGTCATTTAGAATACTACAAATTTGCATATACTTCAAATCATGAGCAATGCTGCACTACTAGTACTAATGTCAGGGGTGGCTTGTGTATAGGCACTGCGGCCCTGACAGTGCTCTCTCTCCCTCGCAGCGTTGCATGCAGCTTACTATTTATGCATACGTACAACAGTCAAACACCACGCTGCTGGAACTGTGAAGCATGGTGTTTGACTGTTGTGCGCATGCGCATATAGGAAGCTGCATGTGAGGCTGTGAGGGAGAGAGAGCACTGTCGCTCCCACAGTGCCTATACACGAGCCGCCCCTGACTAATGTAAAAAAAATATTCACAAATATATTGTATTATCAGCAAATAAAGATTTATAAAGTCATACCAAAATTAAGATTGACTACTGCTTCCTTTTCATGCATTTCTTCAATGGATGGTTTCTGCAAGACACTTAGGCATTTACTCATGAATGTTGAGCTGCTGTGGCTGTCTTGAATTGCTGGCAAAACATACACACCATGACCAACACCAACAGATATTGGAGACGGGTGAGCAATAGCAGTAAATCCATCATTTTCAAAGGTCCATGAGTCTAGAGTAAAACATAAATTCTTAGATTTTGTTTAAGGATTTATTTACTTATTTTTAAGGAAGAGGGGTATCTTAAGCAATCTAAAATATATAGCATAATTTTTTTCCAAAATTAAATACTTGATAATATTGGTTTATATTGGCAGACACATACTGTAAATTATTCTGCTATCTGTGCTGTTACCAAGAGCATAGAGTAATAGGGCAATATGCAGTATTATGGACATACTGAATAAATATTCTACATGTATTTTGCGATCATTTTTTTGTTATGGTACAGCATTTATATAAAAATTATATTTTGAAAGCAAATAATTGAATATAATATTTGAAATTTATAGTTGAAATCCAGCGTTTAATTAATATATTTAAGGATTATTGTACAACTACTCTTAAGAAAAAAAAATAATAAATAAAACACCATCATAAAACACGCTGAATATTTAAGCATAGAAAGATTAAAGTATAGGGAGTTATTCCTCCTTATACTGAAATCATTGTTAAATGTCATCAATATAAAATGATAAGTTTAGTACTTTTTACAAGTTTAGTATTTTTTATAAGTTTAGTATTTTTATGTTTATCTGCAAAACTCAATAGAAAAATTGCAACTTTCTACTGTGGCATTAACTGTAACTTCCTATAGTGATATTAAAAAACATGAGTTATTATTTGTGAACTCTACTGCTTTACACATCTACTTTGTAATTCACCCCTGTAGAACCTAATGTTAGCCAATTAGAGGAGGTTCTACAAGATTTTACAAAATATTTCAAGGGTTCTTCTAAATAAAGAAAAAAATAAATAAATGGCAGTGGCCTCAGTTCAGTGGAATCGGAATGGTTTTGTGTCAATAACAACTTTCCTTGTGGTTGGGTTGTCATTTTTATACATTTTTAAAACAGTTCAAAATATGAAAATATCAAAAGTAGAACAACCTTTTCAAAATAGGTCAAAATATCAAATTTAAAACCATATTTCAAATATTAAAATATTAAAATTTCTAAAACTAAAATCCTTATCTGAAATCCAATTACATACCAATTATTTTTTATAGTTTATACTTTTAACTTATGCGCTTTTAATTTTTGAGATATAAACATTACGAACTTGAAAAAACGGAATATTTTTAATCTCCTTGAACATGACAAGAAGATTCCCCCAAAACTATAACAGCTTTGTTTAAACAAATTACAAATCTAGAAACAGGATTTATTACTAAACAATTTCATCATTTACTGTTTATATCTATATATATATTTTACAGTTTAGAAGATATTTCAAGTGAACACAAGCAGAGTTAGGCAAAGACTCACTCAGACAAAAATTGTTTAGTTTTTTTAAACGAAAAAAGGTTAAAACACTAAAATTATTTTTATATATTTACAAATAGAGCCATTTCCCACAAAACAAGTAAAAATTGTTTACATCTATTAGATTCAGAGATATGTAGCATTCAAATTGTTTACATTTTTTGTAACGCTTCTATTTCAACAAGAGATACCCCCAAGCACGGATGCTATTCACATCAAAAGGTTGGGAATCACTATTCAATGGATGGATACACCTGGAAGGAGCCAGAATATGCATGGATGTAACTAGTTGTCCAGAACCTACTCTAAACTGTAAGTTCCAGTCCTGTGCATAAAATAACCATTGAGCAACTAAGCAACCCCCTCATATCAATGTTCATTGTAAAATGAATTATATTTTATAAAATGCAATTACCTTTACTATTTAGACAATAACTTATAATTGCATCTGAGCTAGCAAGAAACACTCCTGCTGGCATATCTTTCAAAAATGGAAGATAACAGGCGAAGATCAAATCAATCATTTGATAATTTGTGTTCCCAAATGGCAAATGGCAGAAAAGCTTTCCAAGAGCACTAAGATTAGGAAGTCTTTGACTGTATCCTCCAGCAGGTATGAGTAGAACCCTCATATCATCAAAAACGTTTTCATAAATTTTTGAAATTTTATCTAAGACAAACATGGTGGATCCTCCACATCCTGTAAAATAAGAAAACATATATCAGTAAATTTAAATTACTTCAATATTCATGCACATATATTAGCACCCTGGTAGCAGAAATAGCGTGGCATGGCGACAAGCACAACAGATTCATTTTAGCCCTTGCAAATTATTATTTATTTTAGATAACAATGAGACAATTTAGATAACAATTATTATTTATTTTAGATAACTCCAAACTAACAATGGTTTTTGTCATGCTATTTTCTTTTCATGCATGAATTTCACCTGATTATACATGACTACATGAAATCTATTATCTGAATGGAATTTTCACTGCATCTGCAAATTCATGCCTATAACATATTGTTTTCGAACATCACAAATTGCACATTTTAATTGTTCTCCAAACTCTAGTTGGGTTTTCATTTGTTAATATATCTAGAAAAAATTAGCAGCTATAAAATGCGATTTACGACATTCTTCTGATTAAGATTAACTTATTACTGAGGTATCATTGCTTCCTTCATGATACACAAAATCATTCCACTAACATTTTGTTACCAAAATTTCAGTGTTTTTAATCAATCTCTAGAAATTAATTTAGGTCACTCTTTACCAAAATACTGAGAAGAAATACCTGTTATAAAATGCATTTTAAGCGACTTCTGATTGATTTCAAGCATTAAACCCTAGCTACCAATTCTCTGCATTTTCTGGGAAAACCCAGTTTTATGTATTTTCTATCAATCTCAAATAATATGCAAATTTCCCAATTTTATAAAGGTTCTAGCAAATATTGCATAATTTAGGAATTTTTTAAAAATGAAATACTATAACAAGTTTTGATATAATTGGGTAAAAAGTACATTTGTGGTTTTAATTCATTTATCAGGTAATAATTTGTCATTGCAGAAAACTGCAATTTTACATAATCCTCGAGTAATTACATAATTAATTTCATTTAATTACATTAAATATTTTCTACTTTTGAGATCTGTTTGACTAAAGTTTTTGTTATTTAGAGTTTTCTACAGAAAAACTACTTTTCAAATGCATTATTAATGATAACTTATTTCTGGAGTAAAGCTATTAAAATAATGAGTTGTGAAGAACATACATTAGAATTTGATGCATTTGCATCAAAAACTATACTTTTATAATTTGAATTCATCATAATAAGTGTAAATAAAGATTAAGATCCACTAAATTATACAAATTTAAGAAAATATAGCAGTTTTAGCCACAAAAAAAATGTTATTTTTTAATTTTTTTTTATATGGACAAAAAATTTTAAATCTTTGTTTCTCCTGATTTACTTTAATCAAACCCTATCAGGGCAATTTATACAAATTAAAGGTCTTTTCTATATTCAATTTCCCATTTCTTGTGAATTTTTTATGTCTTCCCCTCCCTAAAAAAAATGAAGGGCCGGACCCCCTCACAACCATGCCATCCCCTCCTATTGGCAGCCCTGACTCCATAGTGACCACTTATTTTACGATAATATTCGAAAGTGGGGTTAGTGTTTATATCTCTAACAATAAAAAAAAAAATAAAAAAAATATACCTTTAACTATAGTTAAAGGAGAAAAAACTGTGCAAAAGGAAATTAAAAAACTTATAGTTATATTGTAAATAAATATGTTTTACTTCTAATTTTAAAATATAAATGTTTTTTTATTAATGCTCTAGAAAGAGATAGGAAATTACATTATTCAGATCTGCCTATGATAATACATGACCTGTGATAATTTTTTTATATATATACATACAATTTCTTACACCATGAAATGGGGGGTAAAGATAAAAATTTTTTTTTTGACAAATCACATTTTTGCACCTACTATCAAAGCTGTGTCTTTGATTTGTTCATTATTATGTTTCAATATTATTGCAAAAATTTAACACAACATTATGATATTAGACTTTTATGATGATTTACCAAGGCTGCTGACCCAAAAATGAATTGTTTAGGTTACAGATTGATTTTAAATTTATGCCTTAGGTCTTGCAGATCAATTTTCAATATATGCAATAGTAGGTGTTGTAGATCAATACATAAACTGCTGCTGCTGGGATCAGCACTAGGAATTGCTATCTTATATGTTTATTTTGTAATCGAGGGATTTCAGGATTAAAAATTTATCAATCCAAAGATCCTACAGGATTTTTCAAAAAGTGACTGAGCTAGCTAGCAAATAATAAAAGACAATGTCTGTACATGCTCTAGAAGAATATCCAAGCAAACCAGAGTTGTGAAATGTGGTAAAGATATACTTCTGGGCAAATTCTGAGATACCCCAGAGCAATTTAAAAAAATTGATTTTTTTTTTTATTCAATGCTGAAGTAGAATTGTGAGCATTTTGAGCAAATTTTTCACACTAAGTTGTATTTTAGGACGTGGTAGTCCAGTGGTTAGCATGAAGGAATTACACTTGGTAGGCCCGGGTTCGATTCACTCAGCTGCCAAAACTACCGCCATGTTCACACAGAGTAAGATCACATTAAACATGTGGATCCGTAAGTTTCTCGGAGAGGTTGGTGGTAGGGGAAGGAGGGAAGGAGGGTACGGTCCCTGTGGATGCCTCTCCCACTGGGTTCCGGTCTAAATTGGGTGGCTCTTCCCGGCCGTCTAAACCGTTACCTTACACCTTTCTGGTAGGTCGGATGATCTGGGTCTCAACAACAACACTAAGTTGTTTATAGCAATAAAAAAATTATCTGTTTCAATCTAAACACCTCTGTAAAGTAATAAAAAAGTTCTTTTCAATGAATTTTGAATGACATCATATTCAAAAAGTGACTGAGCTGGTCACTGAAGGTAGCTAGCAAATAATAAAAGACAATGTCTGTACATGCTCTAGAAGAATATCCAAGCAAACCAGAGTTGTGAAATGTGATATAGATATACTTCTGGGCAAATTCTAAGATACCTCAGAGCAATTTAAAAAAAATTGATTTTTTTTTTATTCAATGCTGAAGTAGAATTGTGAGCATTTTGAGCAAATTTTTCACACTAAGTTGTTTTTAGAACGTGGTAGTGCAGTGGTTAGCATGAAGGAATTACACTTGGTAGGCTCGGGTTCGATTCACTCTGCTGCCAAAACTGCCGCCATGTTCACATGGAGTAAGATCGCATTAAACATGTGGATCTGTAAGTTCCTCGGAGAGTTTGGTGGTAGGGGAAGGAGGGTAAGGTCCCTGTGGATGCCTCTCCCACTGGGTACCGGTCTAAATTGGGTGGCTCTTCCCGGCTGTCTAAACAGTTACCTTACACCTTTCTAGTAGGTCGGATGGACTGGGTCTCAACAACAACACTAAGTTGTTTATAACAATAAAAAATTATCTGTTTCAATCTAAACACTTCTGTAAAGTATAAAAAAAGTTCTTTTCAATGAATTTTGAATGACATCTGTAACACACTTGGTGAATTGTTTAAAACACATGTTTCAAGATAAAGCAATATTTTTAGGAATAAACCTTCAAGATTTTGCACTATTTTTATCTTTCAAATTATTTACCTGGAATTATTAACCAATTCTTAGAATTTTTGCATATCAATAAAATGTGGATAGAAAGAAATGAACCCATATTTTCTCTACTGCTAACTAACAAAATCATTGTGAAAAACGTGACATCAAATGACTTGCACAATGGCATGTTAGCTTCCTTTACTGAAGATTTTTAAGTATAATTGTATTCTAAGCAGCAGGGTGCAAAATGCACACAACCTTGGTTATGTTTCTCTATTTTCAGTTGTATTATCAGTATGATTTCAACAAATCTGGTGTATCATTAGGCATGGCCTGCTCATTTGCCAAAAGCAGCTATCAGGGCACAACTCAGTATACCACTGGAGCACTAAAGGTGGTGACAACTATTAAAAGTTATGGCTGAATTTCTTATAATTGTTAATTGTCAGGTTCCAAAAATGTTTTTTAACTTTATAGTTTCTAAAATTTTTTGCTTGGAATAAGTTTTTGGAAATATCTTTTAATACTTTTAATGGATGACAGAGTTGTTTAACATGATTAATGAAATTTTAATGTATATATTAATTATGTCTCCGTGTCAGGAATGACTTATGGGTTTGTTTTTGTTCTGTTTGGAAATTGAAACAATTATTGGTAAACAAAGTATGCACTATGCATAACTCCCTTTTATACTTTAACAGGAGATACACTATTTTAAAATTTTCATTCATTATTAATACTAATGAAATGCATGTCAGAAATGACAGTTAATAAATATACTCATCTAAAATATATAATAAAATTGGGGTTTTAGTATGCCTGTTAATAGCAACCAACCAAAACTTCACACAGATGTCATGAGGAACAAAATTCTGAATAGACCTCAACTGACTTGAAATCACTACTGTTGTCATCTGAAAGATGAAAAGGATGGATGATAAAATAATCTCACCGATCTCAGGGAGAAATGTATGTATCAGCAAATTTGCAAATTAATATCATTAATTTTTTTTAAAATAAGGGTTTTTTTTTAAAAGTTAAAATCAGGATTTCTTAAGCAATATTAATTTATTCCATTATTTTACTGGTGTAATTAAGAGATGAAAACTCAACTCATCACTGGGAGACAGTGACAGAAATGACAAACTTGTATTTTTATGAAGTCAAAACTACATTTAATATTATTGAAAAATACTTTTTTGTTAAAAAAATATGTAGAACAGACTGTATTCAGGAAATAAAAAAAAATTATATGTATTGTTACTTTTTTAAAGCTCAAGCGACACAAAATTGACAATTATCAGATATTCAGACTTATGAGCTTTTTTTTTTAAAAAACCCAGTCTTGTTACCAAAGGCAACTAGTTATCTAACAATAAAAATCAAAATTCATATTTATCTGTTTAATAAAATTATGCAATTTTTTGCATAGGAAATACTATAATATTAAGGCTGTTTTACCAATTTTATAACCAGGAGGATCAGCAAACACATGAATAGGAACTCCTGGTGGAATTTCCTTTTGGTTTTGTTTCTCAATTATTTGCTTTTCATAGCCCTTCATTTGGCTTTCATCACTCGCAGATATGATCACAGCATCCCAAAAGATATTTCCATCTAATTCTTCTTTTCCTGAAACAAGAAAAATATGAAGTAAATATTTTTCCTATGTAACAAATATTGACATTCAGAATTATATTTTATTTAATATCTAAATTGAACAATGATTTAATATTTCTTAGTTACATTCTATGAACAATCAATGTATATACAATCTCATGTAAATTAGTATAAATTTATCACATGCATTTGAAGAGTTCAGGAACTCTTCTAATGCATGTGATTCGATAAAGCAGGATTGCTTCATTATTCATAATATTAGAATGTTAGAAGTGATTCATATGTTAAAAGAATTTTTTTTATGAGAAATGACTATATTCTATCATGTGGAGATCTGACTGTGTACCCAAAAAGAGCTCAAGTGGAAAAGATATGTGTTCATCTGCAGCAAGGGCAGCCAGTACAACTCCATTCTTTATCAGAGTAGTATTTTAAGTGTAGTAGAAATATTATTTGCACTAGATATTAAATAAAACTGTTTTTCTTGTGGTGATAGAAATAAGATTGGAAATAAAAATTAATAAGCAAAAAATTGAGTTACTTCCACTTTTAAATACTGGTAACAAGATATTTTGATTATTATATATGATTGTTTAGAATACAAATATATATATTTTTTTATTTTACTTGTATTATATATACCTAAGATTGATCATTAATAGAAAATGCTCTGTATAGCAAAAGTGAATGGAAGATGGACTGAAATGTAAATGTGACATCAAAAAGACTATACGACAAGCAGTGGAATATTTAAAAAAACATGATAAGTAAACATTATAAATAAAACAGGTACTAAATTGATATAAAATACCCCTTTTTCCCTGTTCCATATATAAGTTAAGGAATGGAATAAGAATTACATGTGGTAAAGATGGGTGAAAATTTTTTTTTAATTACACATTTAGATGAAAGTATTTTTATAAATCATATGTAATGCAGATACTTAAGGCACTAATCCCCTTGTTCCTTGCATAAATATACATGGTGTAAATATATATATATATAGGTCATTCTCATAAAAAAGGAAGAAACTAAGCCTTCCATTAATAAAGTTATGCAATATTTATTTATGTAAAATATCATGACCATGTTCTTATATGTTATTACTATCCTCATATATCATTATTATATGCCATTCCCATGTTATTTAAAAAACATAATTTCTTTTAAAATCTATATTTATGTTGCACGATTTCTGCTAGTATTTTTAATAGAAAGATATACTTTGGTACAATGCATTAACTAAATAAATTCGGAAAAAAAAAAAAATTAATTTCATGCTAAATTTTTCCTTTTCGTACGAATGACCCATATATAAAACAAATAACATCATGTTATGTTAAAATGTGGTGATGAAAATACGAAATGTTGATATTTTAAATTTTAGCAAATATAAAAATAGCAAAATAAATATATGAAAAATTGAGAGGTGCTGAATCTATCTTTTTGTAACCTTCTATAAAGTCTGTGAATCACTATTGGAAATAATTAAACAGCTTAGAAGTCAATGTAGTGACCAATTTAAGGTTAAGATTTTGTACTGTATGCTCATTCATCTGGTTGCAAATTTGAAGCTATGCATCTAAAGTTTTATCTAAAACTTCTTGAGAATTCTGAAGATATATATAGAAGCCTCATGTTAATTTCAACTAAGTAAGGTTGTTTTGGCATTCTATGATTACCTATTTTATACACAATGGGACAATTTGACCAAGACCTATTTATTAAGGTCGAAGACCCAGACCACTCGACTCAACCTAAGGCATGAGCAGCTATTTGAGTGTCTGAGCTATTTATTAAAGAGGATTTTTCAAACAATTATGATCAGCTATGCCTATTCAGGGCTCCTTTTACCCAGAAAATGACCCCCCCCTCCCATCTGTACTGAAAAAATAAAGGTAAATTTCTGTTTAATCACAGTGTTTGAATTTTGAAACGTTAAATCTTTATACAAATTCAAATATAGCTGGGTCATTCCACAGAATTTTGGCAAATTATTATTTATTTGGTTGACTAATTTTGATTCTTTTCATATTTTATATATTGAAAACCATGCATGTGAGAAGATAAAAACCAGTTTAAAAATATTTTCAAACTGAAAGGTGTTACAAAATGAAATTTTGCAAAATCAGGGTTTATGAAATTGCGTGTAATTAACTATTAAATATATTTGAAATCTGTAAATATATTTAAAATCTGCATATCTTACAGAATCAGATAAAGTAAGTTTCATAGCTTTAGGTCTATAATAAACTTTTTTTACAGTTATTATAGACCTAACTAACTAAACTAATTAAAATATTGCTAAAATTAACAGTTTTTGAATTTCTTTTTCCTATGAAAAAAAAAATAAATGACAATACAATTTTTCGTTGTGTCATTTCATGGCATCTAAGGTGTTTCTACAAAATATGTCAAGTTGTTTTCTCATTTCCTTCTTTAATATACATGAACTTAAATATTGAACATTTTTTAAAAACAAGCTTCTTTGATCATTCACAATTGAAACTGGAGATGGGGTATACAGACAAAATTTGACAGGGTAACACTTCTATGTATATTAATGATAACCCAAAAATTTCATTCTGTAGAATCAATTCGTTGATGAAATACAGTGCCTTAACTCCATGAAGAATCCATTGGAGGGGGGAGAGGAGCTTTACTTCTTTATCTACACTAAGAATAACCTTTCTCCCTTATTCTGTGTGACTAGACTATCAGATTTCTCCCCCTCCCCCCCCCCCCAGATGTCTATTTTTTTTAGAGTTGTACTTGTGTAATTTACAATCTGAAAACAACATATAGAGTTATTCTATAAAGAATCAGCACGTACTGTTGATATTAAATTTATTTCTTATATTAAACTTTAGATGGCAGCACCAGAACTCATATTATAGAACTATGTACAGTAGAGCGCCGATTATCCGAACCTGTCGGGACCGGCCCTACTTCAGATAATTGGACATGCAACTTAAGAGATGTTCCTGACTATACTAAAATGGTTGAAATATATATTTCTTATGCGTAACGGTTTTCTTAATACAGCAAATGTATGTTTTTCTCAAATTTAGTAGTGGATAGGTAGATTAAAAAAAATATTTTGTGTGCACAATTTTCCTTCACACTTTATCCAGGCTTAGGACTGGCAGCTGTTAGTGCTGGCGTGTTTAAAAATTGTTTTTTTTTTTTGTTTGTTTGTTTTTTATCTTTTTAATTTTTTTTTGTCTTTCTCATCTTTTAATTTTTTTTTTTACTTTTTTATGATTTTTAATTTTTTTTCTCTTTTTATCATTTTCTGAGCTGCAGGGATTAAAATTTAAGCAAAAAAGCTTTTGATTGTTTTTTGCTTCAAAGAAGACATTCTTTTCAATGCTGTCATATCACGAATTCTTCTTAAATACGTTAGTTGAATAGGATCAGCATTCTCCTGTCGTTCAAGCCATTTCCTAGCTGTTTCCAAACATTCAAAGGCTTCATTATGTGATGGACCTGGGTCATTTTCAGAGTATTCGTTTTCATGTTCTTCAATGTCTTTTTCATCTTGAATCTCATCCACAATCTCATCATCATTTAAAATCTGATATCCAGGATCATCCGCATCACTATTTAACCACTCGTTAATTTCATTTTCTTCGTAACTTAGGATTCTTCCCATCTCCTTCATTGTTTTACATTCCTCATTTTCATTACCAGATTTTTCGGATCCATTGTCAGTTTTTTCTGTACTATTTAAAATGTTATTCCAAGACTTCTTTAATGTTGAGGATTTTACTAGATTCCAGGAATCAGCAGCCATCATACAACAATCTTTTAAATTTGATAGGGGGAATGTTTTCGATTTTGCATGCTTAAAAAAAAAAAAAAAAAAAAAAAATTGAGAGATAGGGTGTTTGGATAATTGGACAATTCGGTTAATTGGAGTTTGGATAATCAGCACTCTACTGTATCCAGTATCAGCAGTAGCTACTGATTCTTCATAGATTTAAGGCACTGTATTTCATCAAAGTATTGATTCAACAGAATGGCATTTTTGAGTTATCAATAGTATACATAGAGATGTTACCCTGTCAAATTTTGTCTATATGCCTCGTCCTCAGTTTCAATTGTAAATGCTCAAGAAAGCTTATTTTTGAAAAAGTTCCAATATTTAAGCTCATGCATATTAAAAAAGGAAATGAAAAAACAACTTGAAATTTTTTGTAGGAATGCCTTAGAAGCTATAAAATGACATAACAAAAAATTGTATTGTCATTTATATTTCTTCATAGGGAAAAAAATTTAAAAACTGTTAATTTTAGCAATATTTTAATTAATTTTACATAGTTATACTATTTTTGGTTATAGATCTAAAGTTATAAAACTTACTTTATCTGATTCTATAAGATGTAAGAGGTACAGATTTTAAATCTTTTTACAGATTTCAAATACCTTTACTGGTTGATAAAATATGGATATAAGCTCTTTTATCCATAAATTTTAGCATGCAAGTGGTGCTGATATAAAGAGAGATTGTAGATTTCCCCCCCTTCCCATTCCTTATCATTAATACAGTAAACAATATTTTGATGATACAAAATACAATTTTCAAAAAATTACCACCTCTTATTTCTGTATATTGAAGCAAAATCTTTTCCATATATTCCTTAATTCTCGATGTAATTTTTTCATTTCCCATGTTACTCTGTAAAGAAAGCACCATTAATATAAAAATGATGACAAAAAAGCCTAGTTTCAATAAAATGACTGAAACAATATGATATATATATATAATGAATATATATGAAACAATATATGATAACAATCATATATCAATATATTATTATTTAATATAATTAGTTAATTAATAAATTAATAAAACGATCATATAATCAAAGTGCTATATGTCAAATTTTAAGTGAAGGATATATGGCATTTTCTGTATAGCAAGAAAGTGCTCAACTGATGATCCATCACCCTCTGTGGTTTTGCAGTCATTACTGATCATCAGCACAGGGGTAAGTGTTGACATGATTAGTAAGCAAAAAAAAAAAAAAATCTCTCTTAAGTTAAGATTTTAGAATTTCTCTTGTAGAATAATTCATTTCGAATCCAGTAACGATGCAAGGCATTATTTTAGTCTAGTCCATTGTTACCAACATTCTAGACACTGAAGATTACAATGAAGTTAATCAAGTATTATTGATAATGCAATGCTCTATTATAGGACAGAAGTCACTTCACTACTGAAGGTGAAAAGTTGCAAGATACAATTATCATTTTTATTCATAACATTTTGTTCCAAAATTTATAGCTAAGTAATGATATACATATTATAATTTCCTAAATATTAAAATTTATTTAAATTCAAAATGAAATTCATCATAACAGAAGTTAATTTGTTTTAAGAGTTTTCTAAATTGGAGTGTTTGGCGGGTTGCTGGAAGAAGGGGGGGGGGGGGGGGGGAATGCTAGGTTTTTCTTGCTCCAAAATTTTATTTTTAGGAGGCAGTCACCCTATATGCCTTTAATTTCAATACATGTGTATCACTCTAATAGTCAACAGTGTTATAATACATATCTTATAATTGGAATAGATCTAGATTCAATAAAAAATAATCATTAATTCAAATTATGTATGAATGTATGTAAATACAGTCAAACCCCTCTAAACGGTCACCCCTGAGATATGGTCACCCTGTTTTTACGGTCAGTTATAAATTCCCCGGCAGGAAACTCATTCACAATATGTACTTTGAACCCCCTGATTAGCGGTCACCCTCAGATATGGACGTGGACACCATTTTAATGATTCATTCCATTAGACTAAAACTTCTGTACGGACACAATCAAAATTTGAATTTTCTATACCAAAGATAGATTCCCAGAAAAAATTGCAACTTGCCTGAGTAAGAAAAATACCTGCGCCTACAACAATGGTCATTCTCTAGGGACATTAACAGCAAGCAATTCAAAAGAGAGATAAGGACTAACGGGAACTCCCCCACTCCTCATTCACAAAAGAGTGGGATCCACTTCAAGGGAAAAACATGACTAAGACCACAAAGGGTACAGAAGTGGAGTGCGCATGGTCTTTAAATTAACATTTAATGCATTGCTTTTCGAGAATTTGAAGTCACATCGGCGGTGAGGTCGTAGAGTTCATATGTGTATGCATAGTCACCATTCTTTCAAAATGGACAGCATTAGTAATCATCATGTTCTGTCTTTGAAAGATAAAATTAATGTTATTGAATATAATGAAAAACATAAAGTGGGAGTTCGTACCCTCGCGACTAAATTTATTGTAGGAAGAACCCAAATATGCTGTATTTTGAAAAAGAAAGAATATTGGTGAAACCAATGGTTGAAAAACAGAAATCAAGAAAGAAAAAATAAATTTCCTAAAACAGCTGGACTTGCTGTAGATACAATTGTTTACGATTGATTTGTTTCTGCAAGAAACAAAAATCTCCCTATTTCATGGCCAATTCTCCAACAGAAAGAGAGAGAAGCCACAGAAGAGTTAGGATTCACAGACTTCAAAGCCTCGAATGGTTGGCTGGATCGATTTCGTGTTCAACATGAAATCGCGTTCAGGAAACTGGTCGGCGAATCTGCTGATGTCGGCAACGGTATATGTGAAGATTGGGTTGAAAAAATACCAAAAATTATTGAAGGATATTCAGCAAGGGATATTTATAACATCGATGAAACTGGATTGTTCTATCAAGCTCTTCCTGATAAAACACTGATTAAAAAAAGAACACTGCAATGGAGGAAAAATTTCTAAAGAGTGATTGACAATACTGCTGGAAGCAAACATGCAAGGTGAAAAGTTGATTGGAAAAGCAGCCCTTTGGTGATTAGAAAAGCAGCAAAACCTCGCTGCTTTAAGGGACTGGATATAAGTGGCTTAACCATCAAATGGCACTCTCAATAGGAAAGCATGGATAACTTCTGATATCATGTTGAAATATTTGATAAACATAGACAAGCACTTTGTGAAGGAAAAAAGAAAAGTCCTGCTGTTTATGGATAATGTCACGTCCCATCCAACAGATGTTCGCTTGAAAAACATAAAGGTAATTTTCCTTCCCCCTAACACGACATCAAAGTGTCAACTACTGGATTTCGGTGTAATAAAATCATTTAAAGTTCAATATCACAAGCTACTTTTAAAGCATTTGATCTTCAAAATGGAAGAAGCTAAATCAGCCACAGAACTATCTAAGTCGATCTACGTTTTAGATGCAGTTGGATGGATAAAATCCACATGGAATAGTGTAAAAGAAGAAACAATTTCTAACTGTTATCAAAAACCTGGGTTTAGGGAGTTTGCAACACTTCCGATTGATTCAGATGAAGAATCTAAAAGTTGACAGAAGTTGATGGAAAAGGCTGGATTCGTGGGCGTATCGTCTGAAGAATATGCTCCTATGGATGCAGATGTGATGATAGAAGAAAACAACATAGAAATATCCCATATCGTCAGGGAATTTGCAACAGAATCATCTGAAGAGGAAGAAAGTGAGGAAGAAGAAGTCGAGTGTGAAGAGCATGGAGTCAGCATCTGAAATTACTCTGAAGTTTTTAAAGTGTTAGATGGACTAAAGACATTTTCCTGTAAGCATAATGATAGAAAGGCATTAAATTTAGACTCACAACTTATACACTTCGAAGGAGAAAGACTGGTGACTAAAACCCACCAAACATCAATTGATCAGTTCTTTCCCCGAAGGTAAATAAATTCAATGTATACTGCTGTACGTTTTTTGCATATGAGCTTACAGGTTGTGAATTTAATTGTTTTTATGAAACAAATGTGCACGTTCGTCACGAAGATCACAGCTTGGGGAGGGGGGAGTTAACCCCTCCCATGAAAGAAAAATTTAACACTGCAAAGGTACAAGGTAAAGATCTAATCAGGTATAGTATCAAAAACAATGTTCGACCTCGCCCCACTCCCCCGAAATCAAATTTCGGCTACGGGTTTGTCCGTTACCTTAAAATTGTTTTATATTCTCAAAAATAGGTATGTTTCAATATGAAGAATTTAAAACGATTAATGTTGAAGTGTTGAAAACCCAGACACACGATAAACCGATTAATGTCGAAAGCCCAGACCATCCGACTCATCCAAGGACATAGAGCAATTTAGTGGATGGCCGACAAAAAAAACGATTAATGTGTAATATTTGATCTAATTTAGAACGATCCCCTCTTTTACGGTCACCCCTCGTTTACGGACAATTTTTCTGTCCGGAAAGTGACTGTAAATGAGAGGTTCGACTGTATAAAGCAAAATTTCTAGAATATTCAATACTAATCTTTTAACAATAGATTTTTTCCCCCAATATCATTAACAAATCAGAAAATATAGGACAAACCATTTTTATACCATTTTGTAAATAATTCTAAACGAATTTTTACTAAAGATGCACAAATATATTTCTACTCTTAAAACTCAGGCGCGGCTTGCTGCCTAAAAAAATAGTACACAAACTAAACAAAACAAACACCAGTTACCTTGACATCGCCTATTGAAAATGAACTCGTTCATGCAATGAGTTTGGGCAGTATAATTTATTTTTGCCTGAAAATAAATATTTTCACGTTTTGTAGCTATCTTTTTCCTATGCAGTTAGTATTTTAAATTAAAGAAGAATTATTTTGTATATTTTACTTTTTTATACAATAGAAACGCGATATCGAGGTTCTAACAATTCTTTGGTTCTAACTCCATGCTTCAATCTCTTTCTTTTCGTCTGCTCACATTCAAATTTTAAACTAAACTATGTGTTGTTGTTGAGACCCAGATCGTCCGACTATGTGTGGCCGTACAGCATGGTGAGATTTTACGCGCGTACTTTAGTAAATTAAAATTTTTACATATTGTGTCTGTAATTTTATTTTCTTAAATTTATATTATATATTTTGCAGTACACATAATAAGGAAGGCATACAGCTTGCTACCTGCCAGTATTCTGAAGACAAAGATCTTAAGTGGATTCAGAAATATGATTGGCAAAATTACCAACCTTCCTATAATCTTTCGCCCAGTCAAGTATCGTATGTATTCCTGATAATTGACTTTATACTTTTCTTTTATACCTATACTCAGGTATACCCCTGTGACTGAAAGAAGTCTGTCTCTAAATGTTTGTTTGTACAAAACCAAAAAGAATATTAAAGGGCTCCTGTGACAACACAGCTTAGGCCTTCATGAGTAAATTACCCTTCTTATAGAATGAACAACGCAATTTCTTTTGTTACCAAATCTTGGAATAAATACCATTAGAGAATACATATCTTTTATATTTAATAATATTTTAATACAGACACCAGAAATTCGGTTAAACTCTCATTCGCTGTGCAAAAGCAGTATGCGAGAAGGAATTCTACAATTGTCTACTTTTGCTGCAGTCTTGAAATTAGATGCGTCTTTTCTGTCGACTTTTGGATATTTTAAAGATGAATTATTCCTGCAGCTTTTATGCTGCTGCAGTCTTTTTACTGGATATTGCAGTGGTTTTTAAAAATCAAGCAATTATTTATTTTTTAAAAATATATACATATGTATTTCACTTATAATTGTTTGCTTGCATTCTTTTATTTAAGACATTTTTCACATTAAGCAACTCAGTATATAATCAAGCATTTCATTCCATATGAACTGGTTCTCAATACAAAATGCAGTGCAAATAAAGATAAATGAGCATATATAACAAATCATTTGAATTATATGATTTCAGAAGTCATTTGGATTTCCTTCTTCAGTGCAGGAAGTCTGGACCTGAACACACAAATGAGCATAGCTAAATCTTTGTCTGTCATGCTGAAAATAGCTAAAGGACAGATTCCAACAGGATCTGTGATACTGAAGAAGGGAATCCAAATGATTTCCGAAATGTACAAGCATATATGTTCATTTATTTTTATTTGTGCTACAATTTACATTATGAACCAGTTCATTATTATTTGTTCACAAAGCCATGTACTTTACATGTTTTACACCATTCTTTTTGCAATATGTTTGACTTAGCAATAAAATGTAGAAAAATTCATTGTAGAACAGCTGTAATGGGTTATTTCACGCCAGACCACCAAATATCATAAAATGGAAAGAATGCTCAGAGGCAGATTACTGCAAAGGCAACATAGGAAGTTGCTTATGGCTGTGTTTCTCAATCGCCAGGCCATGGCTCAGTACCAGGCTGCGAGAGATTCCCCTGAAATTTGTCCTTTTAGTTTTCTAGACATATTTAATGAACAAATATTTCATAGTGGAAATATTTGTGAGTGTGTCGAAAAACTCAGAACCAGAACAACTAAACAACAGCATCTATGTAGTAAATGTCAGTGACCAAGCTACATTTAAATTTTAATATGAATAAGGCTTCTCAGCTGACTTCTGTGGTGAATTACATTGGATAAATATTTTTTCATACCAAATTGAATTTAATAATACAATAATCAATTTTATACTTAATAATAATATAGACTTTTAGTGATCAAAATGGAATATGTCAATGAAAATCAGCAGAAATTAATTTAATGTTGGGCTGAGGAAATTACAATATGCTACAAGATTGCATTAGTCCAGTGATTGATAACTTATTTAAATGTAGTTTTATATTTGTCAACATGCCACACCATATTCATGAATGTACTAATACGCTTTATGATTATGCCATGATTAATTATTAATACATAAGTTAGTTTATATATGAACTTAAAAATATTGGAAAGGTATTTATGATTAAATTTGTTGGGACTGGGACCTCGTCTTGTATAAAAAGTATTTACCGGACTGCAGTCTCACAAAGGTTGAGAAACACTGGCCTAGGGCAACATATTTTTGGGGCCAGCAAATTTCATATTTGAATCAAATTTTGTCATTCTTTATAACTAAAGTAGAATAAACTGAGTATAAACTGAATATAACTAATAAATAAGAATAACCTGAATATAACTAAAGTAGAATAACTTTTATTCTTTATAACTAAAAGTAGAATAAACTGAGGGAATCACTACATATAATTTTTTATTTATTATCATGCAAACTTTCTAGTATTATACTAATGTACAAAGCAAAAAAATATATATAATTTTATACATTTAAAAATATAATTACATTTTTTTAGGCTTGTTTTTAATAAATATTAAGTGAAGTGTTAATATTATTTTTCTTAATTGAGATCTGTAATCTAGGTTATATAAATTAACAACAAGTTACATTAACATTTATCTATTTATGCTACATGAAGTATATATAATTATATAACAATACTTAGTGATTTTATAAAAAAAAGTTCTTGGTAGAATGCTACTAAACAAACTTCTTTTTGGTTACTTGCTACTAAGTGAAAATGTAAATTTTCAGATCTAACAATGGTCCATTGATTCAGGGTTCTATTAACTCAAAAAATTGAGTGATTTTCTTACTTCTAAAAAATTTGACTGAGTATTCAAATTTTTTTGCTCCAATGAAGCAATTTTTATTTACAAATGCAGTGGAGCACCGTTTATGTCTTTTAAAGGAGAGTCTCTTAAAGATGTATAAATGAAAATATGTATAACCGAAAATTAAGTCCAGCATGCTGACTAGATGGCAGCCCTTATATTTAATTAAAAAAAAATATATGTTAAGACCTTTTATCCTATCTGTTTAAAATCCCATTAATATTTTGAAAGTGAAATTCAATCTAGATTGAATTAGAAATATTAAATAATATTAGATA
Source organism: Amaurobius ferox (assembly GCA_951213105.1). Lineage (NCBI taxonomy): Eukaryota > Metazoa > Arthropoda > Arachnida > Araneae > Amaurobiidae > Amaurobius > Amaurobius ferox. The sequence goes on from OX578135.1 coordinate 106,294,169, forward strand.
AAATTAAAAATATTAGATAATATTTTTAAATAATGAACATGAAATATGAAAATTTTGTTTTTCTATTGTAAATTTTGATTTAATATGTAATATTCTTTCAGTTGTTTGGTTATTGTTAACATAAAAATTATATGAATAAAATATATTCTAAGTGACTTGAAAAAGTTTTTATCTTTTTTTGCTGTGCTGATTGTTTCTGAATTTGAAGCAAATCATTGTGATTAAAATTAAGTTCTTGAAAAGTTTTTAGTAGAGTGACACACCAAAAGGTTTATAAATGTCTCAATGCTTCACTTCTTGAAATGATGGGAGGGATAATTTCTCCACTTTCATTTTCATCACTACCACTCAGATATTGGTGGAGTTTCACTTCTATTAATTCTTGAACTGAGTATAGTTTTGAAATAATTATTTCAGAATCACAATTTACATACTCTTTAAAAGTGATTCCTAATATTTTCCAGTTTTTTTTTTATCGAGAATTGCAGTTTCTTTTCCATCACTTTGATCTTCAGCATTTACACCTGTCATTGAATTTGAAAATCCTCCTTTGATGAAGCAATTTTTTTATTATTTCAGATTTTACTTGAGCCCACAACAGGAATATTATATTCATCGCCTTAAGTATGTTTGATATTTTTGGAGCTCTTCTACTGTAATATTTTGATCCACAAGTTGAACTAAATGTTTCCGATAATAGTTTTGTAAATTTTTTAATATTTCCAGATCTAAGGGCTTAAGCTACTTATACAATTAATCAAAGAGAAAATAACTTAAATTAAAAAAAAAAAAATCATTTTTTTGGATTAGCAATTATGCATTGGTTCATGAATAACAAGATGCTATGGTTTTGCCATTTCATCACAAAGTCCATTTTCTGTAGCTAATTAGTGAAAATGTCAGCAGTCATCTATGCTTTTCTATTTATCACATATGTTAGGGGCAAGCATTTTAAGTTTTTGGAGGATCATGGTTTTTGTGAATTATCAAATAGTGGAGGGTCACTTTTTCTGTCCCACCTACATTCGCACATAGAAGAGTCAGTCAATTTTTGCTTCTTTTCCTCCATTACACTGATCATCTTTAAAGACTAAAGTTCTTGCAGGCATGAGGTGATAAAATAATCCAGTTTCATCAATGTTAAAAATATCTTAGTATATAACCGTTGATCTTTCTTCATAGGTTCTCTAACCAATCATCAACAGATTCTAAATGAATATCTTTTGATTCCCCGCTTATTACTTTACAGGAAATTCCATGCCATAATATATATTTATGAAGTCATTCTATTGAAAAATTAATGCACTTCGTATTCAGTTTTAATTCAATCTCTTTAGCTTTTTCCATCCATCATCATAGGTCCACTTTTCATAGTATTTGACTCACAGCATTGAGTAAAAATCTGCAGTAAAATGTTTTCAGCTTCAGAAAAATTTCCTGTTTGCACATACAACTTTTTGGAAGAAGACTTACCACAAGCTTAAGTTCTTTCTTCAATTTCTGTTCTCTGGTAAATGATTGTTTTACTTCTAGACACTGGGATATTCAACTTTTCTGTCAATTCCACTTCTTTCAATACAGTATTCTCGTCAACTTTTTTTTAAAACTTGTACTTTACCCTTTAAAGTTAGTGCCTTTCATTTTCCTAACAACATTCTTAAAAGCAGTTGACTTAACAAAGCTAAAAGTTTTAAAAGTGTGTCCAAACAAGTAGCACTGACCTAACAATACAGAAATGGTCCTGCCGTGGAAGCTACATATAGCATTCTTTATCAGCCGACTTATCCAATGTTCCGACCTACCAGAAAGGTGTAAGGTAACCGTTTTGACTGCCGGGAAGTGCCACCAACCCAGTGGGGGAAGCATCTACAGGGACCGTACCCTCTTTCCCCTACCACCAACCTCTTGGAAGGACTTACGGACTCGTATGTTTAACGTGATTGTACTCCACGTGAACACGGTGGCAGTTTCAACAGTGGCGGGAATCTAGCCTGGGCCTACCGAGTGCAACTCCCATGCGCTAACCACTGGGCTACCGCACCCAGGATAAACAGGTGTCCAACCTCTTGTTAGAATTCTGGGAATGGACTCATTACTATCATTCTCCCCCTTTCACCTGCTGGAGATACCACCCTAGGATAGTCCACAGATAGCTAAGAAATAATGACTTAAAATATTATTGAAAATTTCATACTCCTAAATAAATGCCCACTTGGAAGTCTAAAAAGAAATGCTGTATAATTGCAGCTAAGCATTGAGTCACATTGTATAACCAAAATATTTTACAATTAAAATTATATACAAGTGAATCAGGACCTAAGCTAAGCTGCGTATAAATGAAAAATGTTTAAACAGTGCACCACTGTATTTGCATAATGTAAAAAAATGCAATTATGTGTGCACATAAGATACAAAAATATAATAAAGCCTTAGCAAATCAAATTTACGTCCAGCAAATGCCAAAAGTCTGCTTTTGCTGGGGTTTGGTATTTGCAGAAGTCAACCAAAAATTAGCCTTAAATCACATTTTTTTATCAAGTAATCTTTTTCTTGGCATTTTAGTTAAGGGTGTCTCAAATAGTTTTCAGGGATTGTCTAAAACATGTCATTTTTAATGTTTGGTAACAAGATTTTATTGGAGCCTCCCACAGATATGAGAACTGCAATCTCTTCTCTACATTTTAGTAAAAGATGGCTCAAATAAATGAAATTTATTTGAGCTAAAAAGTTTTATAAAAAAATTTAAAATCATTATTTTTTGTTTCATAACAATATTTTAGTGGAATGAATTTGCCTTGTGATCTCTCAAATTGAAAAAAGAAGGGGAGGGTGAAGAAAGAAAGAGATATATTTCTTCCTAGCATGAGTAAATTTCACACAATTGTTTTGTCTGAGATTCTCGCAGTCTTACTCTCTAATAGGAACACTAATTGACTCTACTTTTACATTCATTATGAGAATATTTTAGAATCAAAATATTGGGATGGGATAACCCAGTGGTTAAGGCATGAGGATTGCACTTGCAGAACTTGATTTTGATTCCCAGCATTGTCCAAAAACTCCTCATGTCTCTGCAGAGTATGAACACATTCAATCTGTGGGTCCAAATATCCTAAGGGGTTAGTAGCCAGGGATGGTCTCTGTGGATGTCGCCTCTACTGGATTCTGATCTAAATTGGATGGCACTGTCCCATCCATCCAAACAGATACCTTACACCTTTGGGTAGGGGGCGCGGTAGCCCATTGGTTAGCGCGCTGGAGTTGCACTCGGTAGGCCCGGGTTCGATTCCAGCCACTGCCAAAACTGCCGCCGTGTTCATGGGGAGTACGATCACGTTAAACATGTGGGTCCGAAAGTCCTTCTGAGAGGTTGGTGGTAGGGGAAGGAGGGTACGGTCCCTGTGGATGCCTCCCCCACTGGGTTCCGGTCTAAATTGGGTGGCACTTCCCGACCGTCCAAACAGTTACCTTACACCTTTCTGGTAGGTTGGACGGTCTGGGTTTCAACAACAACACCTTTGGGTAGGTTAGATAGTCTGGGTCAGAAGGAAAAAAGAAAGAATCAAGGTGTTAGATTTCTATTTTGACAAGGGTTTTTTACTATATGCTTATTCATATTTCACATTCCATAAAGAAGCCTCTTTTGAACTTCAACCACTTTTCAATCATCTAGTATATTTTTGGTAGTATAGAAATATCACCATAACAAAAGTTGAATTAAAAAATTCAGCAGTCAGTGAAGTAAAAAAAAAAGTTCTTTCTTTTCTTCTAAGAAAATTAGATGGGCTGTATAAAACAAAAGGATCAACACTTTTGGTGAAATTTAGTTCTCCATGGGTACACTGGTAATATATTTGTAAAGAGCATTGAGTATTTATAAATATGAATACACTTTTGCAAGAATTTATATTTCTAAATGTTTCTAAACTTTACAAAATAACTTGAAAGTATTACTTTTAGTATTTCTTATTTCTTGCATTTTCAGGCCAGTTTTGATTAGTGATGAAGTTGTACTTCCTTATGAGAAAACTAATAGCTATGCCATTATGCCAATGCGCTGGGGTTTCATTCCATCGTGGTATAAAGGCCGAATGGAAGATTATAGTTTGAAAACTAACAATTGTCGCTTAGAAAATCTTCTTGAAAAACCAACATATAGAGGAGCTGCTTCTGCTGGACTCAGATGTGTGATTCTTGCTGATGGGTTGTATTTAAATCAGTTCATATGGAACTTTTGAAAATAATTGTGTGTATTATATATATATATATGTGTGTGTGTGTGTATGCATGCATGTGGAATGTATAATTTCTTAAATATACATTAGTTACCAGTGTCTGGATTAGGACTTTCAAACCATTAATAACTTAATGTAATTTGAAAGTCCTTATTCTAATCCCAAACGCTTTTCATTTCTTAGAAATAAAAATGTGATTCATATTGCAATTAAAATAATGTGGCTCATATTCATATTATTGATCATTTGTAATGTGTAAAATTTTAATTAAAAGATTTTATTTTTCTACAATGCACAGTTTATAATTTTAGGCACAATCAAGTGGCCAAAAATCTTTACAGTAATTAGCCAATATTTGAAAAAAAAATATTTAAAGCATTTTAATAGTTATGTTTAGAGATGATTATTATATTTATTATTATGTTTAGAGATGACAAAGTTATTGTTCAAATATTTTCATCAAAATTGATTTTTTATTATTAATTTTTTGATGTTATATTTGACGTTCCGATTACTTTTCTAAATTTTAGTATTTGCTTTAACTTTAGTTGTGAGTGAGTAAGTGATTAATGTGTTTATACCCCCCTTGATTTTAAATAAATTGTATTTACAAATTTGAATAATTTGTTTATATTTTATACTGACAACTTTTTCCAATGTAGTTGACAATTAAAAAAGTGAAATTTGTAAGATTATATTTTAAACATCTTGAGTTTAAATGCAATTATACAAAATGTTATTCTCTTTAGAGGTGAGAGCAATAATGATTCTGCATGTGGGCTTTGCCCTTAGGAATATTTACAACTGCAGGAAGTTTTATAACAAAACTTTGGACATAATTATCCTGGGTAGTAATGTACATTAGTGGTTCTCAACCTCATATGTCTTACAAACTTAAAAATTTTATAAATTTTGTACCATGGTCTGATTAAATGAGCATTTTTCAATTTATTAACAAATCTTGGTTAAATTTATATATGGAAATAAAATGAACATCAAAACCAAGTTATAATTCTAATTAAAATATAGAAAACACGGTGAATATTAATAATGTTGCCTTGAAACATATAACAATAAACATAATTTATTAATGTGTACAACAACCATAAAATTACATTGACATGAAGGAAACTAACAATTTCAGAAGTTAAAATGAACTGACTTCCCCAAATAATGATGAAAGCATTCAAACAGCACTGTAAAGTAAACCAATAAATAAAAAGCTAGGAATGAGCAAGAAAAGCCCAATGAAGAAAATAACCAATTTTGGGTGCTATATTAGCTAACCATAAACTATACATATAGAAAAACAAATATGAAAAAAATTTTTAGAAAATTCTAGAGAATAGGTTATAAAAAAAATTTAATAGTATAAAACAAGAAATGACGGGAAAACTTCTGAATCCATTTTTTCCATTGTAATTACTAAGGTGCACATAATCATAAAAGTCCAAATAAGATATATGCATTATGGCTGTCAATGCTATGAAATAATACTAATATGACATTTGTTAAATGCTTCTGTCCAATTTCTTATATAATGTATACAGGAGCACAGACTCAGAATGTTCAGAACATGAATCAACATTTAAATTAGGTTGAGTGAAAAAATTTCAGTGCTTGTCATGAGTGTCCATAGAATTTTTTCCATTAAGGAGGGGGGAGGAGGTAAGCTGTAGGATAAGATGTACAGTACTAGCTTGGTGCCTGCCATTTATGACCTTGAACATCCAGGAGGGGGCATATTCTCTCTTGCTGTCCCTTATAGATGCCTATAGTGCTTCTAGCAACATCATTTTTTTCAATCTTGAATATAATATTATTCAATTTTATTTTATAAACTTTACATTGGATTGATTGGATGAAAGAAGTTAAATCTATAAGAAAGCATAGAAGCCAAGCCAAGATGCTTCATTTTGGGCTTCCGTGGAACTGAAGGTCCCTTACGCCCACATCGAAGATAAGGATGTCTACTGTAAGTAGTTTTCTAGCATAGCAATATGGATGGAATAGCAATCATCCTCTTGGGGTTGCTTGTTAAGATCAGAGGCGGCTGATGTTATGCTGCCTAGAAAGCATAGAATCATTAATGTGCTTTCTCAAATTATTTCATCCAGAATTTCATTTTATACTTCACTTTTTCTTCCACTTAGATTGCTGACATTGTCAAATACCTGAAGAGATAATATCACTTCAGGAATATAGTGTTCCAGAACATGTAATTAACATTCTGGGATGAGTACTCAATAGCATAGCATTGCTTTTTATAAATACCTTGTTTTATTTCTTTTTAATATTTCTTTATGAAATCTTAATTATTTTGAAATATTAGTAAAAAATAATATCCTAATATTATTTCATAACTAATTTTAAAGTGTATATGTAATTTTAAAGTATAGTTTTTTTTTTTGTAATTTTAAAGTATGTATTTAAAACAACAAAAGCAGATATTGAACATATTTACTGCCTACAATTAAAATGCCTATAGGTTAAGTGAGAAATGCATTAAATATATTCATAAACACAAAACTCTCCTATAAGAGTTATTCCCAACATTTGAAAACACTACCATTACAGATACAAGTATCCATGGACCAGTTTCACATTATGTGCTCATCAGCATAGAATAACCAATATCTGCAATAGCAGTAAGAAACTTGTTAAAAGCCACAAATTTCGTGAACTTCTATGGAAACTTACAATTTCAGTCCTTCCACTTGGCCAGCATAAAATTAATTTACAATTTTGCTCAGGCCACACATAGCTGTAAAGACCATAAATACAAAATCTGCTTATAAGGGGTATTCCCAACATTCGGAAGACACTTCCATTGCAGATACCAGTATCCATAGACCGGTGTCCTGCTTATTATGCTCTTGTCAATGGCTCTAGCTGTCGTTGCAGATATTATTTTATGCTAACGAGCTCATGATAAATATGAAACCTACTGGTATCTGCAATGGGAGGGAGTGTGTTCCAGATTAGATATATTGTTAAATCATTAGTTTTTCTCTCTCCCCAAATTTGCTGTAAAATATTGAATATTTTTTTCATGAATTTAAGAGGTTGGTTCTTTAAACATAATATTTTTGTGTTTCTCATTCATCAGGGAGAACAAGGACTATATTGTCAATATTTACCTCAATTAACTGACAGTAAATATATACTAATATTTGAATGACAATATATGATAATTTATGAATATAAGGTGAACTTCAACTTGATTTACAGCAACTTACATTATAAATGTATAGCACTTTGTTGCTTTCCTGAAGATAAATAATTATTTAATTTTATCTTATATTGAATGGGGAATAAAAATGAGGTATTTTTCTCTATTTTAATTACTTAGTTGAATTTCTGTTAAAAATTAAGGGTTATGATTTTATGTAGTGTACTTATTTTCTTTATCGAAAAGTATAATATAAACTTAATAATGAGTTTTTGAATAAATAATGGAAATTAAAAAATGGGTCTTATAAATAATGACTTATAATTTTAAAATTTGACTGAATCTTCAAATTTTAATAACCCAAAAGACTAAGTAATTCAGTTTGCAGAATCCATTTAAATTGTCATACTGTCAGATTAGATTGTTGAGTTTTTCATACATTATTCTTGCACATTTTAATTTTTGTTTAGATTTATCAATTCTAAATACAATTTATCTATTTGTAGTAGTACTTTTATGTTTGATGACTTGATTTTATCAATACCCTATTTTAGTTTAAATGTTCATATGTGGTATAAATGTTTTTATTAAATGTTTATATATGAGTGAAAATAAATTTACTTACATGTTGACCAAATATTTTAATATATTTTAAATGTGTTTTACTACAAAGTAATGTTTTTCATAGAATCTAAAACTTGATAAATGAAATCGGTTATAATTTCATATTGAACATTCTCTAGGTTTTATGAATGGAAATTTATTGGAAATAAACAGAAACAACCTTATTTTATCTATTTTCCTCAAGAAAAAGGTCCAGATGTATTTACAAAGAAGTATGAAGTCAATGAAAGTAGTGATTGGCCTGGACCTCGTTTGCTCACTATGGCTGGGTTGTTTGATATGTGGAAAAATTCCCAGGTTAAATTACTTTTATTTTATTGTGATTAACATATTATTTTAAATTTTATTTTTCCTTTTCATTCTCTAATTTTAATTTGTTTTACATATTAAAAACTAGAAAATGTACTCATCATCATCTGGGTCCTAAATAAATGCCCACTACTTCAATAATACTGATACACCTTTCATATGCCCTAAATAAGCTCTCTTTATATGTTTTAAATAAGTGTATGGGATGCAAATATTTAGCTAAACTTGCTCAAAATCAGCAGTTCATTTACTGGATTAAATCATATTTGCAATCCTAAAAATTCCCTAGGCATCCCCCTCCCCTCAATTCTTAACTGTAACATCACCTTTAGTACACCATAAATTTAAAATAAAGGACAAATGTAGTCAAGCATAGTTGTAGATTTTGTGACATCTGTTCACCTATCTTTCACACTAGTGCCCTTACATTAAGGTCTCATGCCACAATGATCAGTATGGAAGAAAAGAGAATAACCAGTTGAAGAAAAGGTTACTAATTGGCACTTCTGATATCAGAGCTATGAAAACTTATGAGAGGTTTCACTTTAACATTCATAGAAAATTCAGGAATAGAGTAATTAAAAAAATATATATTAGAATATGAAGATATTGCACAATGTTTATACTACCTTTCTGGTAGGTCGGACGGTCTGGGTCTCAACAACAACAATGTTTATACTAAAAACTACAATTGTGTGACTATTGAATTTTAGGATGTTGCAATATACATATGAAATATCATAAACTTTTCATATTTTGGTGAATTTTTAAAATATGAAGGTATTATCCTATGAATTCAGTTTAACGCTCATTGAAAAGATTGTTCTATGTATCTGATAGTGCCAGAATTCAGAATAGAAACTTTGTGATAATATTTTTAATTACTAATGGACCAATATGTGCAAACATCCCTCAAAATGTTACTTCATTTAATAACTAAAAACATAATTTGAATTTAAAAAAAAAGTCTTGTTGTTTCCTCTCTGGAGCCAGGGTGCCACTGTACCAAATTTCATGGCTGTACAACACTTAGATTTTTCACTACACACAATACAGACAGGCATCTTCCTTTATTATTATAGATGAATTGATCATATACACACATTTCATTTACTCTGTTATTTTTATTACTACAATTTAGTTTTATGTCTCAGTTATATCATGCCACAATATATGGAATATATTCCTTGTATCCTTGATATGATATAACTAGAAGCTTGTAAATTTTTACATTTTAAGGATACATTTATTTTACTCAAATAAAATGGCTCTTTTGAATAACTGAAGCAGCAATAGAAATTCTATTATTTGCAATGCAAAATATGTAATGATAATCACATGTCATATGTATAAACACTTTTATTTCCTGAAGGTTTTGAACATTTTCAATAAATTCATCTTTGTGATAATCATATTTTCTTCATTTTTATTGCAGAATGAAGTGATTTATAGTTATTCAGTTATTACCATGGATTCTTCAAAAACTGTTTCCTTTGTTCATGATAGAATGCCAGTATGTAATTTTAGTTTTATTTTCATTATTTACTTACAATCTTAAGTATATATTCCTAATTTGATAATAACTGTATATTGATAAAAATTTTGACATGTTTCAAGAAAAAGGGTATCGGGTAATTTAATCAAACTGATATCTAAATTGACTGTAAAATAAGACACTTTGTTAGTAAAACAGCATAATATAACAAATATTTTAAAGAAATCAGTTTTGGTGTTCAAATAAAAGCCTCCTTCAGCAGAATAAATAAGACAGGGCATTCACTTCTGCAAAGGTTGGAAAATCTCTCTACATTTTCTTGTTTTTGCTTAAGTGGCTGCTATGTCTCATTTATTCCAAGAAAAGAACCTTTTCTTTGAACTCTAATAATTTTTAAATATTTTTTTTATGCTTTTTTATTAATGAAGTACTTTATTCAGTTGAAGATATATACTGTTGCTTATAACCCAAAAAGCACTCAATTGATCATCCCTTCACCATCCTTGGACAATGTTTTCATACTTTTTACTGCTCGTCAGAAAGGGGCAGTTAATAGAATGACCAATGTGCACAAAATTCCTTTAAACATTCCGTACTAGTGGCATAATTAATTACCAGTAGCATCTACCTCATTAATTCCATTGGCTTTAAACCTTCCTTAGAAGCGACTTTAAATACTCCTTACCAGTGACCGTAATATTTGGTGGTTATGATCAATGGCAAAGTATGATAAAATAATTTAGGGAGACATAACATTAGGGACAACTATATACCAAATTTTAAGTCAATGAATAGTGGAGCCTAGTTAGTAAGGACCTCAAAGATTCAAAATTCAACAAATGCATGTAATGAAAACAGCAGATAGACATATTTATCTGATATTTAATTATTGTGTATAGACTATTGATTGCATACGATATTTAAATTATGATAAAAATATATTTACTGTTCTGTTAAAAATATGTAAAATACATTGTGTTATATCGCCTTTTACTTCCCTTACAATTATCCATTAAACCGCTTTATTTACTAAATTATATAATTTACTATTTACATGTTATATTGCTTTTTTACTCCCCTTTGAAATTATACTATTTATTCTTTAATTATACTTCTTTATCTTTATTTTTCCATTAATACTTATTATTTATTATTCTTTATTTACTTTACATTTTACATTATTCTAAGTTATTATATTTATATGTAACTTGTGATCGTATAGTATTTTTTTAATCAATAAAGTTTACTTTTAATAATATTTATTATTTCATTTGTTTCTTTATTTACTTTAACTCAACCTTTACTATTGCTTGGTCTGTGCTCAACCATGTAAACCTTTTAAATACATCTCAACAACATAAAACCTCTAAGAAAATCCACTTACCTTTAAATAATTAAATTGCACAGCCAACAACAACTAAAGAAATCACAAACACTAATTGTTAAATTAAAAATTAACCTTTATTAACAAGTAAGAATTTAGATTTAAACATTTGGATTTCTAAAACAATTATTTGAATTATAGATAGTACATTGCTCTTAACATTAAAATCTATTAAATTTACCCCATTTTCAATAACCCAGGAAACAGAATCCACTCTGGTCTGAAGACCAGAGTTTGGTCTGCCTAAGGAGCTGTCCACCCAAAACTTAAATTTGAAAATAAAAGGAAAATATTAAAAATCACATTTTTTCATTACATAACAACCATATAGCATTGTTAAAAATAACATTTTTCTTTCTAGATACTCAACTTTCTCGGTGCTAACACTTCAACAAATTATTTATAACTCTCTTTTCTTCTTTGGACTTAATCACGTTAAAAATTAAATGACACTGCTTGCACGCACACGATCACTGAGGGCATTATTTATAACTCTCTTTTCTTCTTTGGATTTTAATCACGTTAAAAATTAATTGACACTGCTTGCACGCACACGATCACTGAGGGCATTATTTATAACTCTCTTTTCTTCTTTGGATTTTAATCACGTTAAAAATTAATTGACACTGCTTGCACGCACACGATCACTGAGGGCTTGCACACTGATCTTTGTACACTAGCCCTGTTCACACTGGGCTCCCCCAAGACTTGAACACTCACAAAGGTTGACATGAAAGTAGGTGATAGCCCGTGATGAGTGATGACCATAGAGCGGTAACACTGAGGCTGATCGCAGCAGAGCAATTGATATTGCCAGCGCAATTAAGAGCGCTCACAAATGATGGCATGAAAATAGTGATAATCTGTGTTGACCATAGTACGGTGGCAATGAAGTAGATGATAGAGCAATTGATACTGCCAGTGCAACTACGAGCGCTTCCCGAAGAGGGTAGTCCGTGGGTCACTGATCCAAACCACCTTTTCACTTCTTGTGTTGAAGTTGTCCAAATATGAGGCACGCCCCTGCGATGTCAGGCCATTCTGCACAAATTTAAAACATACTTCCGGCGACCGCGGGATACGGGCGCCCAAGCATTGGGGCCCCGATCCACGGATCTTTTCCGGCGAAAAAAACACACCACCTACAACAGTGCCGGTCAGCAATCGAATGTCCGGCAACACGCTTGCCTTCCCAGGAGACGCCAAACTTCGCGAGCGAAACTCTGCATTTCGCGCCGAGCGCCCACGCATACACTGCGGAAATAAAACGCTGTTATGCCAAGAATCAGAAAAAGATCACTTCCGCCAAGCGGCAAGCCGCCGCGAAATGGCAACCCGCCAGCCCCACCGGATGTGCTGGCACCCTCCTCTTGCAGGTGTCCAGCCGATAACGGCGTCAAGGCCAAACTTTCCCTTAAAAAGTGCCTTTTTTATGCAGACTCGTGAATGAACTGAAAAGAAGTTAACAGCTGAAAACGAAGATTATGAGAATTTACAAAAGATTATTTAACGTTTAAAGGCTCATTGCGCACAATTTTGAATAATAAAAACATCAAAAAGAAGGGGAAAATAACGAATTTTAAGCTATTACAAATTTTGAACTATTAATTAAATTTAGAACTGTCAAATCTCGGCATAACATAATTCCTCTCGACCACCGGAAAAAAAATTTTAGAATAAAATTTTTCACAACAAAGAGCCGAAAATGACCAAAAGAGAACACCATCCTGGTGGCAGAGAAATTGTAAACCTACGAGAAAACTCGCCTCATGTAGCAACTCCTGGGATTACAAATCTGAAAAGTGTTTACAATGAATATGTATTTTTACATACAGGGAAGGCACACTGATCATGACCATAAAATTTAAAACTTGCACTTTCCTAGACTTTCATTTAAAAAAAATTTCATATCTCCCCTTTAAGAGAGGAGAAAAACCTCCAAAAAGAAAACATTCATTACAACTCCAAAATTTTAAAATTTTCAAAAACTCGAACTAAACCTGAAGAGAAAAAGAAAAAAAATATCTGAATTCTCACCAAATTTAATAAAAAGATTTAAATCAAACAAGGGGAAAAAATACACTGCTCACAAACAAAAAATCAAATCCCTCCCAATCAAAACAAAAGCCAAACAACCCCAGTAGTGTGTAGCAGAGCCTGGGCAATGTGACATATAAAAATACACTTCTCATGGCGCCCCCAAGCATTCCTCGCTTTTGGGTCCGCCTCCTCTATATACAACATGAGCCAATCCTCCTCATGCTTACACCACCCTCAGCTCTGTCATGCACTACTCATCTAAAAACAAATGATCACCAAAATTTCGAATTTAAACTGCACTGCGGCCAGCTGAAAGAAAATCTCAAAACACTGAAAAACAGTCACTCAAACCACGGTTCCACATCTCTCTGGAAGTACAAGTGATATAGAACTGAACCAAGCCAGACTTCCCTAAAAACAAAATTCCCAATGACAAACAGAAAAAAAAGTGTTTCCGACAGGAGAGAGACTGACGCCCTGAGTCCCTCTAAAACTGTAGATTTAATGAATCGAACCAAAAAAAAATTCATAAAGAATAGATGGAATACAAATTTTGAAAAGAATAATTTGAAATAAAATTTTTGCAAACAGAACTGCCAGGACTATGTACTTCCAATACGGGTAAAAGAAAGAAACATTAACTTGAACATGAACTAAACTCAAGCCAGCGAGATCATTTGAAACTATTGTAGGCCCAATGTAGCACATAACCGTGAAGGTCCCATTTAATTTCCTAAAGCAAATCCTGTCGAACGAGAAATTCTCCCCAAAAAAAATTCTCTACAGCAGTGATTTTCATAAACAAGTGTACTTCCACTAAAAATTTCACTAACTCCAAGGTTCCCAAAAAAAAATCTTTCAATTTAGAACTCCCACAAATGGTAAAATTTTGAAATTCAAATCCCGTCCCAAAATTCGAAGTACAAACTTCAACAAAAAGGAAATCCCAAAAATGTAAATTTCACGCAAACCAAAGTTTTAGCTCCACCTCCCAGAAAATTAAAATTCTGACAAACAACAAAAAAAAATTCAAAAATGTAATTTTAAACAAAAACAAAATTTAATTCTAACCTTCCAGTCTATCAATTCAATCTTAACACTCCCAATTATCACAAGTAAAAATTTCAATTACCTATAAAAGGAATTTCAATAAAAAAAATTTTTAAAACAAAAAAAAAAATCTGCTTTTGTAGAGTGCATCACCCAAGCAGTCGGAAAGAAGGAAAACAAAACAGAGTTCCCAATTACTTGTCATTACAATAAAAACATAAATTTTGATGAAGACTTTGGACCAGCCGAAGAATTCAAAGGGTCGAAACATAAAATTTTGAGGCCTCCAAGATTAACAAAACATCTAAACAACTGAAAACCCAATTCCAAAATCTCCTCTCCCACATTCGAAGAAAATACACAATCTTCCAGCAACAAACTTTTAAACAAAACAAAAAAAATTTCATAAAGCTAACTTAAATTAAAAAATTTCTCATGGAATATTTCTCAAAGTACAATCTCCATTCCCCCCAAAAAAAACACCTGAGACTGAACTTGCACAATTTAACAAAAAAATTTTACACTACCCAAAGTCGATCGCTTGGCTGAAGGATCAATGACACAAGAAAAACAACAATTTTTAGCGGGCAAGTAATTCTCCTAAAAGGAAAGGTGCATTCCCCAGCTGAGCACCTTAAAGGCGGCTTCAAAGCACCAAAGTGACAGTTAACATGGCCTACTGAAAAACAAAAAAAAAATTTCTTTTTCAAACACATTTCTGGGAAGAAGAATTTCTATGAAAAACAAGGCTTCCCAGACCTCAAAATTCCTCCGGGTGACCATGAAACTAACCCATTAGCCGTACCTTTAACTTCACCCAAAGCCAAGAGTTGTGACTAATTATTCAAAACAAAAACAAAAGTAACAAAAACAAAAGAAAACTTTTGATCACTGTTCTCCCCCTTTAATAAATTTTTCAAACCCAAAATTTGAACTGAAACTGAAATCCCAAAACTATATTCCAAAAGAGAAAAAAAAAATTTTCTATCATAAAAAAAAATTTCCCAACATTTAAGACTAACCCAGATCTTTTGACATATTTATCTACTTTTAAACACACATTAAATTCAATACACTTAAAACACAACTACTAATACACATACATTTTTCGCTATTCTTAGCCTCTTATTTCCAATAACTCTCTATCTCAAATCTCATAAAAACTGTTGCAACATTTCTCGAATCTCAAAAAAATCTTGACAGTGGGCAAGGGGTCGTGAATCCCTTCCCAAAAAAAAAACACAATACACAAATACATCATGGGCAAGTGATTTAATTCCCGAGGGAAAAAGGTGCATTCCCCAGTGAACACCTGAAAACTGTGTGGCATCAAAGCACAGAAGTAGCCATTATGGGCAGACTGAGAAAAATTTTTACCCACTTAAAAAGTTGAGAAGGAATGGTTTAGCAAGCAAGGCCTCCTTTGCGCCTGAATCTCCCAGAATCCCCACAACCAACAACCACTTCTCCGACACACACTTTAAAAACAAATAGCCAAAAGATCCCTAAAGGTGAGAAAAAAAAATCTCTCGAAGTCAAAAAAAATCCCACTCAAATTCCAAAATTACTCAGAGTCAAACTCCAAAGTTTTACTTTAAAAAAAAAAAATTTTCAAAACAAACAAAATAATCTTTCTTAAAACGACAAGCTATGATTAGCTTACACAGGAGTGAAAAGAAAAAAAAATTCAACTAACAAAGCTTAATGAAAAACAAACTCCTAAATAAAAACAAAAACAGCACCAGGCAAGAGCATATATAAAAAAAAAATCCCAAAACTTGCCTACCCTAAACAACATTTTGAAATGAAACACAAAAAAAAATGAAAAAAATTCTTACATTACCATCTTACTACTTACTTTGCTTCCTAAAAAATTAAAACATTACCTTACTCCCAAAAGAAATTAAATTTCAAGACACTGTGCACTTCCCTATACACATGGAAATTTATTACAAATAAAAAAAAATTTCAATATTGTTACTGTATAGCAATTTATCATATAGGTGGACAGCCCATTTTATATTATTGTATTCTATTCAGTGGACAGACAACTCAGGCAGAACCAAAAAGGTTCACGGCACCACATGTTATGAGGGTTTCCCCCTTTGA
This sequence comes from Amaurobius ferox, assembly GCA_951213105.1. Classification (NCBI taxonomy): domain Eukaryota; kingdom Metazoa; phylum Arthropoda; class Arachnida; order Araneae; family Amaurobiidae; genus Amaurobius; species Amaurobius ferox. The sequence continues at coordinate 106,310,587 of OX578135.1, forward strand.
AATTATACTAAACTTCTTTATTTACTTAATTATAATTTACTTTTTATAATATTATTTAATTCTTTTGTTTCTTTATTTACTTTAACTCAACCTTTACTATTGCTTGGTCTGTGCTCAACCATGTAAACCTTTTAAATACATTTCAACAACATAAAACCTCTAAGAAAATCCACTTACCTTTAAATAATTAAATTGCACAGCCAACAACAACTAAAGAAATCACAAACACTAATTGTTAAATTAAAAATTAACCTTTATTAACAAGTAAGAATTTAGATTTAAACATTTGGATTTCTAAAACAATTATTTGAATTATAGATAGTACATTGCTCTTAACATTAAAATCTATTAAATTTACCCCATTTTCAATAACCCAGGAAACAGAATCCACTCTGGTCTGAAGACCAGAGTTTGGTCTGCCTAAGGAGCTGTCCACCCAAAACTTAAATTTGAAAATAAAAGGAAAATATTAAAAATCACATTTCTTCATTACATAACAACCATATAGCATTGTTAAAAATAACATTTTTCTTTCTAGATACTCAACTTTCTCGGTGCTAACACTTCAACAAATTATTTATAACTCTCTTTTCTTCTTTGGACTTAATCACGTTAAAAATTAAATGACACTGCTTGCACGCACACGATCACTGAGGGCATTATTTATAACTCTCTTTTCTTCTTTGGATTTTAATCACGTTAAAAATTAATTGACACTGCTTGCACGCACACGATCACTGAGGGCATTATTTATAACTCTCTTTTCTTCTTTGGATTTTAATCACGTTAAAAATTAATTGACACTGCTTGCACGCACACGATCACTGAGGGCTTGCACACTGATCTTTGTACACTAGCCCTGTTCACACTGGGCTCCCCCAAGACTTGAACACTCACAAAGGTTGACATGAAAGTAGGTGATAGCCCGTGATGAGTGATGACCATAGAGCGGTAACACTGAGGCTGATCGCAGCAGAGCAATTGATATTGCCAGCGCAATTAAGAGCGCTCACAAATGATGGCATGAAAATAGTGATAATCTGTGTTGACCATAGTACGGTGGCAATGAAGTAGATGATAGAGCAATTGATACTGCCAGTGCAACTACGAGCGCTTCCCGAAGAGGGTAGTCCGTGGGTCACTGATCCAAACCACCTTTTCACTTCTTGTGTTGAAGTTGTCCAAATATGAGGCACGCCCCTGCGATGTCAGGCCATTCTGCACAAATTTAAAACATACTCCCGGCGACCGCGGGATACGGGCGCCCAAGCATTGGGGCCCCGATCCACGGATCTTTTCCGGCGAAAAAAACACACCACCTACAACAGTGCCGGTCAGCAATCGAATGTCCGGCAACACGCTTGCCTTCCCAGGAGACGCCAAACTTCGCGAGCGAAACTCTGCATTTCGCGCCGAGCGCCCACGCATACACTGCGGAAATAAAACGCTGTTATGCCAAGAATCAGAAAAAGATCACTTCCGCCAAGCGGCAAGCCGCCGCGAAATGGCAACCCGCCAGCCCCACCGGATGTGCTGGCACCCTCCTCTTGCAGGTGTCCAGCCGATAACGGCGTCAAGGCCAAACTTTCCCTTAAAAAGTGCCTTTTTTATGCAGACTCGTGAATGAACTGAAAAGAAGTTAACAGCTGAAAACGAAGATTATGAGAATTTACAAAAGATTATTTAACGTTTAAAGGCTCATTGCGCACAATTTTGAATAATAAAAACATCAAAAAGAAGGGGAAAATAACGAATTTTAAGCTATTACAAATTTTGAACTATTAATTAAATTTAGAACTGTCAAATCTCGGCATAACAATTGTATGTTCAATTTAATTAAAACAAAGTGAAAAATATGAAATTTTTTGTGATAAAATATTTTTTTTCTTAAAGCAATAGCACTTAGAGATGCATCTGTACACTATTATATGCCACAGAATGGCATAACAGAAGAAATACAAACATGACATATAGAACACTGAAGCAAAAATGGGTTAAAATGTCTAATTAGGCTGCTGGGCAATCATCCTCATCAGATCTCTAGCCTCCCAATACCATCTGAAAATACAGTTACTATATAGTGCAGATCACAAAGGGAGATGTTGTGCATCCATTGGTACACCCATGTTGCAGAGAGTACACTGTGGACCTGTGTATATGGCTGTTGTGATAAACATGCTGCATGGACCAAATTTGAATAGAGTAATTAAAATATTAATGTATAATTGCTTTAAGAGCTTAATGAAAATTTACAAAATGAATTGCTACATTCAAATCAAGATCTCAGCAACAAGTTTTCACTGGTCGGATTCTCATGTCAATCATTTTTAGTGATCTAGGCCAATTAAATTAATTAAAGAAAAATATTATGTACTTTTTTTGTCATATAGTGAAAACCCAGGTATTGATATGAGAACCTAAAATAAAATGTAAAAATGGAATTAACCATAATCAATTAGCATAAATAAAATTCTCTTTATGTGTAAAAGGAAATTGTTTATTAATTTTAAAAAAAATATTCATTAGAAATATCTTATAGGTTATGAAAATATGAAATTAATATCTTATATATTATGAAATTAATGTGATGTTAATTTTAAGTATAATTTTACAACTTTTAATAACATGTGTATATATACATTGTATATATAATGTTAATCAACAATATATATAATAAATACTTTACTCACAGTTTCTGCAAAAAAAAAAAAAAAAAAAAACCCTCATCATGTGACATAGTAGATGCATAAAGTAAAAATGAAAAATAATCTTGACTGAATTAAAGAATTGTTCACATAACACTGAACACTAGTACACTATGTTTGCTGAGACTCATCTAAATGAAACCATTCTATGATTCAACTTCTTAGATCATGCACTACTGCAGAAAAAGTATAAGTGCAATATTTGCACTTATGGGAAAACCCCATAGACATGAATTGAAGACAACAGCATATAAAATTTTAGCTCCTCAGAGCTCAGATGAGTATCACCAGCATCAAAACGCATTTGCACTTATGAGAAAATCCCATAGACATTGAAGATTTCAGCATATAAAATGTTAGCTACTCAGAGCTCAGACGAGTAGCACCAGCATCAAAACATACACACAACTTTAGATATATTTTCAGCCATTCTTGCACTCGGTTAAAATTTAAAAATGAGAAAATTTCTTTTCTTTTGTCTGAACAGAAACTCTGCTCTTGACTTAAGACGTCTAAAAAAAGGATTTACGCACATATATATAAAATTCTCAAAATCCTCCCCCTTCACAGGGAAGGGGAGGCCAAATAATTTTTACTCTGGGAAACCTTCACATGTCTAGATGGAAATCCAACTAAAAAAAGAAGAAAATGGCCATCTTTACTCTTGGAATGTTGGGAAGAAAGACATGCCAATATTTGCTATTGGTTATGGACAAAATGATGTCATTCCCTTTAACAAATTGTAGAAAGGGGTGAAAAGTTCTATCCCATTTGCCTCTGGAGTTTTTTCACTAAAGACTGTTAAAAAATAAAGTATAACAAAATGACCCAGCACAAGTGTTAGAAAGAGTAAGATGAAAATCCCTTCTCGTAAATCCCAGCAAAATTGAGCTTCATTGTTGGTTCTTGACAGCTAAATGGTTGTAAAAGTAGTAAAGGATTCCCAGACTGTAAAAAAACATGGGAGGTCTTGGCTTTCTTTTCAGAATGCACATTATTCCAGAACCATAAAATCTAGTGTACAAGTCTGAGGGAGTGAGAATTGAAGATCTTTTATGACTTTATTGCCTTCATCTTGGTTGTATCCTGAGAAAAATTTCTTTCCATTGGACCACCTTGAAATTTGAGGGAAAATGTCCTCATTGTAAAAGGATAATTTTTTTTTTTTTTTTGCATTGGGTAAAGTGTTTGGTGAGTTTGAAGTTCTAAACTCATCACAACAATGGCAAATGTATACAGATATTTTGCCAGGCAATCATGCCCAATGGAAAGTCTAAAGGCTACTTAGTAAGCTTATTTGCTTGAATATCTGAGATGTAAATAGAAAAGTAAGACCCTTTCAAAGTCTTTTTCTCTAATTATAAGCTGCTGAGTAGCAATATTAAGTCTACTTCTCCATCAAAATGGGTCATATTTGGTTAAAAAAAGTAAAACTTCTGAATAAATTCCAGCCTTTGCATTCTCTTAGAGAGTCTGGAGTTGTCTGTGTAAACATGAAACTGTTCTTGCATGTTTATGTTTAATCAGTATGTATAGTTTCCAATGTATGCTTGTAATTTCTTATCTTTTGATGTTTTCTTTCTTATTGGACATAATAAATCAATGTTACCTTCTACACCTAGTGTTTCTGTTGTATTGACCATTTGCAACAACTTTTCAGGGTTACCAATCAATTCCAACTCCAGTCTGTATTCCAACATTCTTTGAATGAAACCCTCTTGTGTTTTTAATTTTCTAAGTTTTGTCTTATCATGTTCTCTCCACAAATTATTTGATGGCAATCTAGTAAGTTTTTCATATAACAGTAAAGCCCTTTTCTTTATGACCTCTTCAATAAGTTTGTTTTTTGCCATAATTTGCATTGTTTGTACAGGGGTGGATTTTGTAGTCCTGCTTATCAGTCTTAGAGCCTGGTTTTATATTCTTTCAAGTTAGATTTAGTACAAGTTATAAACAGTTCACAGTAGTATGTGATTAATGACTTAATATACATATTGTAAGTAGTATTTAGGGTGTCTCTACTACAACCCCAAAGAATTCCTGCCAGTCTTAAGTATTACACTTCTCTTGGGGGGCCCTTTCTGAAATATTTGCAATGTATTGTTTCCATGTTAACTTTTTGTTACAGGTCATTCCTAAGTATGTACTGGCATCTGTTTCCTTAATGAGAATATCCTTATAAGTAATAGGCACTTCTGTCTTTGGTGATGTGATAAAATCTTTGTTAACAACTATTTTGTTTTTAGGCTATTTTAGATGGAGCTGATCAAGTTTCTATGTGGTTAGATAGCAAAAGAGTTCCAATTAAAGAAGTAAGACCTTATTTTCAGTTTACTTTATAATTCATCTTAATTATATTTTAGAAAATATTGTCAATGATGTATGTGTGTGTGATAGAATGAAATGTATTTGAATAAGGCATATTTAAAAGTATGAAAATTTATCTAAAATTCTGTATATTGAATTTTATCTTATAAAATAATACAAAATAATACTTTTTATTAATATTATATATAAATAAAAAAATTTCAATATTTTTCTAAGACTACTATTAAAAATATCAATGAATAAAAATATTCAATAGTAACAAAGGCCTTGTTAAGTGTCTTGGGCTTCTCCTCTGTGTACACAATAATTACCCATAATTAAATACGAAGTGTAGCAGTAGCATTTCCAATTATTTTTAGTTTATTAATTTTGTATTATATTTGAAAATTATACATGTACAAAACAACAGCCTAAACATGTCATAATTAGATCAGAAAATGTATTTTTGAGTTTTCTATAGTAAAAGTTTCATTGTTTTATCCAGAGAAACCTTTATGGTTAATTCTGTCATAATAGACGATACTGCAATTGCCTGCCAGGCTGAGGTATTTTTTAAATGTATTTAAAGTGTACATTATGGCTGACATTTTCTTATGATTTAATGCTTTTAGTAAAATTTTGTAAAACAGTATTAGCTTTTGTTTTACATCTTCTCGGGCCCATGTTTCCTGAGCCCTAGACACTTTCCTAGTTGTACCTAATGGCCTAAGTAAATATCATGAAATAAAAACCTAAGGGTCTCAGCTGGTTTTAGATACAAAATTAGCCATTCTCAAGCTAAGGGAGAGAAAGCCATACCAGCAAAACAGACCAGACAGACTTTTCTGCTTTTGCTGGTGTACCCTCTCTGTCCTTTATCTCAAAGAACGCTTGTTTTACCTCTAAAACTGGTTGATAACATTGGATTTTTGCTTTATGTTATTCAACTGCAACAGGTCTAACATTAGAGTTCACAAAGCTCGATGTGAATACATGGACTCAAGGTCCCGATAATGCTCCCCTCAATGCAATAAAATGTTTTATCAAATACTTTACAGGGTGTAGAAAAGCAGATAGATAAAAAAAGTAGTTTAGTTATATTGGTAGAGACCCTTTTCTGTCATTCTGTATAAAGGTATGTGTGGTTTTCCTTTTCTACCTTTCAAATTAAAAGAGGTTTACTTTTGAATTTTTGATATTAAATTAAACAAGAAAGGCCAATCATGCATAAAATATTGTTTATGAAGCACTTTCCAACTGAAATGTAATTTTATTTAAACATCTCTAAAATGTGATACATTCAATGCTGATATTTTAAAAATTATCACAATACTACAGTAATTTATTATACTTGAAAACTTGAAACTTTGTTGAAAAAGACAATTCTAGTTACACAAAATGAATTTTATTCAAATGACGTCATCGAAATATGAATTGTCTGTTTCTCTATGTAAAATCAATAAATATTTCATTCATATCACTTATATTTCAGACTCCAGAGTAAATAATGTTGCGTTGCAATAAAAAATTATTTAGCAATTCTTATACAACTCACTTTACAATCGCTTGATTTGTTTACATTCTGTATGCTATATTATAGCATTAAATTTTGGTTTCGTTGTAGGAATAGTCAAAATATAGTGATCATTTAAAAACAAAAATATTGTAATTGGTTTGGCACAGAATTTAGATACACAGATAATACTAAAATATAAAGCGATTTTATGATGGATGCTACACTAACCATAAATTTAAACTACCTTTAAACATCATGATCTTTACACAGCAGAAAAAAATTGGATGCCATATTTTATTTTGCAATTAGTCATGTGATCTCTTCATATATCATGGGTGTAATTATTATTTTAATTTTTATTTAAAAAGCTACCAAACATATTTTGCTGAATTTTTTTTTTACACATTTTGTGTGATAATTAGAATATTTCCTAAAATTTTCGAAGCAGTTTGTGAATTTTAACTTTGCTTAAAAAATGTTTGAAAAATTAAGTCCTGTAGGGTTCAATGTATTTCTTTTTTTTAACCCGGGTTAAATCCAAAATTAGGTGATATTAATCTTTTATATTCCCATATGTCC